>VWZK01021112.1:46963-92288 GCA_013396935.1 Baryphthengus martii | reverse complement strand
ATAAAAATCTATTAGGAAAAGAATTAAATGAAAAAAAAACAAAAACTAATAGTTTAGTGGTCCAAGTAGCCGAAACTCTGGCTGAAACACCACTCCTGTAGCCATTTGATTTTCCCAGTTTGGTCGGCCCTTTCAAGCCGTTTCCATTTGACCAGGAGGACTGGTGAAAATACAGCCTGGGCTCTTGAGCCCTTCACTGCTGCTCCTAAGGCTCTGCAGCGCCTCTCGATACTCTTGAGATTACTTACGGCTGTATTTCTGGTGCCCACTTGAAACAGCGAGAACGGATAGTAGTTGGTGGGACATACCAGGTTGACAAATGGGTGCCTCTGTACCCCTCAGAAGAGTCACCCGTTACTGTCACCCGTCTGTTTTTGTTGTTGGCACTTGTTGTTACAAGGGCAGTTGGTCTAGCTGCCTTCCTCAGCTCTGCGGTGTTACCTGATTCAATCATTTTTGCCTCTTTGGTCTGCAGAGGACATCTCAGGCTTTGGGGGAGGTTTCTTTCTCCTGCTGGTTCTTTGCTTGTGCAAGCTCCCTCTCCTCAGCATTGTCAGCTTTCCCCTTTTCTGGATGTGCTGTCGGAGGAGTCTTTTGTTGTTTAGCTAGAGGCTGTGGGTCCACTGTGGCTTACCTCTGGAACTAGCTAGCTATCTCCTTTTCTGCCTCTGATGCTTCGCAGCCTTTTGACCATCTCCTACAGCTCAGCCACCTGCTGCAGGAGTTCCTCCACCTGGGTACCCTTTTGCAGGTAGCTTTGCCTTCCATCCCTGCCCCAGGAGGAAGGTCTAGGCACTTTCCGTAGGCTGAGGTGCAGACCTCAGCCTCTACTGTCAGCAGCTCCATCTGGGTGGAGGCATGGCTTAGCTCCCGGGCAGATGGTGTGAACCCCCCATCCAGAGCTGCAGCCTTGGCTTCTAAATCTTGGCCTTTTAATCTACTCAAGACCAAAAATACTGAGTCTGAAATACAGTAGCCTTGCTATGCTGTTTATAAATTGTCTCTCACATCATTTGGATGGGTAAAACCCATTTTAAGCCATTTAAGGGAATTGCTCGTTTAGTTGTAAGACTAACTTTGAACTTTTGTGATTTTACAGTTGTAAGCAAGAGAATCCAAACCAAGAACAGTGTTTTGCTTTCCTTTAACACACCGTTAGTGCACTTCTCAGTGCTTTATGCTAGTGTAGTAAGAAATTCTTAAAAGTAGCTCCAGGGATAGAAGCTTAATACCAGGATGTTCTATCATGTGCTTAAAATGTATTTCCATAGAAATGTACATTTCTTGAGTTTTTCTGTAGGAACGGACTAAGTCCTGACCCAATACATTCTTTTTCTTAATTCACACTTGCTTACATAAAGCTTGTAGGTTTTTAAAGTTGGATGTACAGTTGAATAAATGTATGTTTGCACACATTTTACTGGGTTTGTTGGAAGTTTTTGGCAGATTAGACCAATGGGATTTAAAAACCTGTGTAGTTTTCTGCAGAAAGATTTTAACTTTCTCTACCCGTGCTTAGAACTTACTGCAAGTATGTAGTGTAGTATAGGTAACCCAACCACTGCCGAAAGGAGCATGTTATGGCACCAGGTGAGTTGATTCAAGACTTCAGGCAGCACAAGTTTGCATGTACTAGTAAGAGGTACCATAAGAAGAGGACATGCTTAACGGGGACCCACATGAAATTAAGGAAGACCAAAAATAAATGATTCAAACTATTATAACATAATTCTTCAGTTAGATTTTTGCAGTCATGTAATATTACTTATAAAGTACAGGTATTTTCACATTTTCCATGGGAACTCAATACATTTGGAGTTACTTTCCATAAATTTACATTTTACTATCGTTACTTTTGCATTCTCCCGTCTCTGTCCTTTGTAATTCTTGTGTAACAATACTGTAAAGTCTGAAAAGAACTGCCATGCCACAGCCCTGAAATGTTTGCGTTTAAATTTTCAATGTTTGTGTGACACAAGAAAACAATGTCCTTGTTTTCAGGACTTGCTATTCCCAGTCTTAATGCTTTAGCCAGAAGAGTATCCTTCCTGTACTGTAGAACAGGAAATAAGCTGGTTCCTTTCAAATTCCAAAAACAATTATCTTTGTTCTTAGCCTAATTTTTTAGAACTTACATTCATTTTGATGTTTTGGACAATGCTTTAGTTTGTTTTGCTTCCTTGTGAAATACAATGGGAACAGCGTATCATAGTCATACATCCGTAATATGTATGTAAGGATGTAAATATTACATCTTTAAGATACATTTTTCTTGACCAAGCATCTTGGCCGTCTCTTTGTTCAACAGATGATGAAATTTCACATCAGGGTAATGGCTACATGTGACTAAGAAATAATGAAGCAGTGTGATAAACTGAGGCAGAAACAAGGGGAGAGGACCAATATGAGCATCTAGTAACTACTTACCCGCCCCCTCCCCCCCATCATTTTTTTCCCCTAGGAACATTCACAAGAAAGCCCTAATCCTGGAAGGTGTGAGGCCTTTATGTCTATGCTCTCCCCCAGTTCTTGTGCAGTTCCTGGTATAGTATTTAATGTGTGTCACAGTGGTTATTCTTAGAGTTGCAGTAAGATGAGAACCTTTGCACATTTCATTAAATGTAATGAAACATAAGAAGTTATCCATGAAACTGTAAACCATTTTTTGAAAGTTTGACGGTGTCGGATTTATTTGGTCCTCCAAATAATTATGATTATGCATCTCAATTAATGGGACATGATCTCTGGGCAACCTGGGCCAAGGTCTCACCACCGTCATTATAAAAAAATTTCTTCCTTTCTAGTCTAAATCTCCCTCTTTTAGTTTAAAACCATCACCCCTTGTCCTGGTGCAACATGCCCTTGCTAAAAAATCTGTCCCGTCTTTCTAACAGGCCCCTTTAAGTACTGAAGGGCCTCAATAAGGTCTCCTCGCAGCCTTGTCTTCTCCAGGCTGAACAAGCCCAAGTCTCAGCCCTTCTCCATAGCAGAGGTGCCCCAGCCCTCTGATCGTTTTTGTGGCCCTCCTCTGGGATACATACAGCTTTTCTTTTAAAGTGCTCTGCAGATGTAATTTCTATTTCAGCATAGTGCAGTCAGCTAAGGTTGCTTTAAGACCTGTAATGTGGCTCTATAATCATTGTGTGTTGCAGTTAATGGCATAAACTATTTACACCTCACTATGTTTGCTTCAGTCTGTTACCTAAAAGTCACGCTACAAGAGGGAAAAAAAAATCTCCTTGATTTAGTTGTATACTTGAGACCTCTTCTGAGGCCAGGCTGATAGGACAAGTGGCTGTAAGTATGAAACACAGTACCTTTATCAGATGTGACCAAAGAGCAGCAAACTCCAACGTAACTAGGGACTAGAAGCAGTCACTCCAAACTATGTTAGTAGCAGTTAATTATTAGTGGTAGGTGTCTTGGAGGTTACTGTCAGGTCTGAATACATACAGAAAAAATACTTCTGAAGTTGGAATACTTGGTATCTTTTGAATGGTGGTTTGTACTTTCTGCTTACATTGGAATGACTCTTTTCTTTTGTCAGTACTTCAGCTGAGGCTACAGCAAAGACGGACAAGAGAACAGCTAGTGGACCAGGGCATCATGCCACGTAAGTCTTATGTTATTTCTAGTCATTTGTATTACTATACTGTATTAATTATTAACTGGATATATAAAATATTGAAGATAAGCATTTCTGTGAGAAGCATTAAAAATAACTTTATCACTTGAAAAGACTTGGGGGATCCTCTTGGTAATTAAACAAGCCTGAAGTAAATTCATCCTGCTTACCTAATGTTTCCATTAAGATAGCCATTATGATGAAAACACAAAGATTTGCAGATATAGTCCGATTCTCTTTTTATTTTCTCTCTTTAAATTATGACTAATGTTACTGAAATAAACTGAATGATAGAAATGAGCTGTGCAGACCTCGACCTGGGTCTACAGGAAATGCCTTGAGCGTTCTAGAGCAGAGATGGGGTGCAAGCTTGGGTGCAAAAGGTGTGCCCAGGTAGAAGATCTTCTGCAGCCGGTGGCTGAACTGCAAGAGCCTGTCAAAAGACTGTGTGTAGTGTCAGGGAGGTAGAAATGGAGATAGCTAGCTGGATTCAGGTGCAGTCTGCTCTGAACCTGCAGCCTATCATCAGTCCCCAGCTTCCATACCAGCACACCCGGAAAGAGGATAGATGGTAATAGTGAGGAACAGCAACTTGCGAAGCCAAAATCTAGAAGAAGGAACAATCCACCCTCGAAACCTGAGGTGCCTCTGCAGAACCGGTTCACGGCTCTGCAGTGTGAGGAGGGAAAGCCTGTGACTGTAAGTCCTCTGACGTGAGTAAAGCAGCCAAACTGGTTCCCTGTCATTTAACAAGTAGCACAACCAAGAAAAAGTGACGGGTGATAGTGGTGGGTGACTCTCTTCTGAGAGGCACTGAGGCACCCATTGGCCATCCTGGTCCCCTGTCTCGAGAGGTGTGCTGCTTACTAGGGTCCCCCGTCAGGGATGTCACAGAGAGGCTGCCAGACCTTGTACACCCCACTGGTTACTCTCCGTTGCTGCTGCCTCATGTGGGCAGCACTGACACGGCAGTGAGGAATCTAAAGAACATCAAGAGGGATTACAAGGCGCTGGGAGCAGCAGTGAAGGGTTCAGGGGCACAGGTTATATTTTCATCAGTCCTCCCAGTTAAAGGGAAGGGGTTTGAAAGGGCTGATAGAATTGGGAAAATCCATAAGTGGTTGAGGGAGTGGTGCTATGGACAGGGCTTTGGCTATTTAAATTGTGGGAATTCCTTTGAGAAATCTGGTCTTCTGGGGGCTGGTGGGGTACATCTGTCGGAGAAAGGGAAGGTTATCTTTGGCCACAAGCTTTCCAATCTAGTGAGGAGGGCTTTAAACTAGGACTGTTGGAGGAAGGGATCCGCAATCTATCCCATGTGATAGGCAGTGACACCAATAGATACCGTGGGTCTGGAGATAGACTGCAGGCTAGGAAGAGGACACCTAATGTGCGGGACAAGGGAACTCCAGTCAGTAAACCACCTTCAAAAGGGACCCAACTTAAATGCCTTTATACTAATGCACAGAGCATGGGGAACAAGCAAGAAGAGCTACAGGCGTATGCATGCTACAGGGCTACGTTGTCTTTGGAATCACAGACATGGTGGGATGGCTCTCACGACTGGAATGTAGGGATGGATGGGTATAGACTCTTTGGGCAAGGGAGAAGGGGAGGGGGTGTTGCCCTCTACTTTAATGACCAACTGGAGTCCATGAAGCTCCGCCTGTGGATAGATGAAGAACAGACAGAGAGCTTGTGGGTGAGAATTAAAGGGAAAGCAGGGAAAGGAGACATCATAGTGGGGGTCTGCTACAGGCCACCTGACCAGAAAGACCTGGAGGATAAGGCCCTTTATAAGCAGATAAGAGCAGCTTCACGTTCACAAGCCCCGGTCTTCATGGGGGACTTCAACCACCCTGATATCTGTTGGAAAGACAACACAGCACGGCATCAGCAATCTAGGAGGTTCCTGGAATGTGTCAATGATAACTTTCTCCTCCAAGCAGTAGAGGAACCTACAAGAAAAGTTGCTGTCCTGGACCTTGTCGTCAGCAACAAAGAGGGGCTTGTGAGTGACGTGAAGCTCAGGGGCAGTCTTGGCTGTAGCAATCATGAAATGGTGGAGTTTGAGATTGTTAGGGTACCAAAGAGGATGCATAGTAGGCTTACAACTCTAGACTTCAGGAAAGTAGATTTCACCCTCTTCAGGGATCTGCTTGGCAGGGTATCATGTGATGAAGCCCTAGAGGGAAGAGGTGCCCAAGAGAGCTGGTTGCTATTCAAGGACCAACTCCTCGAAGCCCAGGAGCAGTGCATCCCAAGAAAGAAGGCAGGCAAGGATGCCAGGAGGCCGACATGGATGAACAAGGTGCTCCTGGACTTCCTTAGGCACAAAAAGAAAGTCTATAGGCAGTGGAAGCAGGAACCAGGCTGACTGGGAGGAGTACAAAGAACTTGTCTGAGCAGCCAGGAATCAGGTTAGAAAAGCTAAAGCAGAGAGAGGCCAGGGACATAAAGGGAAACAAGAAGGGTTTCTTCATGTATATCGGTGACAAAAGGAAGGCCAGGGAAGATATAGGGCCTTTCTGGAAGGATAATGGAGACCTGGTCACAAGGGATATGGAGAAGGCTGAGGTACTTAATGACTTTTTTGCCTCAGTCATCGGCAAAGGCTCTAGCCACACCACTGAAGCACCAGTAGGCAAAGATAGAGACTGGGAGAAAGATGATTCACCCGCTTTTAGCAAAAATCAGGTTTGAGACCATCTGAAGAACCTAGACGTGCACAAGTCCATGGGGCCTGACGAAATCCACCAGCGGGTCCTGAGAGAACAGGCGGATGAAGTTGCCAACCCACGAGCCATCATATTTGAAAGGTCATGGCAATCTGGTGAGGTTCTCGCTGACTGGAAAAGGGAAAACATCACCCCCGTCTTCAAAAAGGGGAAAAGGAAGACCCTGGAAACTATAGGCCAGTCAGTCTCACCTCTGTGCCTGGCAAGATCATGGAACAGATCCTCCTAAAGGCCCTGCTAAGGCATATGGAAAGTGAAGAGGTGATTGGTAACCAACATGGCTTCATCAGAGGCAAATCGTGCCTAACAAATTTAGTGGNCCAAGCACAACTACAGGCTGGGTGGAGAATGGCTTGAAAGCAGTCTGGAAGAGAAGGACCTGGGGGTGTTGATCAATGAAAAACTGAACATGAGTCAGCAATGTTCACTTGCAGCCCAGAAGGCCAACCGCATCCTGGGCTGCATCAAAAGAAGTCTGACCAGTAGGTTGAGGGAGGTGATTCTTCCCCTCTATTTTGCTCTTGTGAGACCCCACCTGGAGTACTGTGTACAATTCTGGAGCCCCCAACACAAGAAGGATATTGAACTGTTGGAACGGGTCCAGGGGAGGCCACGAGGATGATTGGAGGGCTGGAACACCTCTGCCGTGAGGACAGGCTGAGGGAGCTGGGTCTGTTCAGCCTGGAGAAGAGGATGCTCTGGGGAGACCTTATAGTGGCCTTCCAGGATCTGAAGGGGGCCTACAAGAAAGCTGGGGAGGGGCTGTTTGCAAGGGCTTGTAGTGATAGGACAAGGGGCAATGGTTTCAAGCTGGAAGGGGATAGGTTTAGATTAGATATCAGGAAGGAATTCACAGTAAGGGTGGTGAGACACTGGCACACATTGCCCAGGGAGGTTGTGGATGCCCCCTCCCTGGAAGCGTTCAAGGCCAGATTGGATGGGGCCTTGAGCAACCAGGTCTAGTGGGCAGTGGCCCTGCCTGTGGCAGGGGGATTTGAACTATATAATCTTGAAGGTCCCTTCCAACCTTAACCATTCTAGGAATCTGTGAGTAGACATCAGTAAGAAAGCAGCAGTCTTCAAAGAGTAGCATGGCAAGGGTTGCCAAACAAAAACAAAAGACACATGGAAGTTGTGACTTGGGTGCCAGGAGGCGTGTGTGTTGTGTCTAATCTTGCACAATGATAGCTGTGATGTTCAAGACATGAGGCAGTGGATTAGGTTGGGCATCATATACTGGATCATCTGACCCAATGCAGAAGCTTCTGTGCCTGGCCTTTCTGAGTATGAATAGCTTTCCAAGAATACGGGAAGAAGCTTGGGGGTTTAGTTTGATTTTTCTTGAGTTGTTTTTTGTTTTTTTTGTTTTTGATTGTTTTGGTTTTAGAACGTTTTTTCCAGTTGCCATAAGTTCCTGATCAACTCTCCATGTCTGGCAACCTATCTAAATTGGTGTAAAAGTTTTGTGTTCTCGTCCAAAACAAAGATAATACAGTAGTAAAAATTCAAGGCCTAAAGTCATTTGTCTTTAGATGCTGTCTTTGGAAGAATTAAGATGCTGCTCATGACCTTAGTGTGAAGTGTCTCACTAAGGCAGCAACATCACCATGTTCAGAAATACATTTGAAGCCGTATTTATGATTTCTGGCTCTGTAGTGCTGAGCATCTGCCTCTGGCCTGGCTATCTACCTGCCCTTGCCAGCTGTGCAGGAAGTTACCTGTGCAGGAAGACTATTTTTATCTCTTAACTCTCTTCTACCACTGAATTTAATTGCAGTTCATGCTGCTTTGACAAGCAAATAATGTTTGTAAATTGGGATATTTGTTAGGTTCGTATGTCTGAATTTACAGCACTTGTATTTTGAAAGTAACTGACGTGCTTTATGGAACTGCACTTCCTTTATTGATTTCAGCCTGGAGGTGACGGTTGTTTCAGCAGTAGCACTTTCGATACCTAAAATCAATTTAAAAATCACAAGAGGGTCCTCCTGAATATGGATACCAAAATTATGTCAAGTTACTATGCTTAATGTGTCCTGGTGAATTCTTTAAAGCTAATCTCTTCTTGAAGGTTTCTGAGTATGCAGCAGACTTCAGATTGCTTTGCTGAAGCATCTTCACCTTCCCAAGTCTGTAGTGTTATCGTCAGGAACAGAATGATCTGTTTCTTTTTGAGTGAAACCTGGAAAAAAACTTCTCAGCTGTCAAAAAGTGTTAAAGATTTTGTTTTACAATATCTTACCTCTGCCAAAAGTGTGGCAAATAAGGTGGATTGTGCCTGTTGCCGTTTCCCTTCCTTGCAACAATCCATTTGAGATGAAGCACTCCTACAATTCATATTATTTCTAGCTGAATAGTGGTTTTTACTCTTCTATTTAGCAGCTAACCATGATTCTGTTTTCTAATCTGAACATTTGAGGCTTCTACAATTGATTTATTATATTTTTAAATCAGTACAGATAATTCTGAAGTCCTTTCTAGTAACAGCAAGCGTGAGATATAGACAGATACTAAAATGCAGTGGAATAAAGGAAACAGTATTTTAACATTCTGAACCTTACCTCATAAAATTTCTACTGTGGAACAGTTTTGGTAAATAGTCCCCAGTGTACACAGGGAGAAAGTTAACTGTTATATGGTAATATCTGTTAAAATCCAATATTCCAAGTATTCTACACAGGAATGTTGCTTGTCTCTGTTAAATGCAAGTGAATACAACCAGCATGAGACAAACATAAGCCTGGACAGACGCAGACGCAACTCTGAGAAGGTGTCAAACACACCTAACTCACATACTGATTAGATACTTGTTTGGGAAATCACTTCCTGTCAAGTTAACTCTTACTCTCTCTTCACAGCTTTGAAAAGCCCAGCTGCATTCCATGAGCAGATAAAGAGCCTGGAACGAGCCAGGGTAAATCGCTTTGTGTAGACTTGTTACTAACACCTGCAAAGGGATAGTCAGTTGTATGTGGTACTAAGTGCTCTTGGTACATGAAAGAAGTATAATCATCACAGTATTAACATGTGTTTTTATCTTGGAAGAATGCATTAAAGTAAAATATTGGTGTCAAATCTGAGAGGAACTTTCTTAATCTTTCACAGATCAAGGTAGGGGGATAAACTTAAGGTCATAACGTAGTTACTACGTCGCCATCCCCAGTTACGGAATAGGATACTTGCGTAAATTATGATTGTGCAGTATTTCTGTATCAGCTCTGTACTACTGTGATTGGGGGTGGTGGTAGAAGGATCAAATGCAGAAACATTCCCAACTTGTTTGGGGACGATAGAAGTTTATTAGCACTGCTGAACTGACGGAAAAGCAAACCAAACCCCTCTACTGCCCGTGTTCTAAGAGCAGTATCCACCTGTCTGAACACAACTGTAAATATTCATTAATTGGACATCAGCGATTCATCAAACTATGTTGCTTTTTCAGTTAAACAGTAGTTAACATTATTTCCTCATTTCTTTAAAGACTGAAAATTTTTTGAAGCATAAGATTCGCAGCAGGCCGGACCGATCCGAGCTGGTCAGAATGCACATCCTCGAAGGTATGTCCGCAGCTGTACGTATCTTTTCAGCTGCTATTAAAAGGAACAACTTCTGTTAAGCACTCAGTTTTGTAACTGAATTAGGCTTTGATATGAATCTTTTCTAGAGGTTTATATGCTCTATTTATCTATGTCTACAGTGTCTTGTAATCTGTATTCTGAATCTATATGATAAGAGATACATCTGTGGCAGTGAAACTATTCTCGACTGTGTATTTGTTTGTAATTGCATATTGCTTTTATTCTATAATGGGAATTATACCATGGTGTATGTACATGTAGTGTATATATTGCTACTTAGACCCTAAAATAACCTGACAGCCTCATACTTCCCCTGCACCCTGAACCCCAAACAATCTTTAATAAACCGAAATTCTACCCTGCTTTCTTATTTTCCTTGTTGCTCAGGTCATTTGAAACAGTAGTCTTTTATGAATGGGGCTGTATTTTACCGTGTTTCACCATTATCTCAGAAATACAGAAATTACCAAATAACCATAATCCAAGTCAATTTAATAGCCATTAGTTTTCAAAACAGGCATTTGGATACTAGACCTTGAGTCTCCATATTGATAGATCACATCCATATTGACAGACTATCTCCATATTTTCAGTGAAATACAATTCTGAAAACCCAAATTTGTGCTAGAAGCTATTTTTAAAGGTAAACTTTTTAAGATCTTTATCAAGAGAGAATTCAGAAAAGCAATGGATTAATTAAACCTTCACCATAGCTCACACTAGTAAGCCGTTACAGCAGACTATAATTAGCGTTTGTCAGTTTATATTCCCTACTTTGTTGTTGGACATTATACAAATGTATTATTGCTGTTAAAATCAGTTATATTTATAGAAAAACATGATCATGGAGATGAACATCTATACATATGATCTTATTTTTGCTTACTGATTTGAGAATCTTCAGAATACTTGCCTGCACTTCATAAAAGTTGAATGGTTCTTGCAAAGACAAGGCGATGTTGTTTGTCATGAAATTGGAGAAAAGAGAGAACAGCGTCTTTAAAGCAGCGTGTCTTTTCAGAGACCTTTGCAGAGCCTTCACTACAAGCCACTCAGATGAAACTGAAGAGAGCTCGGTTGGCAGATGATTTGAATGAGAAGATAGCTCAGAGGCCTGGCCCTATGGAACTGGTAGAAAAAAATATTCTTCCTGTAGATTCCAGCGTTAAAGAAGCTATTATAGGCAAGTAGAAGTCCCACAGCTTCTCTGTTATATATGTGGCATTGTGGAACATAATCATTTAACTCTTGAGGGTAAAATTCACTAAACAAAACCACAAATCGTTCATAATTTAATTAGTTATTCTATTTTTATTCAAAACAAAGTTAGATTTGTATAGTTGCAGTAATACTCTCTTTGAAAATACTTGTTTCTTAATAGAAGTTCTTACAAAATAATCAAGCATGCGGCCGTTAGTCAATCTGCCATAGGTGTCTGTGTTGAACATCTTTTAACCTCTTTTAACATCTTTTAAAGCAAGTTCTGCTATGCACTTAGTTTTATTGAATATGATTTAATATGGCTGTCATTGTGTTAAAAACACTATAAATACTTACGTACTTTATGTTTAGGCTGTGCTGAAAACTGATTGTTTTCCAGCAATTAGCAATCAGCTAATTCTGCCACCGATGTCTAAATTTAATTTGTGTAACTAAAAAGAAAATTGTTTTGGTTGTTTCTTTGTAAACATTCTAGCAGTCGGACAAGAGAATTATCCTCAAGCTTTGGATGATTATTCGTTTGATGAAGACAGCAGTGATGCTTTATCACCAGATCAACCAGCCAGCCAAGAATCCCAGGGTTCAGCAGCTTCCCCTGGTGAGCCAAAACCAAGTGACTCACCGTCACCAGTAACACCAAATGCTACTACATCAACACAGGTACAGTGTTTAAATGTTGAAACCAAATCTTCACGGTATGTTTTTGGTCTGGCACTATAGGAATGGGGCATAGTTTCACATGGAATGAATACACTTGCTGTTGGGAGCGTACAGACTACGACCTTGGCTTAGCTGTTAGCAATGATTAAATTTCCATAGACTGTAGCAAAGCCATAAATTCACTGCAATTCAATATGGCCCATAGGCTTTCCCTGAAGTTGTTCAAAAGGTCATATCCATGGCTTACTCCAGCTGGTACTGAATCTTGAACTCATTCAGAATTAAATGAAACAATAACAGTTGATGTCAGTTCCATTATCTCCAGAAAAGCCCATTAAAAAAAAACAAACGTTTCCCAAATAATTGAAATGTTTTCTCCTACAGTTTTAAAATACTGCCTAAGGAATTTACTATTTCAGAAACGAAAACAAGCTTTATGTTTATTTTTTCTATGAGATTTTTAGTATTTTCTCAGGCTACAAAGAAAGAAAAGTCTGCTGTGGCAGATAAAATGTTGTCATTATAGTAGAGCGTTTAAATATGTGAGGATTTACAGAACAGTAGATTTGAATGAAAAGAGTTGACTGTTTTTACAAGAGTTGCAAAAGTGAGTTTTGAATGAGAATTCTTCTTACAACAATTTAATTTTGTGATTTGAAATGGACAATAATGTTAGCACCCTTGTCTTTAAGCACATGATAAACATGCCGATGTAAAATAATTTGCCAAAACAGTAATGAAACAAACATCATGTGCTACAAATGAATTTATTTTCTATTAGCTACTGAAAACCTGAAGTTATGTGCATAATCATACAGTTATCTGGATGCAGTCTAGAGTATCCTGTACAGTGCTTCCTTCACAGGTCTCTGTCTTCACCTTTTGAGTTACTAAGTTTATTCATTAAATAAATACATGTATCTCATTAAAGGTTACTATGTTTAAGTTAAATAGATTATTTCCTGTCATTCCTCAACTAGTAATTTTAAACTTAAGCCCAGTTAAGAGAAGAAGGTTTTACTTTTAACTAGATTTTTGCACCTTTCATGGAACTTTGGGTAGAGAAAGTGACTCAAATGAAGGCTGCAGTGGAGGGAAAGGCAAGCAAAGCTATACATTGGCTGATAGCAGTCGGCGTGAAGAGTCAGCGAACTCCAGACTAGCCAGATTTAACAGTGCTCATCTCGACTCATTAACAGTCCATCCATTTGAGACTGACAGAGCTAAGTAGTAAGTGACAAATTGTACTTCTGTTCTGAGTTCCGCTTACCTAGAGGAACCATTAGCTTGTGTTTATATGTTGAAAGGAAGAGTAACGAAACTTTTGTCTTTTAGCAATGTTGAATTAGTTGTTGAATCAGATTTCTGCATGTCTGCCAAGCAATAGTGTATGCTAGGAAAACAGGCCTTGATCCTGAACTACTCTTCCTCCCAATAAGCCCATTTTCTTGTTGTACATAAATGAAAGCATTCGTATTATCACAGAAGAATAATTTCTGTTTCAGATCGCTGCATTTGACCATCCTATGCATGTTTACACTTCAGCAAATTATTTAGTGGAAAGACTTGGGTTTTCATCCCAGTACTGTATATATGAAGTGACTTACAAATGACACCAGTTTAATACTACTGCATTCAGCTTTGTGTAGTTGGTATCAATATACCATGCGTTTAAGCAAGCATAGAAATTTTGGTAATTATGTCATCTTTGTTTAATTATATGAAATGTTTTGTATTAATTTGAGCAGTAGTCTTTGAGCAGAAAATGTGAATTTGATGGAAATTCAAAAGCTATAGGACTTTAATTTGTTTAATTTCATTTAAGTCTGTATCTGTTAAAACCAGCTTATTTTAGCCTGTATAACACAAACATTAAAATACTTTAGTTTGAAAAAATTTAGAAGTGTGTCATAATTTGACCAGTACGTGAATGGTACTACTGTAAATATGTACTATTTTTCAGATTAATGTTGATCAACTATAATCTGTAACAGAATTTTTCATGAGGACTTCCTAAGTGTTATTCCTTCATCACTTTCTGCACTACACAAAGGAGAAAAAAGATGCATAACTTTACATTTGAAATTATTTTCATGCTTGTATTAAGTATTTGTTTGGAAAATACATTTATTTATACATTTTAAACTCTCAGAGGATTCATAGCAAAGTCAGGACTCTACATAGGGAACTGTGCTTCAGTTTATAAATTAAGACCTGAACACAAGGTAAGACAGAACAGAGTATTGAGTTCTTGCTCTATAAAGTAATGCAAGATTGATCAGATAAATATTGTTTGTACTCCAGAGATGTTATTGTCTTCATGGGTACTTGACAACTGAGTAATTTGGGATCTGGGATTACTCTCCTCTGTTTTCTTATTACTGCGGTAGATAGAAAAAGTCCTGCAAAGTTCGTATTCAAGAACAGTGCTGGATAGAAAGTACAGCACATCCATTTTATTTCATTGTTAAGATATTTTCTCGACATGAAACTCAATTCAAATAATTTACGTTGAATAAATTGAAACCAAACCACGTAATGTTAGATTAATAAGTAGAGTTAGGTTCCTAATGGAGAATTAAGTAAAAATACTCAAAGCAATACAGGACAAAAGCTTTTCAAGTAAGAAACCTAAGATAGATAGGTGATTGCAGCAACAAAATAACAGAGCACTTGAACTTGATTAAAAAAGCACTTCAGATAGAACTTGAATCCTTTGCTTATAGATTTCATAACATACTACAGCTGCTTCTGTGCACAGACCTAAAACGCGAAGTTTCTCTTCAGCAGAAAAAAAGCGATGCTTACCTTGTGACTTTTGAAATAAAGACTAACAGCACAGCGTGTCTCTACAAAAGATGCGTCTGGGTAATTGCTCCTTCGCTCTTTTAATTTCCTCTGGAAAATTCTACATTTTATTATAACATAAAATACAAACAGAGTTTTGAAAACAGTGGAGTGCAGCCAGAGTTCTTTTCAAGGCTTCCTCCTCCACACATTTCCAGGCCTCGGAGAATATAACATAACATTGAGAACCTTCAGCTCTCTGACCGATGGCCTGAAACTTGCTTTAACCTGGTGTATTTGCATCGGGAAAGGATCAGGCATTTTAACCACACCACCCTAAATAGATCAAATAGTGATGTTCACAATTCTGAAGAAATTAAGCAGTTATGTTCAAAACAGCTGAAGTATTTTTCTTGGTGGGATAGAATATTATGATTATGTTCTTAGCATATTCACTGCAGCTTATTGACCTGCTAGGCCTTGTTTGTGGTTAGAAGAAAAGGTCCAGAAATCGTATTTTCTGTAACTGGGGATAGAAGGTCTGTTCAAAGCAAGTAATTTTTACATTACTTTATGAAGTAACCAAGTTAAGAAGTTGGGACCTGTTAATTTGACTTTTTTCATTTAAAAGTTTATCAAGTAAATGATATGCATGGCTCATTGCCTCATCTAACACTTGCAGGTAACACTGAAAAGCTCTATTTCATGTAGCTGTTAATCCTTGGTAGTTTAGGATAACAACTAACACAAAAAAAAAATTTATGGCAAGATGAGAATGTTCAACACCATGATTTTCAAGCTATATGAGTTAAAGAGATGGGGGGGTTGTTGGTTTGTTTGGGTTTTTGAAAGTTACTGACTTCTCCATTTTAAAGAGTTTTGTGCTGTCATTATGGAGTTGTTTTCATAGCCTATAAAGGGTTGCTAAATAATGTCTTTGAAGTCAAGTTATTTGTTAGGGTTCAAGAAGGATCAGAGTAATGATGGGTAAAAGATTATGTAATGGGTAAGATAAAGTATCAAAACATTTTAAATGCTTTTTAGATGGGACATCAGGAAAAGAAAATTTAAGAACCAGTGAAAATCCTGAGATTATTAGAATTCTCCTGGGCTTTATGGTAATACTGTACAGGACACGTTGAGTCAAAGACAAACTAAGCATGTTTTTAAAATGTTGCTGTTATAACTAAAATAAGCCTTTTAATCTTGATAGCAACAGGAGTGCAATATGTTGGAATACAGCATCCAGAACCCTTTTTTAAAGGGTAAGTCTCTCTAATGTCCCCTGCCAATTCTTATGCAAGTCCAGCAAATAGGAGATACTGTGTAGATATTGGATGCTTTCCAGAGCAAACACTTTGAAAGTCGGATATAAAAAATAGAGGCATTTATGTCTTTAGCCTGCCACTGTAAACTGACACAACCTTGACTAGACATGGCATACTAAATCTTGCAATTTAGAAAAGCAGTACACAGAGCTTTTCCTCTGGATGGCTGCACTACAGAAGGATCAAAACCAGTATACAGTTTAGATAGGCTACAGCCAGCTAGCTACAGCTGCCTGTTGGCAGCTGACAGTTGGAGGCACAGCAAGGTGCGTAAAGAAGTGCAGAGATAGAAGGGAAAATCACTATAATTTAATTGTAAGGAAAAGTCAGAGAGCTTAGTGCGTGCAGCCTGGCAGCTTGATAATTGCTATCCCAGAAATACAAAAGAAGCGGGACACAAAGTTGTAAAATGTGTACCAGGTGTTTGTAGCAAACCGATTCAAGTCCTTTGTGGTAGTCTCATAGAAGAATCGTAGAGCACAGGAAGAAATGAATTAGGGAGAAGTACCTGTCTGACTTAATTAGAATGCAAGGTTTCAGAATGTGTTCAGGAGAAAAAGGGTTTTTACTGATAGGAATACAAGGGAACTGGACAGGCTGTTACAAAAGGAATATTGTACCCGGTGATCTAACCTCTTTCTTCAACAGTGGAAATACAACAGATCTCATCTACCTGGATTTAATACTGTGCGGCATTAAACGCTAGCAAAACTGGAGGAGATGGAGATGAGCAGAGATAAGACAGAAAGGGGAAGTACTGACTTGAAAGAAAGTTGGTAATTGTGCTCTGTGAGAGTTGATTTGGGGACATTCTGGTTTCGTGTTGCCATTAATAACCTTGACATAAGGATGGGTAACATAACAAGTTGAAAGACATAGATAGCACAGAGTTGCTATGCAGAAAGAACTGGTTGGTTTGGCTCTTAGGAGAGAAATGAAATTCCAATAGAATGGAATAGTTCTTAAAAAGAAAAATACACAACTCCTCTCCTTGCTATGAAAAAGAAATGTGGAAACCTGGGGACTCTGACTCAAGAGAAAACTGAGGAGAGAGATAGTTGTGGTACAGTGGTTAGCAGTGAAGTAACTGATCTACTGTGGATTTCCTCTGTAAAACTGCAAGTGTATCAGGAGAGATTGTTCCAATAGAAGTGTTAATGTACTGTAAGAGTCCAGTGGCACCCCATATAGAATATCCTATACATTTCTAGTACTTCTATCCAATGAAATCTCTAAGACAAACAGGAAAGGATGGCCAGAGAATGAAAAATCTGTCTTAAGAGTAAATACAAATTCATTTGTGTAGCTAGAAAAACAAGGACAGTGACTGTTTGTATGTTATCTGCTCTCAGAGGGATGTTCACTACAGAAGGCAAGATATTTTAAATCAGAAAGCAGTTTCAGCACAGGTAAAAATTTATATGACAAAGTTAAGCTCAGTGAAGTTTGGTTGTTACGTAGGAAAACGTTGGGGAAATTTCTGGTAGGCGTAGTGGTGCCAGGAAAAGAAGAATAATAAAGTCCTGAGCCTATGTGGCATTTCATAAGTTTATAGAAGAAATTACACACGTGACGTTTGTAACAGCAAGGGAACAGTCTCAGTAAAGGTCAGGCCCGTGGATTGTACCTGCACAGTAATGTAATTGTGCTGGCAGGCAAATACAGCAGAACTGCACTTCATGGCACGGCCAGAGCTGGGGTTGTCGTCACGGTACGATAGGAAGCTGTCTCTACATCTGCTCTGCTGCTGCACGGTCATTCTGAAACAAGAATCTGGGGTTTGTGTGTTCATGTCTGACCTTCATGGCTTTTCTGACAGTACTAGTTTGGGTGGTTAAGATTCTCCTTGTGTACACAAGATTCTGACTTCACAGGCAGAAAATAGTTAAGGCATCAATTTTATAGTAAGAAAGCAGTGTAACTTCAGGAGGCTGCTTCAGTATGTGTGTAGGGTGTCTAGGGGCAAACTCTAATTTTGCTTCAAGCAGAGTAATAACAAATTCTGGTATCTCTGCTAACAATTCACTCAATTATTCCTCCAATTATTTTTAACCCTTGTCTCTTCTTTTATTTCTAATTAACAAAATGTTGTTTGAACTGTTTTTCTCTACTTAGTTGCATATAAAAATATGGAAACTAGTTATATTCTTATAATCTGTAATTATTTGGTTCTTCATATATGAAGCTTTGTAATGCTAACAAGAAGATCAATTTATTTGACGTAACCTTTTCCTGTCATTCTGACTGACTTGGGTGAAGAGGTTTCTTTTTTATCCTTATGTCAGGAGCAAAAGTACTTTAATGACAACTGTCAGTTCCAGAAGAATTTTGCCATTATAAAGTCAATTACTGGCATCAATTAATTAATCTGATTCTGGGATACCAACCATAGACAGATACGTATCAGGAGCCGTGTAAGTAAAATGTTCCTGACTTGAATGAGTGAGGTTACTTCGGAAGGTCCTTCCAGCTCTTTTCTCTGATTTTGTAAGAAAGGCAGAAAGAAAATATTTTCATGATATTCCATTACATGTTTTCATGTATTTTAAAAAGAGAAAAGAATTCTGCAAAATAAAACAACAGTGTAAACGTTATGAAAACAAAGCCCTTCTTGAAGGCTTTTTGTATATGTTGTTACAGATCCTTTCTGGTTATCTTTTTACCTGCAGAAAACATCAATAACAATAATTATGAAAAATGTTAATGTTCTAAAAGATATTTATTGTTATATACTACAAAAATTGATATTCAAATCAGTTAGTGTTTTGCTTAGGTGAAACTAGCAGTAGATCTGTATTAGTAAAACCAGATTTTGGATACATTTACATGCAGTAGTTAAAATGCAAACTAAGAAGTCAAGGTAAGAAACCAGTTTATCTTATTTGCTATATTTGAAGTGTGCCAGAACGTACACAAGAGTCCTGGTTTTGCCTTTCCTCCTAAAAATATTTTGTGAATTTGAAATGATAGTAAATTGTCTTAACTTGTTTTCAGTTATTCAGATGGCGGATGGTTTTAATGTTTTCCTTTCTCTTTGTATTTTTTTAAATATTAGTATCCACCTTTAACCTCTGCAGTTCCTGAATTTCTCAAAACTCCCTCTACAATTGAACAGCACGTTACACATTGTACTGCTGCAGCCACTCTGACCACAAATGTAGTATCTGCGGCAAAGCCCGGGCCAACATTAGTAAAGGTAGGTACCTGCCGTAACGGCAGCTCAGGGCTCTGCTCTTCATCGATGTCCTTTTCTAATGCTATATTTAATGAAAAAAATGTATGAGTAATCTTATAGTGCCTATAGCTAACAACTTTTATTAGTGTTCGGGAGAACATAGCGGGTTGACTGAAAGCTTTTGTATGCCACGATTAACGCTTGTGGGGGTTGGCTCATTGTTTCAAGAGGTCCTTCTAGTACAGTTGACAAAAGTTTTCAAGCAGAATTACGCATTACGTTACTACGGAAGTTTTTAAGAAATAAAGACAGTAGATTTTTTGCAATAATGAGCCTTTGATTTCTTTTGGTGAAACTGATCTTTTCTAATATAGTTTGTATGGAGAATAATTTAATAGGAACAGAGGCAACCACGTTCATAGGCTTCCTCTAACCAAACTGGTGAACATCCATTGCTCCTTTTCCACAGCTGTTTCCGTAATTCATTTATTGTATAAGCAGAACACACTGTGTGGGAGAAGTTACTGTATCCTTGTATTTGAATATCAGAAGAACATACTGAGTTCTCTTTTCTGCACTGACCTAGCCAGCAGCATGGAAAACTTCTTCAAATACAATTAGAGAGGGGATTATATTAGAAAATTTCTATAAAGTTTCATTTCAGCAACTTTGCCAAAGGTCTTCAGGTAATGATTATGTGCACGTAGACTTCTGCCTAACGAGATGAAATGAATTCTCGGTTAAATATGCAAGGATGACCTCTAATAGTCAATCTCTAGTATAAATTTGGCTCTATCCAGTGAAACCACTGGCCTCGTACCAGCTTACTTCATTAATGCAGGACCTTAATGAGAAATTCAGATATCCCCCAGCACAGTCTATCTGTGTAATAGATGTGCATGGATCAACACAGGATTTCTGCTTTCATACCTTCTGTATGACTAGGTAACTGCCTTCAACTTTTCGCTCAAAATAACTTCAAAGAGACTGCGAAGAAAGTTTTCCCACACGTGCAATGATTGCTAATAAGGGTACTGCTGGAAGTCTCATAAAACTAATCCTGTAATTTATAGGACTGTCTGTCCGGGCTGTTTATCCAGACCTGTAAGTACTCCTGACTTGCAAGTGTCTACAGACAGACTTGAAGATACCAGCTTTTACTTGTACGAAGCGCTAAGTGGCTTTGAACTTGGCTGTTTAAGAAAAATGTCTCTTTGCTATGACAAGTCCTGACTGGATCTGTTAGTTTCATTTGTGCCGTAAGACATTCACAGGCTGTGATTTGATGACCCCTTCTTGTGCACAGTATAAGCCAGCTGGAGTACGATAACTTTTCAGGGATGCCAAGCGATCCTTTTGGGCAGGTTTGCAGGGATAATTCTATTCAGCAACACTTTTCAGAACATGCGCTCCTGTACGCTTGATCTTTGTACCTTGCGTAACTACTTCTAAATTGAGATGTCTGTTATAGTTATTTCAATCTTTTCCATCCGTAACAGCAAAGCCACCCAAAGAACCCAAATGATAAGCATCGGAGCAAGAAATGTAAAGAACCTAAGCCAAGGGTGAAAAAATTGAAATATCATCAATATATTCCACCTGATCAGAAAGGTGAGAAAAATGAGCCACAGATGGACTCCAACTATGCTCGTCTGCTACAACAGCAGCAACTGTTTTTGCAGTTGCAGATCCTGAGCCAACAGCAACAGCACTACAACTACCAGACAATTCTACCTGCACCGCTGAAGTATGTGAAGCATTGTTTATGTCCTTTAAAGAAAAGATACGTACATCGTTACAGTCCTTGTGCTTTAGAAATAAATGTGATTTGCAAATGTTAAGAGATGGTTGGAACCCAGGAAAACTTGGCAACGTGCATCACTATGGGTGTTATTTGCCTCATTTAACGAGGTGATGAGGTGGTTCTCTTGTTAAAATACTCCTGCAGTCTGAGAAGCCTTTCAGTGGTCTTAATTATTTTTGCGTGGCATGGAAACAGAACCTTCTACCTGTCAGATGTATTTTTTCTGACCAGATGAATATTTGAAATTCAAAAGCATTTTCATGAAAGCGAGAAAATTTTGACAACTTTTTTGACTCAAATATGAGATAGGTAGGCAGAGCAGAAGCTTACAGACAATGGCTCTTAAATTAATATGTACTGTTGTGGTTTTATTGTCTTTTTAGATCGGTTTTTCAGACCGAAGCATTGGAATGTGCTGCCCAGGGAAGTGGTGGAATCACCATCCCTGGGCGTGTTCAAAACGCAGTTTGATGTGGTGCTTCTGGAGATGGTGTAGAGGTTACAGAAGTGTAGGGCTATCAGTTGGACTCGATGATCTTTAAGGCCTTTTCCAACTGCGTTAATTCTGTGACGACATTTTTGCCACTTACAAATAAGAAGAAATGGTCATTTTAAATTAGGTAATATGTGTCTATTGTTTATAGTCTCATCTCTAATGCTAGGGGTTGACCTTGAGCACTTTTTATGGTGAGTCCTGTACTTTCTGATTTATAGGTAGAAGCAGTCAGAAAAAAAAAACACAAAATCTTCAGATAGCTGCCAGCACTCTAGAGCAGAAGGAGAATTTGCAGAATTTCATTCTCACTGTGTGAGACCAGTCTTTTCCTAGAAGTGCTTACAGTGTCATATGCCACGGTCACGCAACCCTATCTTCAAATTACTTTCAACTGTTGTTTTTTTAAAAATTAATTTTCACTGAGTTATTTTTCCTCAGCAAATGAGGCTAGAAAAGTTAAAGATACCATCTGTGGCTATATTTATAATTACCAAGCATCCTAACATTTCGACTAGAGATGTTTCTGGCTGCTTACCCACGCTTCTTATGTTCCATTTACTGACATTTCAGAAACGTTTCTTCATAAATCAGTTGAACGAAATAAGAGTCGACTTAATGGTACCTCGTGTAAATTATAGCAATTTTTATTTTTTTAACCATTCTTTTGAGATTCTTGTATGAGATTCTTCTAATGAATACAGCTGATGTCTTTGGAGTAAACTGCCTTCACATTGGTCCTTACTATCTGTGAACACTGGCCATGAATGTAGAGTTGATCCATGGCAGTTCAATATTGCAGGGGGGGTTTATCGATGTCAATAAAAAACTAACTAGTTGCCCTGGCAGGTGATGAATTTGTATAAACTGATTCTGCACGCCATACTATCCTTCGTGGGTGCCATGACAGTAATGAAAACTGTGAACCCTTAACCCTGAAGAGAAAGAATATCAATATTACTCATGTCTTTTCTGTGCTGTTACACTACAAATGTTTAATGATAATGTTTGATGTTAAATATGTATTCACAAAAAAAGATTAATTTGTTCATTAACTTCATAGACACTGGATTGAGAATCGCAGCTTCTTGACTGAAAACATAATCTATTTAGCATTGACGTTATGGTCCCCCCTTTTTCTTATCACTTGAAGGCCACTGAATGACAAACAGAATAACAACGGGAATACGCCCCTGAGTACTTTGAACAACAGTACACCCACAGCAGCTGCCAGCTCACCGAGGCAGAACAGTAATATTCCGAGCCGGAAACCAGGACTTCTACCTCCAAGCTTGGATGACTTGAAGGTAAAAAATAAGAGGGATTTGTCCATGCCTGTACATCGCCATAGGATAGAACATGCAAACTATTACTGTCAAGAATAAGCTTGGATATTATTTACCAATGAAGGCTGTACTTTTAACTGTTTAGAGTAAGCTGGTCAAAATTTTCACACACAACTTCTACATGTAAATACTGGTGTTGATTTAGCCTCCTCACATGCCTATGTTCTAGAAAAGACATTTCTTTCCCAAAGAATTCAAAGAGAAAGAATAATTGCAGACAGACTGAATAGGTACGTCATTTGATAACTTGGGTGAAGTACGAGGTGCGCTTCATGTGAAGGTTTAGCCCGTGCAGATTTAAACACTGGAACAGTAATTTCCTCGTGACAATTCAGTACATCAATGAAGAGGTTTAGTCAAAGCATAAATTAAAAGGTGCCCTAATAATAACGTATTTGGAGAGGTCACTGCTATAAAGCCAACACAGAAATAACTAGTAAAATAGAGGGAAAAATGCAGAGAGCTTCTTCAACGCTTCATCTGAAAATGAACATTAAATTTCATAAAAGCTTCTTGAAGTTATAAATAACTGTGTGAACTGCCTAAACTGTAATATGAAGGCATTGCATAGAGTTGTGTTCCTTCAGAAATGCCTTAAGAGGAGTTAATACTGTGAGGAACCTAATGAAGATTAATCTGGACAAGTTTGTGGAGGTTTAGATTCAGCAACTACCCGAATGTGCCAGATTTAAGCAAAGGTGCAGGGACATCTAGTGGCAGTTTATTCCTTTCCCCCTTCCTTTACCAAGGTGTCAGGTTTCTGAGGGATGGGAGTATTTTTCTGGAATTGAAGGGATAAAATAGGAGACTTCGGAAGATGGGATTTTCCAGACAGTCATGTATTGTTATCAGTTAAAGCCAAGCTTTTAATGTGAAACAAGTCTATAAAATGTAATTCAAACAACAGTGTTTGAATTAAGCTTTTCAACTTTACTTATTAAGTATTAATTTTTAAAGATACTTAAGTTAATATCTGAATTTGTGCTTTGCAGTAATTAAAGCTGTTTCACTTAACCATTTCCACATAATTTATTAGTATTCCTGCTAGTGTGGTAACAGTAACATAAGCCATACTCGCAGACCTCCTGGTGGTAGTTTTAATACTGAATCATCTCAATCAGTTCTAATTAAGAATTCAGAAATGCATTGTTGAGAAACAGAAAATTGGAATCCAGTCTCAAGCAAGTGTACAGGAGGGAGCTAGTACCAACCAGGGGGAAACAGCTGATAGTGATTGCTAGGTAGACAGTCATTTAACATAAAATTCCTGTGGTTCTCAGAGGTGTTAACTGGATTGTTGTGACTCATCATCCTTCCCAAATCATGAAGACCTATAATTTAAAATTCTAGACTAGCAAAGTACTGAAATATTACTGAGGTCACTACCTTTTCTCTTTTTTTGTTTTTTGGTTTTTTTTCCCCCCCCCGAGGTAGTCCAAACACTCTACAGTTAGATGTAGAGTATGGGCAGCATAAACAGAAGCCATTCATTGTGACTGGCCTTTTACAATTGATATTTTAAAGCACAGAATTAATTTACACTCAACACATTTGCACTTCCCTTCGTTTGTAAGCTTATTGGAAAATTGAGAACATTTTTCTATCAGAAATTAGATTAATTTTAACTGCTTCTATTTGTTATGTTTGTAAAAGAAACCCAGACGACACGTAGCTGTAACTGTTCGATTGCTAATTAGAGAGAGCGCCGTTTGTGTTTGTGGGTCTATTGAATCATTCACTGAGCCTGGCAGAATTTCTCAAATAGATCTGTCTGGCCTGATGCTTCAGGGCTTCAGCATGCTAGTTTTCCCTGCTTTTATCTGCACTGCTGCTGTGGTCTACTGGTTTGCTTCCAAAGTTTTTGGAGCTCTATGATCATTTTCCAGTTTTGCATTATTTATGGGAAAAACAGCATCGCTTTGCTACTGTTTATTGTACAACTGAACACCACTAAGGTTCTGGCCACTTCAACAGTGAAAGTATAGAGGTCTTGGAAATGTGCTCGTGGATCATGCAAGCTGTCAGAATGCAGAGGGATAATAACTAGCAAATATGCTGAAAAATACTTTTTAGGATGTAATAAGGTAGAATGTATGTATATATTAATTTTTTACTATCATGCTTTATTTCAGGTAGCAGAGCTTAAAATGGAGTTGAAATTGAGGGGGTTGCCGGTGTCTGGAACAAAAACAGATCTTATCGAGCGTCTGAAACCCTATCAAGATCTTAATAACAATGGAGCTGCTACTAGTAGCTCTGTTACAGTAACCACCTCTACAGGGGCCACCGGTAGCACTGGGGAAGTGGCTGTGGCATTTCCTGTTGCAACACTAAATAAACCGGTGGCTAATACAATATCCAGCTTTCCTCCAGAAAAAACATCTACAGGATCTGGATGCAAAGCAGTAAACACTGAAAACATTAGCTCTCCTTTGCCTGTATCTCCCTCTCCTTCAGAACAGTCCAGTGTAAGCACAGATGACACTAGTATGGCAGATACTTTCACAGAAATGATGACCGTAATGTCACCATCCCAGTTCTTAAGTACTTCACCACTAAGAGCAAACATGAGTGATGATCATCAGAACCGCAGCAGCGGAAGCATCTCAACCATGGAGTTTGATGTAGCAGAAAAGGATCGCAAGCTTCAGGAAAAAGAAAAGCAGATTGAAGAGCTCAAAAGGAAACTGGAACAGGAGCAAAAACTTGTGGAAGTACTGAAAATGCAACTTGAGGTTGAAAAACGGGGACAACAGCAGCAGTCTCAGACTTCTAGTAACTCAGCGGCTTTGGAACAGAAGCAATTCAGCACTGCTGTCAAAGATGAAAATGCTCTTACTGACTGCTCTAGTACAAGTCAGTCCGTACCTGCAGCTGGCCATCCTTTAGGACAATCGGTATATACTAGTGTCCAGAATCCAGTTGCCAAAAAGGCAGTTGTTATCAAGCAGGAGATACCCGTGGCCAAAGCTGAACCTCAGAATGCCATTTCTCAATTTTATGTTAATCCACAGAGGCAGCCGCAAACAGCGGTTGTTGCCCAGCCTCAAGCTTTATTAACTACCCAAGGAACTGCGCAGCTGCTCCTTCCGCTCTCTATCCAGGGACCGAATTCTACCGCTGCGGTGCAGCTACCAGTTGGGAATATAAAGTTACAGGTAAGGGTGTTTTTACTTTTCATTGTGTAAACAAGATGACACTATTTGCATAAATTAGTATAAACAAGTGAATGTGCTGCTTCTAAAATTAAATTAAAAATCAGGCTTAACCTGTTTCTGCTTTAGGGAAAAGAGTAGAAAAACTGAAGAGCCAGTCTCTTTGTAACTTCTTCTAGTCCTTGCTTTCTTTTGTTCCCAGATACCCTTGTCTGAAAAGTAATTGTCTTACCCTCTACTGTCTCAATGTGCTGTTGAGTTTGAGTTAGATCAGCATACACCACCATTCTGTTACCTCCAAATTGATAGCTACAAACCCAGTACTTTATTTTGAGGTATACCTGTTGGCAAACCATGTGTTGGAACTTCCTTGTGTCCCGAAGGCTCGTAAAAAGAAACGGCAGGTACACAAATATTATTTCTAGGCTGATTATATAGGTAGTATCACAGTAAATAAATACAGCGTGAACCAAGACAGATTCCAAATGAAGAGGTGTAAGAGTTATCTGACCAAGCTCAAGCAGTTTAACCTGCTGCTCAAAAGTAGAATTAAGCCTGTGCTTCCCAGTGGCATTACTGGGACCTAGCTAGATGAAATCCCCTGCCACCCACAGGGTTACATGGTTATCACAGAATCATTGGAGTTGGAAGGAACCTCTAGGGATCATCGAGACCACCCCACCACCACCAGAACAGGATCACCTACAGCTGGTTGTCCAGGATGGTGTCCAGATGGGTTTTGAAAGTCTCTGGAGAAGGAGATGCCACAACCTCTCTGGGCAGCCTGTGCCAGGGCCCCATCACCCTTGCAGTAAAGAAGTTTTTTCTCATATTTCGATGGAACTCTGTGGTGTTCGAGCTTGTGCTCAGTGCCCCTTGTTCTGTCACTGGGCACCACTGAAAAGAGTCCAGCTCCATCCTACCTGCACCCAAACTTTAGATATTTAGACATTGGTAAGGTCTGCTCTTCTCCAAGCTAAATAGTCCCAGCTCTCTCAACTTTTCCTCGTAAGAGAGATGCTCCAGTCCCCCAGTCATCTTTGTTGCCCTTTGCTGGACTCTCACCAGTAGTTCCCTCTCTCTCTTGAACTGGGAGGCCCAGAACTGGACACCTTAAGAATAATAATAATAATATTATGCCAACAGAGTATTCTTTCAGCTCTAGCGTGTACTTGGCTGTTGCGGCAGGTTGTGGGCTCAGACTTAGGTGCCAGCATGTGTGCCGTCGCACTTAGCAATACTTAGGAGGGCGGTAGATCTCCAAGATGGATCAGCCTCACAGTCCACCGTGCAAGAGCTATTCAGGGTAGCTATGCACCCGGACATGTCTTTGACTAAATTGTTCTAAAACCCTTCTAGAATTCTGTTACAACCTTAAGCAGCTTATTCTGTATTTCATTTCACTAATATCGCAGAAAGTTTTCCTAATTACCAGCTAAAATTGTCTTTCCTGAGGTTAGACGCGCGTCATGTCTCACCTTTCAGTGGCCATTGAAAACTACGAGCTTAAAACCCCCTATTTTTCTTGCATCATCAGTTTTGTCTTTCTGGTTACTCCCAACTCAGTTCTTACAGTCCTTTCTTACTGGTTATGCTCTCTCTATCTTTTATTACTTTCATTGCTCTACAGTTTCTTTATCTTTCTTAAACTGATGGCAAAATAAACACCACCTTTTAGCTGGGACTAAAACCAGTACCCAATAGATGGAAAATTTTGTCTCAGTTCATGCTCATCCTTCCTAGAATACATGCTATTGCTATTCTGCGTAATCTCTGCAGTAGATTTTTTTTGTTTTACGTGACATAATTTACGGTGAGATACAAATAATGCAAATATTTTATTCTCATCCTTTAGGCTCAGTCACAAGCTGGAATACAGACCCTATCACAAATACCTGCTCCTATTTCTTCCTCTGGCCTGGTCCAGACACCACCTCAGATGCGTACTCCACAATCAAACCAAAATGCCATCACGCAGCATGCACTTGGTCAGACCCAACAAATCAGAAAGGTTTGTGGATAGCAGTAAGCATTAAGAAAAATAGTTGCCTAATCTGATTCTAGGAAGTGCTTTTAGCATCTTTTGTGTCTCATTTGTGTCACCTATAAATGATCAAGTCCCCTAACACCTCTGTACTCTGGGTTTTTTTCTGTGCTACGGTGGCTTTGTAACTCCTTCTCTTTCCAAAATTTTAGTCCGTACGGGACTTTATTTTTCAGTTGCAAAACAATATATAAGGCTAATGACTCTTTGTCTTACTGGTACTCTTGTGGCACCACTCTTGCGCTGTTCTTTCTCGTTCTTGGCAGAAGTGGTATACCACCTATTCCAGCCAGTTTCTCTTATTTGCCACTGGCTGAAAAGGAAAGATTCTTGTAGGCAGTTCTTACGAGAAAACTTTACCTATGGCTTCAGAGATTTATTCTTTTATAGCAGTTCCTTCTCATTCTCCTGCTTTTCTTGTTGATTTCATCCTTGTTACAAAGCAAGCTATGAACTTGGGTACTGAGAACAGCAATCCCAGTGAGTCAAAACCCTGCCCTACCTACAGGACATCTCTTCCTGAGCAATCAGGGAACGATTCAGAGAGAGATCCTTCTCTTCTCCTATACACAAAACAATCAAACCTGAAATTTCCCATTCCAAAACAGATATTTGTGGCAAAAAGAGACTGGACTGCAAGGTTTAAGCAAATGATTTATTTGAACTCACGGGTTTAAACTGTAAGGCTCAAGCAAACCATCTATTTGAAATCTAATACACCACTAATAGAGGTTTTTATGGATACAATTGGAGAATACATTATTACAGCTGAAAAGGAAGAGTACACTACAACAAACTAGAAGATGCACTAATTATTATACATGTGTTAGTTAAAATTCTCTTACCCCTCCAGGTAAGGACTCTCAATCCCAGGGATGTCTCCATGCAATCGCTGTGTAGTGCTGGGGAGGCGACTCCCAATTCCTAAACTAAACCTTAGGACTTTTATCCCCTGGTTTACCCGACTGATTATACAGCCTGAATACACCAGGTTGTCGACTGAAACCCTCCAGATGGCTGTGGCAAAACTATGCCTGATTGGATTATGCTGTTTGGATGCACAAAAACCACCACTGAAGCCCTCCAAGCTCTCTCTTCCGTACTTTCTCAGGAAGCTGAATAATGGTTTGAAGTGAGACTCAGGGCACACCATTTGTTGAGGAGTTTCAAAGGTTAGCTCAGGTTTTGGTTCTTCCTATGGTGTGGCATTGCCCTGTTTGGCCTGGGGCTTATGGACAACTCAGGGCTGAGCTATCTACACAACTCCCCATGTATGGTCTCCATGTAGATAAGGCCATAGATAAGCAAGCCAAGGCTGAGTCACCTGCATGCACTAGATGGTACCAAAACTTGCTTATGAATGATGAGCCAGAAAGTCCTTACAATGTTCGTCAGCACTGGATGCACAGCTGTGAGTGCCAATCCAGTCGTGTTCATATGGTAGCTGAGAGAACCCAGCAGCACCAGTCATCACAAAAGAAAAAGGCTTTCTCCTCCTTTGAGCCTTTGCTAGGCTGATCTCTATGATTAGAAACTCAGGTTGGTTTTGGACCTTTATTGTTTCCTTACCGGCGCTGTTGATTCTACGGCTCCTATCACTTGGAACAACAAGGGTTTTGAGCGTGCCCCCAGGAAAGGATAATTCAGAAAGAACTGAAATTTCACGATGAGGAAGGTAATTCTTAGGTTATGTTATGTAACTGTTATAAAATATCTCAGCACTTGAAGTTTACATTTCAGTTTACAAAAATGTATCATAAACGCCCCGTTCTGCTGTGATTTGAGGCTTCTACCTGTGCAGTGTCATGTAATCTATTTCTGCTAAGGCTCTTGTTCCAGACAAGAATTTATCTTAGAAGGTGTGTGATTGTGCCCTGCCGTTCTCTAGACGGCTGCCTAATAAAGAGGAGCACAACCAAGTGAACATCATCACTCTTCAGACTGCTTGTTCAATCTGTTGAATTTCATGGACATTGAGGTTATCTTAGAAGTCAAAACTGACAGACATCCAAAAAGCAGATTTCATCCTAGACTCTGGAATTTGGTGAGGGACTAATCTTAGAATTTTACCCTCTGCTCTTTCCCCCTATTCATATCTGTTGTCATAGAGACCACATAGTTCCCAGCAGAATTCAGTCTGCATCTGGCTGCCCTGGAGCTGAGCAGCCTGCCTATCCCAGCTGTTCTTCTCACATGTCTACTGCCATCTTTTACGTAGGAAACCAGGGACTGTAATTGCACTGGTTTTTATATCAGAATGTAAAATATTGATGTGATACAGTAGATCATGACAGTCTTCATGCATTCACCATTAGAACTACCTGTCTGCTGTTTTCATTTCATAAGGATTGGATATTTCAGGAGGCAGGCTGAACCAATGACCTCAGAGTAATGTTACTGATTAACACTTTTTAGTGAAGTTGGTCTTCCTAATAGTCATCTCCTCCATAAACAGTTCTTTTCCAGAACTGATTTCCCTTGAATCCGTCTGGACTTTCTCAGGAAGCTCAAATTGTTATGCAAACCAGCTGATTATTCCATATATTTCCTCCTACACGCTTGAAGTGTCTCTCAGATTGCCTTGAAAGGTCTCTTCCAACCCAAACCCTGCTGTGATTCTGTGATTTACATTCTAGCTATGACATGGACCATGTCCTTCAATTCATTCAGTAACAAGGAGACCTCTCCACAGCCATTCACCTCAGTGGTGGACATCTGGAAAGTACAACAGTTGTCAGGCAGATGATCCAGGTGGTTACCAAAAACTGTATTAAAGCCACTCAGAGCAGCCTGAATTTGGTATTCAGGCTGTACTCCACAAAGCTTATCCTAGGCTTCATCTCCATCTCCAATCTAAGGTTTGTCACACCTTTGTCATATCTGGGAATGGTACTGAGTTTAAAAGAACAGGCTTATGCACTCATACATTCATAGCTCCTCTTCCTCTCCCTTTGACTTAAAAATATGAGAAGTAGGATACTGCTTGGAATCATTTGTAATGAGTATACAGACTGTCAGTTGAAGAGGTAAAAAGTTTATATACCAGTAACCAAATTTACAGTTGATACCAAGTTCATCAGTTACACCTTTTGCCCCTCCATCACTACTCCTAGATAGCTGTAATTAAAAGAAATTAGCTTTATATGGCACAAACCATTCTGTCTTCAAACAGGCAGCATAGGACAGGTGTAGATCCGTAGTGTCAGGGCAGAAATAAGTTCATTTTACTGGCTGTCTGCTAAGTGGGAAAATCATGCATAGTGTATTAAACAGTGCCATACCCTTCTGCATGTGTGTCAGAAAAGTTATGTCGCACTTTGCTCGTGCTTCCTGGAAGATTGCAGGAAAAAGATGATTAGTTATCCATGGTGCATGAAAACATGTCACAGCACAAAGTTTTTTTTTTAATGAGTAATTGTTCTAGAATTACAAATAATTGGACAGAAAAATCAGTACAAATAACATTTCCTTAATAGGGAATTTTAACAAGCAAGAATTTAAAAAGAAAGTCTTGAACTGCATCAGTGTCATTTACCCAATGTTATTATTTATTTTTTTTTTTTAAAAAAAAACCAACAAATAAACCCCACAACCTAAGACTGATATATTAATCCTTTACAGGTTTTTCCACCTACCACATCAAATACAGTATTTTCCTATCAGACTGCACCTGTTACAACACCTTCCCAATCTTTTATTAATACAACAACAAAGTCTAACATTCACAGTGGTGGTAATCAGGTCCCCTCTGTGCAGAATGGACCTACTACTCCTAATAAGGTAAGGTTAGCCTAACCATCTTCCATAAAGTTCAAATTGATATTATTCTTAAATAATATGTGACTGTGCAGTTCACTCAAGAAGGAAGACTGCTTTGTGGATTTTAGTAATGCAAATATGCATGCATGTATGTATGAGAGAGAAAGAAACTATTATTTTGTCCCTCTGATTACCTCCGCTATTGTTATTTGTAAATACGTAGATTGGAATGACAAGGAGGTTAATCTTTCGAACTCGACAGATCTTGAATTCACTAAAATGTAGTGTTAAGTCATTATTTTGTTATGTCATGCAGCCTGGCTCGCCACCTCAAGCCCAGCCTTACATTGTTCAACAGTCCCTCTTCAACAACACGGCATCCAAGACTAAAGATCCTCCTCGTTATGAAGAGGCCATAAAACAAACCCGCACTATTCAGACAACACACCGTGAGGTAGTTACTTTCTCCTGTGTAGTGTATTAAAAACATTTTATTCTTTAGAATTATCAAAGATACTGCTTTTTTTTGTTCGGTGTCAAGATTTTCTAACATACCCTACTAATATTTTCATAACTGTGTTTAACTGCAGGGCTCCTGTTTCAGGGTTCTCTTTACTAAAGCAATGTAACAGTAACTAGCCTTCAACTGACTTGTTTCCAGGATACTCAAACTTTAGACTTGAGGGAAAATATATTCATATTTTCCAAAGTGAGTAAACTCAAGGAGAACGTGTGTGTGTTTGTACACATTTAGGCAAACATAGATATACCCGAGCGCAGGTGCTTGCTTGAAAAGACTCTGTATTTAGTGAGCTTGACGAATAAACTGTGGAGTGCTTTGTCAGTTTACCACGATACCCTTGCGTGGTGCAGGGAAGGTGCAAGCAAAAGTAACGAGCATCCCTAACCTCGTGTGTTTCAGAACTATCCAAGAAGATAAAACCTTGTAGTGACTTAGTGTTGGCTGCTGGTTTTCTGGTGGCAGAAACTCCGGCAGAAGCGTGGGTATCTAATGCCGTTTCGTATGTTCTCGGCATTTGTGAGACATCCTCACGGTGAAGGCACACAGCCCTTACGTGACTCGAACTACCAGTTAGCAAAGTGCCTCCCGACTGGCCTCTTTTCAGAAGCTAGACCTCCTGATGATTGATTGCTTCCAATCTCTGGAGTATAAATAACACTCTAAAAAACTGGTCTCGTTTTGAGAGCATCATAAAAGTCTCTACCTTTCCTCGACTATTTTTGAAAGAATGGGGTGGGGGTGGGGGGAGAGCTGTGTAACCTTTTGCTTAAGGTTTGGATATTCAGGAGATGGCTGTTTAAAACAGATAAAAGGTCAAGGAGCGCTTCCCTGCCTTTAAAAACAGAAAAGAACATGAATCTACAAATTGAAAAAAAAAAAAAAAATAAAAACCAGAACACAACATACCTAACAAAATGCATCTTAGCTGATGGCTGTTCACAGGAGAAAGCAGTTCAGAGCGCACCCGCCAAAGTCCTGTAATTACTCCACAAACTTAGCCTGGTACAAAACAGGTTTAGTAATTTTTCCTAATCTTAGTTTTCTGCACCTCTCTTCTAGGTTGCTTTCATGAAATCTTTGTCTTGCTTTTCAGACTTTTTTTTCCCTATTCCTTTGTACTGAAACCGACCACAGGGATTACAAGTGTCTCTCCAAACTATTTCTGTTTTCTAGATTGACAATTTCATACGAAGAATTTTAGTCTTGATCATAGGTTAGTACTTATGAACAACTGAGAGAAGCTAGGAGCAGTCAGCTTAGGAAGAAGTACCACATGAAAAAGAATAACCTTTTTCTCATGTGTGACAGGTTTCCAGTGCACACAGTCAGCAGATGGATGATCTTTTTGATATTCTCATCAAGAGCGGAGGTAAGCTAATTGACATACACGCGATGTAGAGATTTAAAACATGATAAGAAAAACTCATTGTTCAAGTCAAAGGAATGAAAGGAAGTAATTTTTCCAGGAACAGAAGGTAGAAACTATCCAGCCTAGATATAGCTAGTATTTCTGAAAGTTTGCAATAGTTACCTATTAAAGAAAACCTTCACCAAAACACATGGAGTCGACCCGCTATGGAACTTCTCCGCTTGTGAATGAGCCCAGGCAGAGCTTTGCCGTAACCTGCATGGCATTCGAGTGATTGAAATAACCCCTGAGGTTAGCGCAGACATTATTTTATCAACATTGGAAAAGCTGAGCAAGTCCATATAATCTATATTGAATTTATACAGAAAATAGAATAAAGTAAGGGTTAAAGCTCTTGATAACTGAAATGTCATTAAATGTAACCATGTATTATCAAATCTAAACATCAAAGACACGTTATTGGAAAAAAATACGTGTTAACTACGTGGAGACAACGAGCAACAGCTTTGTATGTCAGTTAAAATAAGGGAGTTGTCAGGAACTGAAATAACCACAGTGAAATAGAAAGTAGCTTCGCAGTAGGAGGAGGAGGCTTTCAGGCATAGCCAGGCCCTGCAGACTAAGTAGCTAATGCAATATAGGAAATGTTCTGGGGCCAGGCGAGTCGTGTTTTGTCCTACTGTCATATAAGGGTCTCGACAACAGCAAATGTCAGGAGAGAAGTGGCCGACTGTAGGCTATCTAGAAGATTTTAGCCATATGCTAAACATCAAAGTAGTTTCTTTTCTTCAAAGCAAATGGCAAAGTCAGCTGAAGAAAAGGCAATAGACAACTGACAGACTGAGCGACCTGTGCAGTGAAAAACTCGAGCTAAATTTGAAAAATGCTTTCAGTGCTTTTATTAAAATATTGCATGGGTAGTTCGAAGAAATTCTTCCTCTGAAACAGAGGATGCAGGAAACATGGGTATGCTAACTTAAATACTTGAAGCAAGTGTCACCTTACTGAAGCCTATTTGATTTTAAAGGCAACACCTGCTCCATATTTGCAAAGTTACAACAAAAAAAGCAAATGTTTCCTGATCGTCTTAATGAAAACTGAAGTAAACCAGTCAGGACTCCATAAGCCAGCTCTACACTGGAAAATGTTTTGTTTCTTTATGTACTTCAACAAGCGCCAGAGGGTCTGGTTAGTAATGCTTTGCCTTTACCAAGCAATCATTTCCACAGATGCTCTTAGGTTTTCGGGTTCTAAGGATGTGGGTTTTGCTTGGAAAACTGGTGCAAAATATATTGTCAGGTATATTTTTGCTGGCAGAAACATCCTCTGCTAGAGCACTTTTTTGCATATTCAGGTCTATCTAATCTTAGCTTTTGACTCCCTTTGCATATAATAATTAACTGGAATTTACTTTGCTGTATTTCCTTTTATTGTTACTGCCACTATCTTACATGGAACTCCTTGACAGAATAGATTTAGATTCTAGAATCAGGAATGAATGCATAGTAATCATATCAGTTGATCTTTTAGTCTAATTAATCAAGGTGGACACGGTAATAAACCGGGATGAAACTGAAAATGAGTTCGGGTACTCTCCTCTAAATGAGGAAATGTGTTGGTTCCATATTTAGTCTACTTAAAAGAACTATAAACATGAAGGAGTTAAAGCTAACGTGTAGAAAATTATTTATTTTTTCATCAATGTAAATATTTTAATTGGCTGAAGTATTACTAACAGCAGAACTCTGGAACTTGTTTTAAAATCCTTTCTTGTTCATACCGTCCGTGACATAGGCTGAAGTAGCAGAACAGCAAACTGACTCTGACTCCATTGAGCTGAGGGTGGATGTGCCCCCACAGTAGGCAGGAAAGGGCTGGAAGTTGGAACCGGAGGATATATGCCATGAGCTTTCTGGATTCAATAGTGGTTTGTTGCTTTGGTTTTTTGCAGAGATTTCCCTGCCGCTAAAGGAGGAACCGTCTCCCATTTCGAAAATGAGACCAGTAACAGCCAACATCACCACAATGCCAGTAAATACAGTGATATCCCGCCCACCACCACAGATCCAAATGGCTCCACCTCCTGTGTCCTTAGAACCAACAACCAGCTTGTCTATCAGTTTGGAAAACCAACTTGAAGCCCTCTTGGATGGAACTTTACCATCAGGTACTGAAATTTCTCAGCTGACGAGCACTAATGAGGACAGAGAGTCATTTTCTTTAATTGAAGACCTTCAGAACGATCTGCTTAATCACTCCAGCATTTTAGATCCCTCTCATTCCCCCATGGAAACAGCCGATCCCCAGTTCACCGCCAGTAATTCTTGTCTGTCTCTTGACCTTCCCGACACAAATTTGGACAACATGGAATGGCTGGACATTACAATGCCCAGCTCCTCATCTGGACTCACTCCTCTCGGTTCTACTGCCCCCAGCGTCTTTTCCACTGACTTCCTAGATCCCCAGGATCTACAGTTGCACTGGGATTAAGCTATAGCCAATGAGAACACGACCTGCAAGTCTCTTTACAACAGAGGTCCATTATTACACCATTCTGATAACGGTTAAGATAAATTAAGACGATAATGTTTGGAAGAATAAATGCTTGAAGCAAATTCGTTATCGATTTTTCAAGTTTACAACAGTGAATTACTTTATGCTCCTATCAGTCATGCAGATCAGGGCCCTCTGAAAGCTGTATTTCACAAGGCAAGAAAGGATGGTTGTACTCACTGAGTAAAAGTACCCCAAGATAAATGCTTCACAAATACTTAAGAAGTTACGTCTCTGACTTTGTAATGTTTAAGTGAGCAACATAACATGGCTTAAATTAGAGAAGAAGTAAGATTTCAACCGTTTGTACTGACAAAGCGAGCACATATTTGGAGGAGGGTGAGGTATCACTGCACTTCATTGTTCCTGTGGATAGCCTGAGCCAGGTTCAAAATGAATTGTGAGGGCGAAGGCAACTAGAAGCACTGGCTGGTTCAGTGAAATTTCATCTATCTAGTCTCTTAATTTGTTCAAGTTGGTTTTGTATTTTGGTTTTTTGGTTTTTAAAATTCTTCCTCCGTTCTTTAATGACAAGTGAAGAATTTAACTACATCCAAAGGGATATGAAGTGTAACTGCAAGAAATCCACTGTAGCTACACCAGGTAATATTGAGAACACTGAATTTTTCTATAGCGATGCTCTGGAATTAATAGTTAGGTTTTAATGTGTATATCAGACAGATATTTGTATACTCTTTTAAATTTGTATAGCTTATTTTTGTGAACAGAGGGGAACAGGAGTCTTCAAACGAGAGATTACTATAATGGAGATCCTAATTTACTTTGTGTTTGAGGATATTTGTTAGGTGATTGAATCCAGTATCTCAGCTTATTAGAACCGTTTGAGGAAGCAGAAAAGTAATTGATGCTGTGTGCACTATGACCCTGCAAGCATCTATGCAAAAATAGTCCCAATGTCCTCAAGAAAAGCCGTTTGTAGGATGAGACTGAGTTGCAGGGGACAGTACTGACAAGAAAACCATCATTTCTTAATGAAGACTATCTGTTGAACAGCTTTGTCTACCGCGGCGTAGCATCAGGGAAGCGAAACGGAGAAGTTGCTCGGTGAGAATCCGAAATAACGGTATCGGGATGTACTCTTTTGTGATAAGAAGGCCTATGTCGTACCTGAAACAGATAATAGCAAAAATTAAGCTCTTACCTCACAGCACATGAAAGTACTATTTTTTTAAAAGCCCGTAGTTGTTTGGGGTTTTTTTCAGAATCCACTACGAAAGCACTTGGAAAAAACCTAAACAAACAGAAAAAAATGCAAATAGAAGTAAAATGCTTGGAAATTCTCTGGCTGTCTCTCAGGTAATAGCTGTTAAATGTTGCCACAGATGATGCAGGCTGATAAATTGGAATTCTTCCTGAATTTAGATAAAAGGAAACAGTCTTCTTTTTACTGAACAATGAAAATGCGTTACATTTTCTAGTCTGAAAACTGGTCTTATTGCTTCCTCACCAAACTTCAAAATTAAAGTTTTTGTAGGAACTAATGAAAAAATGCCCAGAATCTTTTGCTTGCTTCTTAATGATATGTATTAAAGAAATAATGAAAACAGAAAGTAGCTGTTAACTATTTAGCTGTATCACATTAAAAAAAAAAACACCAAATAACAAACCACAACATAATCGTGTTAACATCCAACAAAATACTTTTGTCAGAAAATGTTGTGGAATTAACGGCCAGTTTCTGCCTCCAGTTACACAGTGCAGTCCGGTTTAGTAACATTACAGAATCCTGTGGGCTTCAGAGAAGATAGTGAATTATACCATTGATTCAGAGTTTAAACTGGCATCGTATGTTTGCACCCTATCATTTACCAGCACTTTAAATCATTAGACATCTTCTTCAGTAGTTTCAGGCCAGAATTTGCTTTTATCTGAAACTTCAGTACAGAAAAACAATCAATGAAGATTTTCACAACAGAAGATGAAGTTGAAAGATCTATTTCCTTATTCCTTCTTTCTGTGCCTACAGTACTTGAGTACGGGATTACACATGGACTGTCTGCCTTAAATTCTGATGGTACAGGACTTTGATAACATTGAACATTTTTTTGCATTCCTTTTCATAAGATAATCTTGAGAGATAACACTCGGAGATACTAAGTGCCCTCAGCTGTTATGAGAGTAAGAATTAAGGACCCTTGGTCTGACAGGAACAACTTTAAATGAAATTTAGCGTTCTGCAGTACTGTCAATTTATTATGTGTGGTACACAAGACATCATGCCACAGATGTGTGGTTAGAGTTACCCCTTTTTGACCCTGCCTTCTGATTAAATAAGAGGCAAGTAAATTAATTTTAGAGGACAAATTAACCTAGAGCAACCGTACTGTCATTTTTGATGTGCATGTAAATAGAGCTTGAAACCGGCAAAGTCATCTTGCTACAAGACTATACATATTGGCAGTGTAGAATATTAATCCATAGGAATCTATGTGCAGAAATAAACCCCAACAGTTGAGATGTGTTGTTAGCAGTACAGTATAGCTTTCTACTCTCAAAGTCTATTTGCAAACATAAATAATATTATTTTTTAAATTAAGGGATCATTTTAGTTTTTGAATTACAAATATTCTAGTGTAGGGAACGTGTGATTACTTTTTTTGTACATTTCAGAATGGTGTATTAAACCTTATATATAATGGTTTGCTTTAGACTTTGTTCTGAAATGTGATCTATTTGCCATAGTTCTATATGCCTGTTATGGCAGAAGTAGGTTTTGCTTAGACTTCCGTGTGTGCATGTTTTACATGATGTTTTTTGTAACACAAATACATCTTAGAAATGTAATCATGACTGTGCAGTTGGACTGTACAGAACTGAATATTTCTCATTAAGAGAACGGTTTCAAAGGAAAGCACTGGCACTAAACAGAACACATCAAATGTGTTGTTAGGAGATCTTTCTGAGTAATTAAGAATACCATTTTATCGGTGTGAAAATTGGAAGTTGGTGTTTACACTTCTGGACACGGAAAGAGCTCAGACATGTTTCACAAGACTAATGTTAATCAAGAGGAGTCACATCCCGCATCTGCTACAGAAATGACGTTTGTTACGCACTTTTAGTGCCATTCAGCATTAGTTAAGGCAAGTAAGGTTATAGGCAAAATTTTGTTTAACATTAGAAATAGTTGAGAAATCATCGTCATAAATTTAGCAGTTCTCGCTGAGAATAAAATGAATTTGTGTCAGTTGTTCTCTACGGACATTTAAAGTCTAATCCAGCAACGTGGGCTTGCAGAATCAGACCTTTAAAAAGCTGAGGCCACGGCTTTTAGAAATAATCACTACTTACTACTGAAATTTCCTTCCAAAGTATTTCTAAATTCCCCAAGAGATGTGTTCAAGGGAGTAGATGATCAAAATAGAAGCTTCAATATGAAACATCTATGTTACCTAATCTCAAACATTCAGATGGCTGAAACGCGCAGGCGTAGTAATTGGAAACCAAGCACAAGCTGCTGAACTGTTCTCAAGGCAGAGAGGAAGCAACCACAGAATACAGTTAACTGCAAGGGCATTACATAATCAAAAAACCACAGTAAAGCTCACTGAGGTAAACGATTGGTATTTGGATGGCATCTTCAGGGTATTAGAAATGTAAAGCAAATTCTGTTAAAACTGGAAAAAAAATTCTTCCACCTATCTCTAATAAATGTTGAAACTCTTCATATTGTGGTCTATTAAGTTGCCTTTTGATGGCTTCCAGACCACCCTTCAGATGGGTTTTTTTCTGTGAGATATGTAGGATGGAGTTGCATATATATTCATGGCCAATAAAGACCATCCGTTAAAACCTGAAGCTATGTCAATATTCCTTTTATACCAACTTGCTAGGAATAAACATAAAGTGCAAAAAAAGAGATAGCTACACCATTCTGTATGGTCCGATACTGAATTTAAAGACTTTTTAAGTTAAAAGTGCATAAATGTACTTGTAGAATTCTAGCCAAAAAAAAAAAAGCAAGCCATTCTAGCGATGAGAGCAAACTCTCAATAAAAAGCAGGGAATGGTTAATAATTATATAATCACCCTATTTTTATAAAAAATACAGCTTAGATATTCAAAATACAGCCTAAAATACATTATAATTATACAGAAATTTCAGTAGGAACCAAAGCATTGCCATTTATATTGCCAAAGGAGGCACTTTGTATTTTGAGGCACAGGAAACAAAATCCCCCAAAAGTACTGTCCATACTTTTTTAAAATATAGGATGTAGATATTTTCAAAGCTGTTTTTGATGTTTAACAGTAAAGATTTGGTTTTGTTGTTTGAGAAATTTGTATTAAGTAATAGCACAGGCTTTTTTCCAGGTAGGATTTTTCTTCACAGTACTGCTTGCAGTAGAAATAACGCTAACCCTAGCAGGTGTTTCTCTTCTTATTTTCATAGTCATAATTATGTCTTAGCATCTCACCCTGTGAAAAGAAGATGACAGACACCTGGTCCTAGGGCCCTCTTCATTTAAGCACTACTTGATTAAATGCAAGTTATGTCAATCAGGGCGTCAGTTTATGTATTGCCTTTCTATAAAAAACCATGATGCCTTTGTATTTGCTGTTTGCACCCCTAAAATCAATTCCATATGTTTGAATGCCATATGTTTTGCACATTGTACTGTATATATGTAATGCATACTGTATTTTTATATGTGTAATGCATTTATCAAATATTTTGTACATAGTGGCAATATTGTAGCTACTGAGGAAATGTTTGATATTTCAGCATTTTTGCTAAGTGTCTCAAATAAAAAAGGAAAACTGTGTTCATTTGTCCATGCTTACTACTTAAAAGGGAAAAATACCATTATCGACAGAAATTCTGACTCTTACAAGTCAGAAGCGTTTGGCCTGTTTCTGACAAAAAGGAATAAGAATGAAATCTGCACTTGGACAAACACCAAAGGAACGATGGTTTGTCTGCAAAATCAGAGTCAAAATCTGTAAGAACAGAGATTTCCCAAACTCTCAAAGTTCCGGTCTGGACTGTTTGGGTTTTGTTTGTTTTTTTTTTCTAAGCAATACAATTATATTAATTCCTTTCCTGGTTTTTTATTAATTTCTCAAGAAAATGTAGGGTAAGAATCCAGGCTTTCCAGTACTTTTGTCATATTGAAGAAAAAAAAAAAAAAAAATCCTAATGTATGCCCAGCTGTAACTATCTTACATAACAGGTAAAACAGAAGTGTGGTACCCTGTGTGATCAGGAAAGCTTCTGAATAGTCCCCAGAGAGTTCACCCCCATTTGTGAGTCATATGCAACATTTTGTTCACTTATGCAAATGAACCTTTAGGAGCTTCTGAGTGAAGTCAAAAACTATTGAACTGCTCTTGCAGATTCCTGGGTGTATTTCACCTTGCCATACAGACTTCTGCTCCTAGACCACTTACATTGTCACACGTACAGAAATAATCCCCAAGGAAGTTTATACGGGCATTCTTACCAGATGCAAAAAAAAAAGATTCTTTTTTTATAGCTTACAGTACTCGTCTTGAATTCAAGAAAAAATGAAATAGTGCTTGTATCACATTTTCCTGAGTGGGAGCTACATGTTATTCTCAATAAAGAATTTGTAAAGAAACACTAGTAAGCACAAAGAAAACGGCTATTCTGTGAAAAATTAAGGGATATTTTAGAACTCTAGTAAGGCAAAAAAAAAGGATTAGAAAAATGTTTCTGAGGTAAAGATTGGGCCACTTTCATTCATGATTCTACTCAATTATTCCAAAGTTTTGATGATGTGCTGGATTGTGGGATTTTGTATTTGTATTTTGTGTTCTGCTCAGCCTGTGTTCTACACCACCTCTATGCACCTTATCAGGAGAAAGAGCTATGAGCTGGTCAATAGCCACAAGCTGCTTATCATGATGAAGCTGCTTCATTTAGATACTTACTACTGTCCTTCCTCCTAGGGAGGCAGTCCCTGTACTAGATCAACCACCTGTTCCTTAGGAAAGTCTCTTCTACTGTGATGAGAGCAGAACTCGGCCAAATATTACAAAACCCACAAAGGAGTAAGTAGTGCCCATAAAACTGAAGAAATAAAAACTTACTAATATGCCCTTTAAATGTCATACAATACCTTTTCCTCTAGGAACTCTAACCATTCTGAAAGTTTCTAGGCTATATATAGACCGTAAACTTACCTTCAGATACCACACAGCAAACAAATATTGCAAAGCGAGCGCAGGACTATTCGACTATGTGTTTGTGCATTACAGAAGTTAAGTTAGTGCGTACCAGATAAAGCACTTTTTCTTTTTTCGGTGCCAGCTGGCAATTTGGGGGTTTGATTGTTTTACAAAGACCAAGAAATGGAAACACATAAGTCTCCCTCCCCAGCTGTGTTCAGTTTAGTATTATGGTGATTAACACCAAGACAAGATTGAGGAAGCTTGAGATTGTGCTGCGTGTTTACAACAAGCTAAACCCTGGGATATATTAAACCCTGTTCTACAAAGGACCATCATCCCATTACTCTTTGTACGCTATTAAACAGTAAGTGAGTGTGTTTATTATCCTGTTGTATTATACAACTGTTGCTAAAAAAAGCGACTTATTTCTTAGAACATTTGTAGCGTCTCAAGCCAGAGATATTTCTTTGATAGCAAAAATCACTCCCCGTGCTATAATCTACAATCCCATCAAGACCTTCCAAAAAGAGAATCAAAGTAACAAATTAGAGGAGCACGTGAGATGCAACAGCTAGGGTTTGGGCTGGGTTTTTTTTTCCCTTGTTTATCCATAAATTTATAGAGTAACTCTAAAAAATATTCCTCTCCACATAAAAAAAAAGTACCTTAAGATGAATCTTCAATCTTCTCTGCAGGGCCACTCTACTGTAACACTGCATCATTCTGGAATGATGCCTCCAAGACAACCGATGGTAATTAATTAAGTTAAAACAGTGAACAGAAACATTCTTTCATCAGTCTAAGCTGAAGTAATTGAGCGTTCCATCCACCCCATAGCAAGTCTTGATAAACTCAGTTACACAGTTGCACAGATTCTGCAGAAGTATCATTGTTCCCCTGTATCTCCTGGAAAGTATTGAGGAGATTTGTAGAAGAGGCTGGTTTTGTACATTAAAACGGACATCAAAGCCTCTCCTGAAGTAACACGTCCATCTCTTAAGAGTGAGGCTTAAGAAAGAAGAAAAAAACCCCAGATGATTATTTTCTCCTTCCAACAAAATCTCTGACATGATCATTTCAGCACCAAAATCTCTAGAAGACTTTGTTTAGGAAAATCATGTTGTGTTTTTAAAAAGATTTTGTCAGAAGAGAACGCTGCATAAGGAGGACTCAGCATAATGGCTTTCATACAGAGCTGGAACCATTCTGATGACCAGCATAAATGACACTTCCAAACAAAAGTATTCAGACATCAAGAGACATGACAGGTAATTGTGCATTTTAAAATCAAATTTCCATTTTTAGTTATAAAACCTACTGTTTTGATAACTCACTCACCATCGAGCAACATTTTGTTTAGACAGATGATAGTAAACAGTTTTTCCAGACACACTGAAGAAGTCAGGCTCAGAAAGTAGGCAACCCCTTTTAAAGCAAATCAAGTATTTCCTCTTAATCTACTGAGATCTTTATGATTTCACACTGAACTTTCAATATCCCTTTAGAGTTAAGGAAGAACCTTAGCATTAGAAGTTCATTTACCATTAACACTATTTCTGATGCCAACTGAATATATTTATTAGAAGAGATACAACTCGTATGAATTCCACGTAACTCAAACAGCCTCCCCCCCACTTCCTCCTACCACAAAATTACTTCTCAGCTCGCAGAAATGCAAACCCATGAATAAAACAGCCCTGAGCTGCACAGGAACTGTGATGACAAGCTACAACTGACAAGAATGGCACATAAAAGAGCATATTTTGTAATAAGCTAGTTGGCCAGAACTGGAAACACAATATATTAAAATCTAACACCTTGGTGCTGCCATCTTGGTAATACTAAGAGTAATTCCAGTCAGTTAACTGGCCCTCTGAAGTCACTCCTTATCATAGAAGCTAGGAGTTGAGTGAGGCAGTTTCCACTCCTACACACCATCACACTTCTGAAGTGCTGCAGTGATCACAATGGTCAAGACAAAAGCAGAATACAACAGTACTATTCCAGTTTCCTAGCTTTCCATAATCCAGATGAGGGCACGGCCATCAAAGCCAGCAATGAACAAGATTAGCAGAACAACTCCAGCAAGTGTCCGGGTTGCCCAGGCCGGCAGTTACGCCCACAAGGACTCGAAAAACAGAACGGGTCACCTTAGGGACAACAATCCCAGGGAGCGGCAAACACACTTAACATGGGCTGACCATCCAGCAAAATGACCTAAACCGGGCACCTTTCACTGCAGGTGAAGGCAACTCAAATTACGATTTGCTGCGACACGGGCACACCTTGAGTTATCACGGAGACGCTGACAAATGGCAGCTTTTAGAGAACTGAAATTTGTTCATACACTCAAGCCATCAGGCACGAGATTTCCTGACCAGAGAACATCCCAAAAGATGCATTAATCTCTTAACAAGCTTGTATTGTAGCATCACCAAAGCAGTAACTCTGACCTCAGCCTTTCCAAAGGTACATCTGTCGAGGTGTTAGGCGCTTCCTCCACAAAACAAGCAAACCAGCCAAGCAGACTGACCATAGCTGGCACCAGGAGCCTTCACAGGTCAATAAACAAAATTACTCTCATACAGAACATAACTGGGGTGTACAGCAAAACTCTCATGGGGAACTTAAAGGGATCTCCACAAGGAACAGTAAACGAAATCCAAAAACTTCATTTTCAGGTCACATTTGTAAATAGCCTGGAGACCAAACCTAGAAAAATATGTATTTTTTTCTTTTCTGCATTTGACAACATAAAGTTGTTATAGGGAAAAAGTACCAGACGCTCAGTGAGTTTAATATTTACCATTTAATTATCCAAACGTTTCGCATTTCTGCTGCTTTTCTCAGAGAAGGAAAGTTTTATTCCCGCTTTTTCTCCCCCCTCCCTTTCCAAGCTGTTCTCCGTCTGAGAAGGACTGAATCGCTTCCAATAACTGTACTGCTCTAACCGCGGGAGCGCCTTCTTTTGGTAAGGCAAATCCCGGCGGCCGCAGAGCCAGCCGCCCCCG
>VWZK01021112.1:0-41957 GCA_013396935.1 Baryphthengus martii | reverse complement strand
TCCGCCGCCCAGCGCGCAGGGGGCGGTTCCGCCGTCGTGCCGGGCACCCTCGGGAGCTACAGGTGTTCGCGCCTCCCGAGGCTCCGACGGACCGACCGCCGGTCGCGTCCGGGCGCCTGAAGGCGGCTTCTGAGGCCGGTTTTGGCCGAGCGCGAAGAACGGCACGTACGCGTGCTGGTAGGCGCCTGTACGTGTCGTTTGATAAGCTCCTGTAAGTTACAGTAAGAAAAATCTTCTAAATCGTCACAATCGTCCGGAAGGCAGCTAATTGCTCTTCATCTACAGGCCATACGCTTTATTTTAACATTCCTACTTAGCCAGGATTTCCATCGACTTCTCTGCGTTTTCGAGATGTATTTGCCAATTAGCCGGCCGTTCAGCTCGGACGGCGTTCTTTGGCTCCCTAGTTTCATAGTCAAAAGCGGAATAAATGTCATCGCGGCTTTTCAAGAGCAGTAATTAGTTCATTTTCATGTGACTGTCAGCATTTACCTATTTCCATCAGCCGAGTGTAAACTATAATGCTTTTAAACTTGGGCTTTATTTAGAAGTTCGGTTGGAATTGTAAACTGAAAATTTAGAAAATACATTCCTTTTGTCCATAGATCTCTACTTTTCCTCTTCTCTCTGAAAGGAGTTCTTAAGAAGTAGTAAGATTTAGACGCACAGCTGAGTACTGGAAACTACCACTGTTGGTGGGAAGGGAGCTACCTGCTTCCAGTGAAGTGAAAACATTTTCTAGTGTATTGTACAAATACCAACGCTAGAATAATCTCCCTAGAATGTGTCAGCTTTAGTCTGAAATACAGTGGAACAGATAACCAAGTATGTTGTTACTCACCTGGGGGAGAAGTCTTAACAGATTTTGAGTGCTGAGCCTAGTAAGTAACTGTTACTCTGGGCGAGTTCTGTGACATTGTATAGACGCTTATATAAGATGCTGCTTACCTATAATAAATAAATCACAAAACGTGAATAAAACCAAACAGTACTGTTAGCAATTCCCGCTGTCCAGAAAGTGAAGGAGTGCGTATTGTAGCTTGCCTATACAAGCTTTTATTAGACAATTACCCACTTGATAAGCAATGATTCTCTAGGTTGATTGGGCGTATCTTACTAAGATACTTTACTTACAAATTGAATCGCGGAAGGTTGTGGTTCCAGAGTCGGGGTTTTGGGGGCGAGATGAGCTTATGTTTTATCCAACTGGCCCACAAAGTCCCGCTTTTGGTGGTCACTTTGTTCTGCAAAAGAAACCAGTACATTATGGCTCTTATAGTGGACATTAAACTTAGTAGTAAACTACTGCTTCATTTAGTAAAAGGCTACTATACACTTTAATGAAATAATAATATTCTTGCTTTAGTGTTGTCTTCATCAATAAAAAGTGGATAGAAAATACTATTGTTCCAAAAGTTAAGCATAAAAGAAAAAAATATTTCTGTCTGGTGGTGGTGTTTTTCTCTTAAAAAGCCAGCAAAATCCAAAGAAAAAATCATGTTTTAGAGAGCGGTCATTCAATGTAGGTGACTTGGGAGCAAAGGATGTAAGTCCCTAGAAAAGAGAGAGAGCTTAAACTTTGAAGGCATCCTACAAACACTGGTAACATCTGTATGGTCAATGCCCTCCTCATTCATTTTGCTCACAAAGTGTTCGGTTTTAATGTATCTCTTCAACTAGCTGGGCTTTTTTACACGTGTGTGTTTGTGCATCTACATACGTGTGGCCTGTATCTACGAATCAGTTTAAAGATTGCCGATTTTTGCACCGATAGAAGTCGTAGAGTATATTTTTATGAGAAATGCACTGCATACCTGAGCTTGGTAAAGCTGTTTTAAGTTCATGATACCATTTACGTTTTGGTATCAATATCCTAAAGAATTTAAGTCTAATTTTTTACTTTAAAACTACATAGTTGTACTTTCCTCATGGGATTCTATTGACTGTTGAAAATTTCTTAATAGATAAGATCAACTTTACATAGCACACTTTGTTAACCAGCTATTTTAAGATTTAAGATCTAAAAAATCTCTATTGAAGATACATAAAGGCATTCACATGCATTCCTTCTCGTGCCTATAACCTAGATATAGAATTAACAAACTATTTAAATATTTAATGAGTGGTGTTAAAGAACACAGTTACACTTCTGTAGGCCTTGCTCATACAAAATTTTTGTTCACATTTTCTTCCCATTGGTCAGCTTATGGAATGAGCTCCGGTTTCTCTCTAGTATGCAGTAAACCAGCCATTTTTCTGCTACTACAGATACCAGGCATATATATCATACTTTAAAGTATGTTCATTTTATATGTGTTACCCAAATGAATGATGATTAGACAAAACACTGATAGATTCCCTAAAGATCTGTGATGGATAGAAAAATTTGAACTCTTTCCCTCGCACTGGTTTTCCCACAAGGTTTGCATACAGCGTGGGGTGGTGGCGTCAGAGCCGAGGCTCCTGAAGTACGTTGCGTATCCAGAGCGTTAATAATTAAATACCCGGGATCGGTCTATCGTGCTATTGGAAATTAAAACCAAAAAAAGCTACAAGAAGATAAAAAGCAGATGGTATGTTTCGAATCAAACTTAATTTTCCTTGAGATAAAAACTGCCATGAATTATTGAAAAAATATTTAGATCGACTCCATTTATTTATTGCATTTATGATTTGTAAAATTGCAAGCCCTACTAGCTACGATTCTATTTAAAACAAATTTACGGCTACATTTTTAGAACTTTTCTGCATTTTAAAGCAAATCTTTTAAAACAAAGTTTGCAAACACTGAATCAGCAGAGGATTATCGAATGGCCTGATCTGTTTACTTTTGAAATTTTATTGAAAACAGTGGAAAGATCAGGGTCTTCACCAGAATGCAGTGGCGTGGTTTGAGGATTGGTCTCTGGCCTGCGTTTTCTGAAGCAAGGCCTCAACCTTTGACATCTCCTCACCTCGTGTTGCAACAGAAAAGTTTTGTGACTCCCCTCTGATCTAGCTATAGAAAAAGAGAGAGGGAGGTAATGACCCAAAGTTTCGAAACTCATGACCCGGAATAACTAAAGATTTTACTTTAGTAAAGGCCACAAAATCAGTTGTCGCTTCACATGAAACTATCCAGACTTTTTCCAGGGCAAGACCACAGACACTCAAGGTATGATTTTAAAATGGTGCTCTCTGTTATGATGTTCTACATCAGCACTGCTTGCCTGCGTAAGGCCTGCACCTCATGCCACGAGGAAAACCTGTGCGAACATACTTCAGTATGTTCAGAATGTATTTTTCAAATGTATCACTCAAAAATACATTTTTTATTTGCCTTAAAAACCATATTTAGCAGGTTATGAAGCAGGGAAAAGAAATAAGGGTTTTTTTTGCTGTCTTTAAAATATTAGGAGAAAAACACTGCTGTCACCTGGAAACTGCACCTGTAGGGAAAGAAGTCGTAGGGAAGTGGTTGTGTTACATCAACTGCCAAATCTGCTTCAGATCATGCAGCTCGAGACTATGAAGCTTCTGGTGAAATTCATGAATTTAAGGCATCATTTGCCCTGTTCAGAGCACACATCAGTTAATAAATATGCAAATCTCATGTTGCAATGTCATATACTTGTCTCAAACAATGCAGATGTGTAGGGAAATTGGTACAAATACAAACATGGAAAAAAAGAAACAAAGAATCAGCTTTTTTGCCTGTTGTGAAAATGCCCAAACCACTTCTGTTTTACAAGGTTTCCATGCAAGGACAATGTTTATGTAGGTGGTGTGTGAACGGACGGGCGTTCGGTGTGGGCATTTATTTCAGGACATTTCTACAACATGTACTGAATAAATAAAGTTAATAGGAATAGAAGTAAAATCCTTTATTACTGAGGTAACTTGCTTTATGAATTAGCCACAATTAGCGGTTGGTTTCAGAAGGTCACTACTGATTTCTGACTTGGTGCTGAATATAAGGCTCTTCAATTGCAAACATTTTATTTTTCATATTGGAATCGTAATTGTCTGCATACAGGCTCCAGAGTTTTAAAATCTATCTTTTTTCTTTTCCTTTTTGGAGTAAACCTGCTCCTAGGTAAACTCAAAAGAAGTATTAAAAATGATGCATCGGTCCTATCTGATTTCCCAGTATAATGAATGCTTACATTGTCGATACACGTTAATAACTTTAGACAAAACTATTCTGATCTTTTCAGTTAATACTGCTGTAATATTTTAATTTAGCTGTTAATGAGGGAGGCTGCAATTCACCGGTCTAACATAGTATTGATGAATTTTTGCTTTTTTAAGTATCTTCGCTTCAGTCAGTCCAAGTCGTTTTACTGGAATCATGGCCTTTCGATATGAACTGATATAAAATAGTAGCTAGACACCATTTTTTTAAAGTAATAGCTTTTCTTTTGGTTTGTAGGTCAGGATAAGAATTAAAACAACAACAACAAGACAAAATGTGTTCTGTCATCTACAACAAGGCATGTATAAACGGTGTTAGGAAAGAGTGAGAAAAGTCATTCCAGGATGTTTCAGGATTGGCCCCCAAGGGTCAGTAAAAATAACTGAATGCAGTGGTTTTACTGAAGGAGTGTTTCTAGTTGTTATATACTGCTGTTTTTACAAATGTCTATTAAAGTCAGCATAATCTAGATTTTTGCTTTGATGCTGTTGCTGTTTGTAGAAAAGCTTTCTTTTTTAATAGAAGGCCTATTTCAAATTGCACAAACTGCCCACACCTCTGTCAGCACGTACCTGGATGCTGCTTTAAGTCAGCGGTGACTGAAATCACTGGACCTGCATCAACCAAAAATACAAGTCAGAGCACAGTAAAATTCCCAGGAGCTGAGGAAAGAACTGGGTTCATTTTTTTATATTATAAAATAAACAAAGAGCAAATGCATTAGAGAAGACCATATTAAATAATACATGAGGAATTAAGCTTTTTTTTTTTTCAACAGGATGATTATGTCTTATATGTTATGCCACAAGAATCTACTGAAGAATACACCTGTTATGTGCTATTCAGTGTGGATTATTTTAAAAGAGTAACTTTTCATTAGTCATGTCAATTGAACGGGCATAACTAAAAGTTCAAATGTGCTATGTGCTTTACTAAGGAGGTTTACAAATATGGAATATTCAGTATTCACTAAATTGGGACTCCTCTTTGCATTTTTACTCCCAAGTGATCTTCCTGTATGTACGGAAAACTGCCCACATGATTTTGAAGTTCTTTAAAATGAAAGATGTTATGTGATTTCATTATGCATCATTTTCTTCTGTAAACTAACATTCACACTGTTGCTGAAGTAAACCCTTACAAATTACAGATCCAGGTGAACCTTTAGTGATGGTTATTCTGTTTGGGTTTTTTTTGCATTTTGGGAGCTGAAAGAACAAAAATTGTCCTAGGTTGTCTGTGTTTTACACATAATGTTTTTAGCTTCCCAATACTAATAGTATTTCAAAGATAGCTGCTGCAGAATTCTCTTTGGTGAGTGGACAGAACCATCGTGTACATCCAAAGTGAATGAGTTAGTGGCTGGCTGAAAAACTACAATTTTCCTAAGCAGTGAACTAACAGGAAATTATGAAATCCTGAAGTATTGTTGAAAAATTGCTCTGATTTTTAAAAATTGTCTTTCTTTCTTGATGTCCCACAGCATTCACCACTTCCTGCACGGCTCTTTACCGCAGGGAAAATGAGGGACTTTTGGGGGCAGATGTGTTTCCATTACACTATCATAATGCCCCTAAAAATCCTTATTGCTCTTGCAGTATTCTTCTGTGTTGCTGGGCCTGGTGTGAACTTCTTGAAGACCTAGCTTTTAAGTACAGCTTTTCTGTAAAAAACACTTTAAAAGACCCACCGAGTTTAATTTTGTTTCTCTTATATTATTTTTAGTTGTGTTTACTGTTGCTTAAAATATAAATGGCAAGATCTGCAACCACCTGTTAGTAAACAAATGTCATAAGTCATAAATACAGGGGACATGCCGATAACTGCATGGTATTATAAAGAGGAATATATTTTGGCTTAGGAGCGAGAGCTTCAGTCTTTTGATATGATTAATTTGTTTTATCATAAGAATTTAGTGTGTATGTGTCTGAAAATATGACAGATTTTGCAAACGACTTTGAATTACTGCTATAGCAGACCTCACTTAGAATCGTAACTGCTTTTAATAACATACATCCACCCATTTATCAAATGAATAGATCTGCCCAGTGCTTTTATTTAAATTAGATGCACAAAAATATTCAAATCAAATTTTTATCAGTCCCCAAATAGAGGTGTTGAAAAGACGTCGTGGGTTCTCGGCTATTCTATACTTGTTCTTTGTGTGGGTATACCTCGTGCTGGGGCTTTTGAGGAAGGGGGGATGGCATAGTCCACCGGGAACGCCGTCTTGTGAGTGTAGGATGGGAGTGCCCACTCGGGCACAGTTTATTCCTGCTAGGTGGCAGGCTCCCCTGAAGTCTGCCGACTTCTGCAGGACGTGAAGAAAAAGGCAGAAAATGATTTAGTTTTGTCTGGGTATTGCAGCACAAGTTACCATCAGTTTGGCTTGTGCGGGGCCAGTAACATTTCAGTGGCTGTGTATACGACAGTACTATAGCTGGTTTGTGTTAAAAGTACTCTTGACTTCACCGACTAGCGCAAAAGAACTAATAGAGACATGGCATCCCAGTGTCCCTCTGACTATGTCTGGTGTCTTTATATAGTCTTCAGAATGTTTGGTGACGTAAGAAAGAAACTAGCCGATTAGATTCTCCCCACCTCTTTTATATTCAAGTTTAATCCCCAAGGAAATGCTCTTCTGCAATTCTGCTAAAGGAGTGTTTCTCATTTTTCAGGTAGGAAAATCTTTCTTACAGGTTAAGTCATGTCCTGTAGGTCACAAAGCACAATTGCTATTATGACTGGAACCCGGAACTTTTGATGACCAGATTAATACCCCAATAACAGAAAATTACTTTCTAGCAGGACAATGAACTGTTGCATGTGTTCACAGGTTGAAACACGCTGGTATATGCCTTTCAACATACGATATTTCAACATGCAACAGCATTTCAAATATATGTACAGACAGAAAGCAGCAGAAAAACTAGTCATATTAATTCTAAATTTTCATATCGGTGCTTCTATTCGGACTACTGATCACAAGAGTATTCCTAGCACCTCCTGACATAAATGAAAGATAGCGTAAAACACACCGGCTCGAGGCTTATGCAGCATTTAAGATTACGAAAAGTTACTTACAAGGTGTTAGATTAACTGAATTATTAATGTTATTAATAAAGCTTTTTGCCATCTTTGTACATGCGTAGCAAACTTACTTATTTCCAAATAACACTCCTAGCTAAAGACGCTGCATCTAATTGAAAATGTTTTTTATAAAAATTGATGTGTGAGACTACACGTAATTCTGTGGATTTCTATAATATTAAAGATCAGTGAAGGGAGTACTCTCAGACCTACACGTTGTATTACCTTTGTATAGAAGACACTGCTAACATGAACAGACTGGAATTTTAATTGCTTTTTTAAACTCCTTTAACTGCTAGTTACAATACTACGTAAAGAATACTGTGATAGATTTGAGCATTAAAACTGATCAGAATTTGTTCTCTTACAATCTTATCTTACATGTCATCTGTCAAGGATATAATTTTTTTTTTCCTTATATAAGCAATCTTTCTTAAAATTTCTTGCATGGATAACTTGTGGATCTCAACAGCTGATTCTTACATACATACTTATATAGATACATGCTGTAGCAAAAGTCACACTCCCTCTGAACATGTAAATACGTAAAAATATATCAGACAACACTGCTACCAGGAAAAATATTTGCTTAGTCTTAGCAATTCTGAGATTAAATTCAAGGAAAGAAATCAAAATCAGTAACACTATATTCCATTCCCTTTTCTGTATAATAGGGGTCACCTGACATACAATTGTCCTTTTTTGCACATTTTTATCACTGAATAATAAGCATTAGAAAATGAAAGCCAAGCACATTGTTTGAAATGAGTACTTAAACCTTTGTATTGAAATACTTGCTTCAAATTGTTTATTTTAAGTACCAAAATTACTTTGGTTTGAAATAGCATGTCACAGAAACCTCTGGATCTGATACAGCCCCAGAGGAAGGTCTTCAAAACTCATCTGTAAATATGTCCATGGAAGCTAAGAGCACTTTGTCAATAGGCTGTAAGTAGATTTCAATGTTAAACACTGTGTAAAAGATATTTTTACTATCTGATTGGTTTTTTGAGTATGAGCAAAGCAAAGAGTTCTATTAGCCTCTTCTTAGGGATTTTGATTTGTTTTAATTATAGGACCAAGAGTTATTAGCATCAGCCAACAAATTCATGGTAGTATTCTAGAAGGTAGAAGAGTAGAAACTATGTAATATTTTTCAAATAGAATTTCTACGGTGGAAAAGATATTACATGTTTGTTATGTGCCAAGAAATGAGTAATAGGAGAATACTTTTGTTCTTTTATAAAATAGAAAAGCATTAACAGCATTTTAAGTTTTTATTATATATAAAGTTTTTGTGATTACCGAGTCTCCTATTAGATACAAATAGCAGAAAAGACATGCAGTTGTTAAATAGGCCAAATAAGATAAACCAATCTCATTTGTGTATTGAATAAGCCCATTATTATCTCAAGTTCTTAACATTACTGTGATTTTATGTATACTATTTAAAATGTTATTCAGAATACAGAACTTGGCTCATCCATTTCAATAATATTTATCATGTATTTGACTTCCAGTATGTTAGATTCAGTTTCTTACTGAATTAAGGTTGTAACAATTCTGCTTCAGTACTGAGAGGATACTAGTGCAGCTCCCTGTACTACTTAAATAACAGAATCAGAGTTTGAGTGAAGGAGCCAGCACTGTACCTGTGCCACAATGAAATTGTTCAGAAAAGCTCAGATAAGCCGCCTAGTTTCACACTGTGTCAGAGGATCATAGAATCATGGAATACCTGGTTGTAACGGACCCCAAGGATCATCTGGTCCACCTTACCAAGTTGAGTCTTAAAACTGCCCAGTGTAGGGGAGTCCACCACTGCCCTTGGAAGACTATTCTGATTTTTAATCATTCTCATTGTAAAGAACTTTCTTCTGGACTCCAAACAGAATCTCCCCTGGAGCAAGTTGCAGCCATTCCCCTTTGTTTTCTCCATGGGACTCCTGGCAAGAAGGGAGTCTCCTTCCTCTTGGTAGCCGCCCTTCAAGTACTGGTACATGGTAACGAGGTCTCCCCTGAGCCTTCTCTTCTCAAGGCTGAACAAGCCCAGATGTTTCAGCCTGTCTTCATATGGCAGGTCTTCCAGTCCCCAGATCGTCCTAAAGAAGTGGGAAAGGGAAGAGCTATAGCAAACAGAATAGCAAGTGAACTGCAGGAGTTAAATCACTACTCATAGGCTATGAATAAGTCTATTGAATAAAGACCTAACGTGTTCTGAACAGGGAACCAGAATGTGGCCAGAAGTAAAGGTAAAGGAAGCAGACCGGTATCCATGACGAGCCTGCAATGCATCTTTTCCTTAAATAGTTAGTTACGGGAGCAGAAATGCATACAAAAACAAATTCCTTTAGGAAATGGTCACTACTCTATTTCTCAATTATATTAAACTGTTTCAGACTTTGTTAATTGGTTGCTATTGATGGCGGATTAAATATGTGCAACTGGTTTGTTTTCAATTTCCTTAAATTTTAAATGTATATAAACATTTTTATTCCCAAATTTAAACCATCAGTGCCAAGATTCTAACTGAAGTGAATCTTTACAGTTGTATTATAAACAACTCCAAATGCAAGTTATGAAGTACAGTTCTGACGTAATCTTAATTATAGCTGGAATAAGTTTTGCCAGTGTGTATACAGTGTAGAAATGCAAGGAATCTTTGTAAATTAGTAAAGATCATTAAAAGAAATCACGCATTTCAAAATTATATTTTGATCAAGTAGTTTGCACTTAGGCACATAAAATAGAAGCTGAAGTATTTGGAGGTGATGAACTTATCCAGTAGTTAGATTTGACAGGTGATACCTGATAAATAATCTACTGTGTGACTTGAATTCGTAACCAAAATGATCTTTTGTTGATTTCTGGGTTGTTTGGGGGTTTTTTTTACAAAAAGCCACTTCAAAAATTTCTTTACTTTTCCAAAGAGAAATTGAAAATAGAGGTCTACAACCTTGCTGTGACTGCTCTCTGAGACCTTCAGAGATCTCAGTGGTGAGAACGGTGTAAATATCTAACGACACTGCTGCAGGTTAGTTGCGTATCAGAGGATGGACTAGAATATTCATATATGAAGCCAGGGAATCTGCTAGTCATTTTTGAGTTCTGAACTAATCCCTAACAAAATTATCCCATGATTGGAGTTGACAGTAAGGAGAACTGAGTGTGTTCAGAAGATCTTCATATTGCAGTTTGAATCAAGCATAGATTCTGTGGCATAATCTGGATTTATATTCAGATAATCTACATTCAATATCTTGATAGTTCAGATAAAATTATCTTATCTTATTATTCTAATTTGTCCCAGAATGTCACAATAATATTATTTTAAAACTCTGGGTATATTTAAAACCAAAAAAAAGAAAATAAACCTCATCTTAGAACGTAACTGAAATGAAAATGGTGGAGTTTGGTTCCAGTCTGAGCATTAGAAGATGAATGTTGCAAATTCAAGAGATTCCAGTTTTGAGGTCTGGGCCCTGATTTCCCTTCTAGCCAGTCACAGGAAGGTGCAAAGTTCCTTCATGAGAACTTTAGCAACATAAGGTACTGCATGTGCTTCACCTATTAGAGGCAGCAGTCCAGGTACCAGCTAATTTCAGATGTATTTTAATCTGGAATAGTAGGCCAGGGTGAGTCAGCTCTGGCCTTAACATAGTATCTTTCTGTTCCAGCTCTATTCCTATCTCCTCCTTTGCAGATTATCCAGTTAATAAACAGAAAGTTCCAAGAAGTCAGAAAACTCTCAAAACCCAAACCAGAGGTAACTCGTTTTCAAGACACTCCTGCCAAAAAAGTAAAGACTAAGGCACAGCTGCAGTTTGCTGATAACAGACCTGTAGCTAACATCCCGGTACGGTGTGGGTGAGTGGAAAATTTAAACCAAGTAGTTAATTCAGGCCTCTTTGTTTTCTTGTAAAGCAGGGCACTCCATGCATCTTGTCCTGCAAGCGACATGGATCCGGTGTGGCTGGATAATGAATAAAAGCGGGCCTTTGCAGGGGGACCTATTAGGTAGGAGGAGGCTGCAGGGCAGAGCTGGAGCTGGGGTGAAAGTGCCTTCTGGCAGGACCTTGTCAGCATGGTGGGGCACTGAAGACACCTGTCCTCTGCCTGCAGGGCAATACCGGGGCTCTGTCCTTCGTGCTGCACAAGCCGGCAGGTGGGACCGATTGGCAAGCAGATCACAGTTGACCTTTCTGATTGCTATTTTGTGTGTTTGGTTTTGTTGATTTTTTTTCTCTGAAGTCACCTGCAAGACAGCACAAAATGGCGAACTCTTCATTGTAAGCTCCATCTCGCCTAACTGCCTAAGAAAATCTCCTTTAGCATAAATAATGGGATTGAAAGACAAGCCTACGACCTTGATCCTGCATAATGGACCAACTTAGCTATACAGTTTTAACTGATTTCACTAGAATAGTAGGAGCAGAGCAGTGTACTTGAACACCAGGTTCTGCAGAATATACCCAAAACAGCAAAGTTATCTTACTGCACAAAAACATTCACATTTCTAATGAAGCATAATATCGCACGTTGTTAACGTGATGTACCTTATGTATTCCAATGACATGTTTTGACCTTTTATTTATGTCACATAGAACAGAAAAATGTATTTTCCCATTCTATCTGTGGAATACTTAAAAGCACTTCAGTATTTTATGCTGGCGCCCCAGAATACGGCCGTGTTACAGCAGTAACACATGGAGTTTTACAGATATTTGGGAGATAAGAACTTTGTTTCTGTTCTATGATTCTATGTGCCCCAGTTCCTGATCTATGTGTTTAACACTCAAGTGTTAAAAGACGAGAAAGAAAAAATAGGAATTGTAAGGTGCTGTACCTTATTTTGGAACGTTTTTTATATTTCACGCGGTAGGTAATTATTACTAATCTTTAGCAATAGGAATATAAAAAATGTGCTGAGAAAAGGCATGGAAATGAAAAAAGAGCAAACCAAAGTCTCTTTTGACTGCAGGTTATTTGCCAGCCTCTTACGGGAACTTTCAGCTCTGCCACTTGCTTTGCGTGTAGCAAAAAGATAAAGATTTTCTTGTTGGAAGTTAACAAACTCTGCCATCCGCCACAAGGTGATAAGCAGTATCGGGACTTGTATCAGGAGTTTATGAGTTCATTCGAACATGGAAAGTTCTGATGTGCAGCTGAAAAAAAAGAAAAATAATTGGTCAATGCTCAAACTGTTTTGCTGAAGGAAGTTTTCCTATTTGTAGTAGCTAAAGCTTTCACTGCTATAGCCAACTTCTCTTTCTGGTTGTGGTAAATTCCTCAATCTGTCTGCCTCCTTTGTACACCTTACACCACTATGTTGTGCTTCTGTAGTTTCAGGTGTTACAAATGCAGGAGTTTAAATTCTACACTGATAAACTTAAGCAGCTATGCTAAAGTCATGGCACAACAGGCAGAATTTGGTTTAGTGACTTAGATGAAAAATAAGTATTTTCTGCTCTGTATCTTTTCACATTCACTGTGGGTGTTGGGATCTGGTTTGGGCTTTTGTAATTATCGAAAATTCAGTACTGTGTATTTAGGTAGAGTACCAAGTAGATGCTATGATGGATTCTACTGTACACTTCTATTTAGCACTCCTTAAATTCTTGCCTGATTATTTTTGTTATACAGGCCTATTTATGCCTTAGAACAAACTGAGAGTGTTTGACTCAATACTGTCACCAAATCTGTAGCTGAGCTAAGGTCTGCCAAAGTAAATATTAAAAATCTTGCTGTATATATCCCAAATGTCACTTTTAGTTACCTTTTTGTAATGATATGTAGCATGATAGAAAGAAGGAGAAACAAAGGGATAATGTGCAGTCATGTAGTATCAGGGTTTACTGTGGAGGTGGGTATATTAATCACAGAAGATAAAAATATAAGGAAAAGGGCTTCCTCCTAGGCTGGAGGAAGAGATATTTATCCTACACTCTAATGATTTTTCTGATATCATTTGTTGAGTAACTATTTTAGAAGAGTGTTTTTATTTTTTTGTTTTTACAACAGTATCCATGCTATTTTTGTAGTCCCTTTCCCCACTAAGGCAGGCTTTTAAGCACCGTTGACATTTGTAGTGTGTCCATTTTTGCAGCTCTAGAGAAATAACAATAATAGACTGTGGAGAAAATTGTGACACATTTTGCCTGAAAAATCTTGTCACACTCTGTCAAAGAAGTATGAAGAACTTATTTTAATATCCTGTCTCACAATATGGGGTAAAAGGTACAAGAAAATTAGGACAGGTAGGTGAAATGTGTACTTTAGCAAGATGTGATCAGCAACCGGATGGCTAATATTTTCAGTTACTTGGAAGACTTCAATGATTCCCAGATGCCTGAAGAGAGCAAGGATGAGGACTAGAAATTCCTTCTGGATTTGATGGTTGCTTGGCACTGTGGAATGTAGATACCTTTGCCCATTTATATGAGAATTGTGTCCTTTGCCTTGGTTTCCTCCTGGGAGCTAACAACTGAATACACACACAGTCTTTCAGGAATTCCTTCCTTCTTTCTTTGGTGCACACACACACTGGAGATGCGTGTGCAGGATATTTATTGAAAGGAATAAAATGTTTTACACTTTCAGCAGCTGAATGCTCCTGAAAGAGTATTACACATGTATGGGTGTCTGGTGAAGGTAAACACACTCCTGTCTGTCTTGAAGGAGAAAGAGCAAAGGCGCTTTTTTCCTTTGTATTCTCAGACATTGGGTAACGTTCTACTGCAAGATAGAAACTGGTTGCGTGCAGATGCTTGGCTTCCTTGAAAACATAAGCAGTTTTTTTAGTACTGTATTAATGCACCATATTAATATTAGTCAACTAGGGGTTATTATTTTTAAACTGAACTTCTCTCTGGCTAATAGCACAGAAGTGTTGCTATTGGCATGCTACATATTTTCAGTTTATTAAGTTAATAAGTTCAATAACTTAATAACAATATTTTTCAATTATTGATTAAGTTCATTTATTTAAGTGCTTATCCTGGTTTCTTCTGATTCTCAGATCTAGAATATTAAAACTTAAGCAACAGACCAGACAATGACATGTACCTGTAAATTCTGGTATGGGATATGGCCTGCAGAACACAGCACACTGAAATGAGACATCTCTTGATACAGGAGATAGTTCCACTATTAAGCAACCAGGGCTAAAAGTAGTTGTAAAAGATTCAGAATGTGAGCAATCTAGGAAGATAGCCTATAAGGTGTAAATTTCAATTTAAGTCTTCTGAAAGGTCAATATTCTTGCACTGCAATGAGATTCTTCCAAGTGTCTAGTATTTCATGGCAGCAGACCTCTATATGGTGATAATCAGCAAATGACCCGCGTTACGTAACTACTGTACCGTGACTGTGGTACGAAGAAAGCAGAATGCTAATGGATCTTCATTCTGCAGGCTTTTTAGCGCTGGATCAAGGGAACTCGTGTAGGCCTGTAACATAAATAAGAACCTGTGAGAATGCAGAAGCAGAGAAGAAATGTGCCAGTTTAGCCAACTGGCTGCCTGCAGGAGCAGCACCCAGCTTAAAGAGTAAATTATCTTTACCTTGGCACCAACAAGTTTGCTGCAAGTATTTTATATAGATCACATGACAAGCATAGACACAGCAGACACAGCATTTCTCTTCTGAGGTTTAAGAATATTTTTCCTTAATTGGTGCAAAAACCCAAATGGCTGTAAGGAGCTAAGAAACCTGAGTTAAAATTGAAGAGAATATTGTTTGATAACATTTGTCTTATATTGAGTCTGACTGATTTGATGTTAAGGGTAAAATAAAGTTCATATATCATAAAAGACCACTGATATAGCATCACTACAGACTCATTATCTTGCCTAAACGAGATTTCCATTTTATTTTTTGTCACCAGGTTATATAAGGTTAGACCAGGTCTCCCAAAACAAGTATCATCTTTCAAAAAGGAAGACTGACTTAGACACAAAATTTGACCTGAATGATCTTAAATGTCTTGTTCAATTTTAGAGTCGTGAAATGAGACCTTAATGGATAAGTTGTTATTTGTTCTTTTACCCTGATTTATTAAGTCTAGAGAAAAAAAAAGAATCACATGGTAGCTGGTATACATCAGCATGGATGTGTATTTGCCAGTAATATTATGCCAGTTCATATCAGCTGAAGTTTTGGTTCAGGTTGTCTTGGACCCTTGAAAACACTTCAGGACAATTTAGAGGCAAACTTCTCTTCCAAAGAAATGCATCAATAGGCTAATTCTGGAATATGGGACATACATAAATCTAAATCTGTTAAGACCTTTTTCAGAAATAGTGAAGGGAATGGACACGCAGACTTGTATCTGCACATTAGCTTTACATTGAAAACTAAGGAAGCAGGAATGTAGCTAGAAAATACTCTATTTTTTTTAACTAAGAGATATTAGCATTTAGCCAAATATATAATGTTTGAATGAAGGATATATTTAAAACTAAGTTGGCTTTTTTCTGAGAATAATATAGTTAGTGAATGTTTGTTAAAATCGTTTCCTTACCTAGGAATTTAAATACTCAATTCTCAGTTTGTAGTTATTTTAATTTATTTTAAATCAGAGTTCAGTCTTTTAAAATATTTGAGGCACATTATAGGCAGGTTCCTTGTTCCTGTCAAATCTAATTTGTGCAGTTAGGTCTAAGTCTTTTTACACAAGAATGTAAATTCACTACAAATATAGAACAAATAAACTATTCAGAAATAGAACTTTTTTTTTTTAAAAAAAAGGAGATAAAGCAGTCTTCTGTTTGTCTCCCTTTGACAATTGATGTAATTCTGAGAGTTTATGTAAATAACGATTTTTATGCATTTGAGACAACATACTGTTATCTCATTTTCATTTCGTAATTGGATTTAGTATTTTTATAAAACCTGCCGGTTCAAGTAGTAATAATAAGCTTTCAATTTCCGTTGGTGAAGGTGACCACAGACACTTGGGGAGGGAGAGAAAGTTACTCATTGGCTGAAATGACTCTATGTTTTTCAGTAAACCACTTTTGCACTAGGAACCTGTTGGCAATATGGAAATTATGTAACTGTCCCTACTCCATCTGCATATTATTAAATACATGAACAAATAAAAATCAAAACTATTTTATCTGTGAATGTGTAAATGTATGTAAAAATTTCTATATGCAGTAAAATACATAATTATTCTTCTATAGTCAGCTCTTGCTTTTGCTTTTTGGATTCTTTAACGCCAACAGAAAAGACATACAGCGATAGCAAAGTACCAGTAGGGATTTGCATAGTGCCAAATTATATCACATCTAAATGGAACTTGTAAAATTTCACAGTACAGAGCATTGTATTGAATATTGCAAGATGTGTTTAGCATCCAGAAGATTCCTAATTACTCATATGTGTGCATGCACAAATTATTTTTAGATAATAAAAAACCTGTCTCTACAATGGCTGAACATGTAAAATTCTGATAGAAAATTCTTGCCACATTTCACACACCTGCCATTCCAGTACTTTGCAGTGCTTTCTTTAAAACTTCTTGCGTCATTTCTGAGTTCGCTAAGAATATTTACTGCTCTTCAGGCATGAAGAATATTCATGTTGTTCTAATGGGTCCTTTAATTTGCAGTGTGCGTGTCTTTATCTCCCAAAGCAATTAGCCATATTTGTATTTTGTCAATACAATAAGTTGAAATGTATTAGAAACTGCAACATCATAGGCTTGACTGCACAATTAAGTTAATAAGAACTTTGATTCAGAATTGAGAATAGCTCAAAGTTAAGGTCTGAATGCGTGTGACATAGGACTACAGATACTATCTTGTGCTCATGTATTACTGCAGAAGGGACTTCATGGACTCCTTCATTTGAAGCAGGCGGCCAGCAGTATTTCCCCATTTGGGAACATTCTCTGGTTCTGAAACTCCTAATTTCAGCCTGTTTTGTAGGAAGTTCTGTTTATTTCAATTGCTGTTGCCAAGTGCTGGAGGTGGAGAAACTGTCCTGGAGTAACAGCTTACAAGTAGTCCACCGGGAGTACTGTACCAGGAATTCCTCTTAATGAGCCCTAGGGTTTCTCTCTGCTTAAGCAGAGTCTGCTATTTATATAGTGTATTCCAGTACTGATAGTAATTACGTAGAGTTCCCTTCTGAATAAAAACAAAAATAAAATCGCATGAATTAAGAATCCTCCCGAATTTTTATGAAATTGAGAAATGTAAATCTTGCAGTCCTTTGTTGGAAAGGTGCTATTTAGTTGTGGTTTTAGCCTTATTCACTTTTTACAAATCCTAATAAAATTTGATCCTCTAGATATAAAACGGATTTTTTTCCATATTGGGATTGTTTTGATAATAAAAGAAATCTATGTTAGTTAGTCAGGCATCGATAGCCACGCATTATATCCTGGAATTAGAATTCTGTATTTATTACTATGGTAATAAAGCTCCAAGACACAAGAATGTGCTAGCAAAGAAAGAGATCTTCCCAAATCAATGCAACAAAAGTATTATCAGAATCATTCTCTCAGTATGTGCTGCTTTGCTATGCATTTTTTAATTATTAGAAAGTGCAGTCTTGAAGATAAAGATTTTCATGAGAATTTTTGTAAATGTGTTACTTTCCTGTTAAAACATTTGAAATGCTTTGTTAATCCTAGTAAAGCAGCAAATGGAACATAAAGATCAATTGAATTGAGGTAATATAGTCTTCTCTATGGAAAAAAAAGTACTGCAGAGCTGAATGAAAAGTTCTCTACAGAGCAGTATAAACTGAGTAGAGTATTAGAAAGAATTTTTACAAAGCACGACTAATTTAATCCTTATCGAAGTAACAAATTTTTACAAATTTAACAAATCCTTATTAAACAATTTTTGATAATATGGGAAGTATCTTATCTGTGTTCCTATAGCTGAAATACCCCAATACTTGACTTTCAGCTTTACAGCCATATTGATTGTTCTTAGCCAAGGTCTAAATTAAAAAGCGATTAAAATAGTGAATAAACATTTCAGAATACTGGTAATGTATTATACCTGGTCCTGCCTTAGTGCAATAAATGATTGTTTAAGGAGCAAGACCTGTGTATTATCTATCTATCTATATATAAACAGACATATATATGCATACGGTTTGCTGTAGTAGATGCAAAGGAAATACCCTTTTCTATGAAATCCACCTTTTCATGGCTGAAGTGTAAGTTAACAGCGTAACCTCCCTAAAGATTGCAGTTTGGTTTTGTGGAGTAAATCCAGGTTCAGGGCAGAGTCTTTCAAAATGCAGCAAATTCTCCTTTGAGTCCTACCTACTATCTTAGATGCTTTTTATATGAGAGAATGAGTAATGTTTGGCAATAGCCATTTCTCTTCCCTGATAATAGAGTACTCCTCAGTGATCTTGTTCATCATGGTACTTAAGTTCTAGACACACAAAGTAAGGAGAGATTAATTCTCCTTAAAGTCACTACGTTCCTTAGAGGATTAAGAAATGAAAAGCTAGCACATTATTTTTCATACTTACGTGTATAACAAGAAATACTGAAAAAAAAGGACTATTCTAATATTGTTTTGTTGTGGCTGCCTATTCTGATACCACTTTCTAAGCCTCCTAAGTCTATTTATGCAACCTACAGGTACTCTAAATGACAAAATAAAGGTAAGCATGAATATAGGAAAAGGTCATGCGTTTATAAACTAAAGCATTTCAGCCTATCATAGGATGGTTTGGGTAGGACCTTAAAGATTATCTAGTTCCAACCCCCCCTGCCATGGGCAGGGACACCTCCCCCTAGAGTCGGTTGCTCAGAGCCCCATCCAGCCTGATCTTGAACAATTCCAGGGAGGGGACATTCACAACTTCCCTGGAGAACCTGCAGCCTGGAGTCCCTTATTGCCACTTACAGGGCTCTAATCCTAAAGTGTACTAGACAAGCCTAATACCACATAAAGATAAAGCAACTAAACTTTTGACTTGCAAAGAACTAACACGATCAACAATAAAGTCTAAATGACAAGACACAGTTTCACTTAGTATTTTTCTACTTAAAGAAAATTACTAGCCCTATCGTTTATATGTCAGTATAGTCATATTGATAAAAATTTGTAGAGTAAAAGAGTGTCCGTGAAACATGTTTTAAAAGCTTTGTAGTATAAGGTTCTAATGAAACTGTTGGATTTCCTTATTTGGAGAAGCCTTACTGAAAATCAAAGTGTGCAGAAGTAGGTATCCCTATCACCTGACATCTCTACTAGACATAGAACTGTTTTGAAATCTGAAGAGGGTCTGCACAAGCACAGGTTTAGCATATCTTCAAACAACTATATTTCTAAGAGACCATTTTGTTTATAATGGAACACAGCAACGTGTTCTTTCGACAGAACTCTTTGTTCTGACTCCCTGTTCCTGTATTCTGCCTTAAAAAACACTTATGTAAATTATGAGCATTGCATAGATCAGTATGAAATACTTTTAACAGAAATCTCAATCTGTGGGAAAGAGTGTTGATCTGATTAAGTTTCTCTTTAAAATCAACAGGAATCTCAGATCAAATTCCCTTTAACACATTTAGTATGCCTGAGTGCATTTATGGTTTTGTTTCAACTTAGCAAAAAGTTGGCACTAATGACAGCAAATAATGTGAAACTCGAGATTTTAGCCAAGATTCATGTGGAATTTTAAGCATTAGTATCTCCAAAGTGTGAGAAACCACTATGGAAATGAAGGAAATAGCCACGCTAACCTTTTCATGCCAAATTATTTACCAAAATGAAAAGCTTTTGGTATAGTAATAAAAGAAACATCTCAAATCATACAACGGTGCTGAATAAGCAAGGTTCCCTCTCTTCCTACATGCACAATGATTAAACATTTGAAATGTAAATGCTGTTTGATAAAAGCAACCATTTCTTTGTGCTTGTTCTTTTGGAATACTGCTTCAGGAGGAGTGGCTACAACAAATTAACCATAAGCCATATGTTTAATTCATCATCTTAAATAGGTTCCTTTCCTGCATCAGGAGTTGCCGGTCTATTCAGAATGTGTTTTGCACGAGGGCAAAGTGTAGCGTAGCTGTGTATCTCTTCATACTGATCATAGTCTGTGGTGGAGGCTGGAACATTATGCAAAAATAAGACTGTTAATGTGCTATTAGGAACATTCTTTGTTATAAAATAGCACATTACCTGGTAACTAGGAAATTATTTTTACATTATTCCAGCAGTTGGACCAAATAAACAGTGCCAGGCCGGCCCAGAGGCACATTTCAGGTACCTGCTTTGAGCTCCATCACATTATAGAATGGCTGGCATAAGCCAGAAATCATCTAGGACAACTATACTTTCTCCTTAAAACATATATTCAGGAGTGTTATTTGTAGGCACAAATAATTGGTGACACAAGTACATGTTTTCACTGAATGTTTACACTCTTCATACATGCTCATTAAAAATATAAACTCTTACCCCAAACCAAAGCATGGATTTTTTTTTTTTCTGTAGCGTAAAGTTCATCCTTAAAGTGACTGCTCAACTATAGTGAATAATGTAAAAAGCACGTTTTCAGTCCAGCTGCCTTGAACAATGACCTAAATGAATCACTAATGGCCAGTGACAGAAAACTGCTCCGTTACAGTTTGCTATTGTTTGGCATTAAAAAGGTATTGTAATACTTGGATTGAAGTTACCTGGCAAAACCTTCACTGGCTTGATTAAGTTGTGATAACCACTTATTCACCAAAACAAATACTTACAGGTGCACAGTTCTATCAGAATTCCTCAAGTTTACAATATGAAATCTTGGAAGGATTTACTGGAGGAGTATTTTTTGGATATGTCTAAGGTTTATACGGAATGTAGCTTGCTTACTGCTGCAGCAGGGTCTTCTCTATCCTCGCCATCGTCGATAACAACAGACAAAATACGGTCAGGTAGCGACCATCTACATTTACAGAGGCTTTTGCCTGAAGAAAAGGCAGATGAGTGCAAATGAGATTTTTACTCCACTTGGCATTAGACTTTTATCCTGCTTAACCGCTTTGTATGTGTTAATCTGAGCAATTATTGTTAGGCTAAGAGTCTGTCCTAAAATACGATGGTCTAGTGAAGACACCTAGAAGCCTGCATAGGGCCTTTCTAGGCTAAATTTTACTACAGCCAGTACTATTAATTATTTAATGTCATAAATGCCATAGCAAAGACGTGCTAATAAAAAAGACATCGCTGACACCATTCATCATGTATAGGAGATTTTTCAAATAAACTACTACTCTGCTGACAGGAATGCCCAAGTTACTTATATTTAGAAAAGATTTAACAAATTGTTGTTGATACAAGCTAGCTGCTAGGTTTCTGCAGAGCACTCTGGAACCCTACTCAGTGGAATTTATGGGTGCTGATTGAATTTACAGAGTCCATGTGCCACATTCCTAAAATGTCGATAAAGGCTGAGTTTCAGTTCCATGAAATTTCAAAACTTTGTCCAAATAAATGCTGTAAGTTAAAAATTCGGCAAAACGCAGCATTGTTTTTAAAATAATTTCTGTATTCCAGGTAATTATAAAACTGAGTTGTTCAGACCATTTTGTACTATGAATATATCCTTTATAATTTTGAGTTACTCATAAAGGGCAGGGAATAAATTAATTTAACATAACTTAACGTAACTATTCCAATATATAACTCTTAGTTTATATACACATATATATACCTATATATATATATACATACCAATGGATCTCATATTCTACTTACAAGTTATTTTGGAAAAGATTATATTTGTGAAATAAACATTTGACTGAAAGCATCTTCCACTGAACTTCTCTCTTCCTCACTCTGGAGTCTTTACTGTGGAGTGTAAAAAGAATCTGCCTCAGGGGCAGTTTCCAGCTGCAGTTCACATCAATAGGGATTGTCAACATTCAAAATATTTGAAAATACATTTCATAGAGTCAGAGAATCATTGTGGTTGGAAATGAAAATACATTTCATAGAATCATAACGGTTGGAAACAGCTTTCAAGATTATCAAGTCCAACCATCTAAAAAGTATTATCATAACCATTAAACTATGTCTTGAAGCACCACAACTACATGTGTTTTGAACACCTCCAGGTATGGTGATTCCACCACCTCCCTGGGCAGCCTGTTCCAGTGCCTAACCACTCTCTCAGGAAAGAAATTTTTCCTAATACCCAACCTAAACCTCCCGTGGTGCCACTTGAGGCCATTTCCTCTCATCCTTTTGCTCGTTAGCTGGGAGAAGAGACCAACACCCACCTCACTACAACCTCCTTTCAGGTAGTTGTAGAGAGCAATAAGGTCTCCTCTCAGCCTCCTCTGCTTTAGACTAAACAATTCTACATCCCTCAGGCACTCCTTATAAGACATTTTCTTCAGACCTCTCACCAGTTTGGTTCCCCATCTCTGAACCCACTCCAGCACCTCAATGTCTTTTTTATACTGAGGTGTCCAAAACTGAACGTAATACTCAAGCTGCAGCTTCACCAGTGCTGAGTACAGGGGGAAAATCCCTTCTCTACTCCTGCTGGACACACCATTTTTGATCCAGGCCAGGATGCTGTTGGCCGCCTTGGCCACGTGGGCACACTGCTGGCTCATGGTCAGCACCCCTAGGTCCTTTTCTTCCATGCAGCTTTTCAGCCACTCCTCCCCAAGCCTATAGTGTTGCCTGGGGTTCTGATGATCAAAGTGCAGGATGTGGCACTTGGCTTTGTTAAATCTCATACCACTGACCTTGGATCATTGATCCAACCTGTCCAGATCTCTCTGCAGAGCCTTCCTACCCTCAAGCAGATCAACACTCCCACTCAATTTGGTGTCGTCTGCAAACTTACAGAAGGTGCATNACAACAGTGGCCACATTGAGTTCTAGCTGGGCATTCACCTTTCTGATGTTCTCTCTGCATGACCTACCTATATCCCTGTACTCTTCTGGGTTGCCCGACCCTTCTTCCAAAAGTGGTAAACTCTCCTCTTTTGCCAAAGTCCCAGAAAAGCTCCCTGTCCAACCAGGCCGGTCGTTTATCCCGACAGTTTGTCTTACAGCACATGGGGACAGCCTGCTCCTGTGCTGCTAAGACTTAAAGAATGTCCAGGCTTCCTGGGCCCCTTTTCCCTTCAGAACTCTCCCAAAAGGGACATTTGCAATCAGTTTGGCACAGGCCAAAGTCAGCCCTCTGGAAAACCCTGGTAGTGATTCTGCTGAACCCCTCCTTCTTCACCAAGGATTGAGAATTCCATCGTTTCATGGCCGTTAAGCCCAAGAGAGCCTCTGACCACCACAGCACCCATCAGTCCTTCTCTGTTAGCAGCAGGTCTAGAGAGGCACCTGCCCTGGTGGACTCATCTACCAACTGAGTCAAAAACTGATGCATGAAAAATCAGAAATAGCAAACATATTATTTCAAAATATGATTTATGCTGACAGTATGTAGATAATTGAAAACACACATGGGTGTAAAACAGCAATGTATGTTGAACCTCACATCTCCAGATATCTTAAATATTGAGCATGAATGCTAATTAAAAATAAATGAGAGACATTATGTTTAGGTATTTATGAGTACATAAATATTCCTAAATATTGTATTATGCTTTCATTTCCCTTTCTTTTCAGAAAGAAAACCAATTTTCCCTGCTCGAGGAACTTCACCATTGATAAATCTAATTTCTTCTCAAAGCTATATAAAAAAGCTATAAACATGGCTTTTATTTCATTTTTATAGAGCTCTTTTTTGTCAGTCTTTCAGTCAGTCTTTTACTGTGAGAAATTTTGCATGCAGACAATTGACATCACAGCAAAAATTAAAATTCTGTTTACTTTAACTCAAGCCAAGTAAACTGTTTTCCTGGTGCACGTAATAGAATTTAGTGAATAATTTCATAATTCTGTTCTTTACCTCTAATATTGAAATAGTTTAATCATATCTGGCATTATTCCTAATTTGTAAGCCTATGTTTATTTACCATAGGGGGTTTTCACTACACAGAATCAAAATGTTGCCCTAAATACAGAGGTGGCTTTGGCTTGCTCTCCAAAATCTAAACCCTAAATCTGCATAACATTGTAGAAGTAGTTTTTATTTATGGTATATAAATAAACACAGTGCAAACTGTGCTTCTTCAAGTCAATCTGTAATCTGCAGTGAAGATAATTAAATTGATGGGACTCCATGCAGGAGTCGGACTGCCTGGATACAATGCTATGTAGAACTGAGGATTTTTTAATTCTGTTTACTCAGCAGAAAGTATATAAATATATTTTTCTAATGTTGTACAATATTTACAGGAATTAGAAGATCTAAATTTTGTCATAATTCTTGTTTTGCATATTGTTTTTCTTAGGGATAAAATATTCTATTCCGTTATTCAAAGCTATGTTGAAAACCAGAATAATCTATGTCCATCTATGTCCAAATGTCAGGATTATGTATATGAGTTTTAGATATTCACACTGGGTATAACTTTGATATAAGAATCAAATGTGTGTCAAATATTTTCTAATACAAATTGTATAGATTCATGAAAGACTATTTAATCTTCACAAGTGTTACAGGGCCCACTTTTCTCTGGGCAGATGTCCTCTCTTACTTATGTTGATTACAGGGATAAATGCTAATAAATGAGACCTCTTTAGCTAATAACAGCAAATATATAATTTATAACACTAAAAAAATGGCATTTTTCCTAAAAGAATCCCTCTGCTTTACTCTCATGTAGTGCAATGGCGTTATTTCTAGCATAAGAAATGAGAGATGGACCAAAATATAAATGCAGGTTACAAATATAAGAATGTTTGCATCAATTATACACATATATTTGAAACAAAAAAAAAAATTTTTCTTACAACTATCACTTTAAAAAACCATTTATACATTCTTCGTGTTCCCCAAGTGAAATTTCCTTGATCTTTTTCCCTTCAACAGGTATTTCTGATCAGTGCTTACAGTACGAATTTCTGCCAGAGAACAGTGAGTGTAGGATTTGGCAGACCTGCATTTTCTTTATGTTTTTCTCAGCACAGGTTAACTTTGCTGGCACATCATAGACTTTTCAAAAAGTAATAGAAAGAATAAACTCTCTTAAGGAGTAGGTGATTGGATAGATGCTGGGGTATGGTGTCAAATCTTTTACATATATGGCATAAAGAAAAAAATAAAGGTTACTAATAGGAACATACTGGTCCCCACTTGCAAACTCTGCATGGATCGTACCACTTCAGTGGTCCTTTTTCTTCCCTTCTTAAAGGAATCCCGTGACTGAGTTTGCCTGTCAGGACCAACAAATCCCGGCAGGGCTGCGCAATGGAGTTACCCAGCGCCTGCTTGTGCTTAGTTAAGTTTTTCATGTCCTCAAGCATATTTGAATGTCAGCTGCCATTCAGTGTGTGAGAAAACTACATCTGTGCCACACTTAACAGCAAATCATACGCAAGAATGAAGTAAAAGTCATTAGAAGTGAAATTCTGTATGAAGAGTTCTTTTAGTGTAACACTTTAAAGGCATTTTCCTGTATAATGTCACAACAACAGCAAATAGTGAAATACGGACTGAAAGCTAACAACTTAGGCACAATTATAGATTGGAAGCTGTAAGTATTAAATGCTAATGCAGAATGATAATCAGGGAAGTCAGAATTACAGTTCAGCTGGAGAATACTTTTAAAACATGTACGTTAAAAACCAAGATCTAAAGTCCTACCAGTTTTCACTTTATACATGAAACAATCACTGCATAGAAAGAAGGACAAGTGTAACAACAGGAACTACCACTTTAAATATCTCATTTAAACTGATGATAGTTTCGTAATAGAATTTACCTAAAAACATATTACAGCTTTGGATCCTCATTTTTACCACAATAGGAAGTTGACTTGTCCTGGCAGGTGGAAGAGAATAATAGGTCTTTTCTGTTTAAAATTTATTTTATTTTTTCTTCTTCTTTGCCATTTGTCAAATGTAGTGAATAACATTTAGCAAATCTGTTAACAAAACTTTGGTTATGCCACAGATGCAAATGGAGTTAGGTAGATTAGGCATCATTATTTTCATGTAGTTTGGGATCTAATTCTTTTTGCTTTTAAAAATCTTCCCTTTGAAAATACAGTAACAATGTGGTATATATAGAAAATACAGTAACAGTGTGGTGGTATATATAGAAATGTCTATTGTAAACATAAAAGAGAAAGAAATCTGGTGCTATCTTAAATCCTACTTTTCAGGTTTTTTTATTATAATGAGAAGAAATAAACATTCCTGACTGCTAATAAAGGTGGTGATATTTGTAAAACTAAGAGCAGCACTGCTGGGCAAGGGCTGCTATACAGTGTTTCCATGTACAACAGTAATCCTCTGATTTCAGATTTATAGTACAGAAAATTCCTGCTGCCCTGTTAGAGGATTTTTCATCCTTTTTTTAATAAAGAGAACAAAAGTAGTGTCCAGGATGTTTCTCTCAATGCGTGTTTCTACTTCTTGCCAAGGACTGGTGCACTGCTGAAAGTAAGGAAAAATTTTAAAGATTTAAACTGCAAGTTCTGAAACTAAAGTAGCACTATATATAAATTGACTTCTTTGTTAAAGAAATTTGTCTACTTTTTCTGCAAACATCACAAAAGGAAATTAAAATTTAAATTCGCCAAAGTGATGAAAGATTTTAAACTACTCTGTTATTTCAGCAAAGATTCTGGCAGGACTGATGGAATTGCTTTATGTACTGTTATGACTTACACTTTTTCATTGTATAATGTTTTATTTCTCATCTTTACTGTTTCTCAGGCATGCTCTGATTCATGGCTGCAGAATACTTCATAGATTGTAGTTTAACTTTCCGTTTCTGTCGCGATACCAACAATTTGCCAAAACAGCGATTTCCCTACGCACTGAGTATTACTAGCTCTTCAATCAGATATATGTTGTCTGCTTCCATCCCTGTTCTCTGTTTCAATTACTGTTTTTCTGAAGATAAGAAAATCCCATTTTTGCCACTGGAGAGCCAGGCTGCTTAGGTCACAAGATTCTCTTGGCTTAATCATTGAGTATGAATCATGAACTTTCCCTAATAAGTACTGGCATTCTTCAGATGATCAAGCTAGCTTACTAAGGCTTCCAGAGCTTTCCACATTAATTATTCACCATGTTTTGAGTAACAAAAGCAGTAGCTGATTAAGAATTATTAAGACTGTAAGTTGTTTATTCTTACTTTTCCTTTTTGTCCTCTATTTCTCACTCTTATGTGGCTTGATATTGTAAATGGCAATAATAGAACTCAGTTAAAAGAAAACAAAATATGAAAAAGGTTATGAAAAAGATAAATCACACTGAAAAATATCTGTGTGAAAAATCGGAAACAAATTCAGTTGCTTTCTACACTATGTGGCTCAAAAGTAAATACCCATGACCCCAGCTCAGAGTAAGCTTTTGTCTCTCATTTAATGTCAGCAAATTGTGAGATAACCAAGACTCTACTTTGCAAATTACTTATAACTCCTCCCGAAGAATCATGCACTCTACTAAGAAGTCATAATAAATGCCATGTGATTAAATAGGTGTTTTGTTAAGAAATAAATAAAATTAAGACCCTAAAGTGAAAAAAAGAAACTATTTCTTAACAGTTGGCAGTAGAATTCACTCTATATTCAGAGTACAGAAAATGGCTGAGATAAGATACAACTCTACTAAGTACTTTAAAACTGGAAACCTGAAGATCCTGAGCACTTCAGGAAAGATTTTATATTCATGCATCTAATTTAGATACTAAATCTAGTAAAAGTAGAACAAATACAAGCCTACTCAGCTTAGCTACCAAAAATATTTTTGTATATTTTACCAGGATTAGTACATCTAAATAAAAATAAAATAAATTTCTCAAACAGTATTTTGTGTGGCACAGTGTGACAGGAGAAAAGTGTATTTAATATTTGAAAAAAATACGGGGAGTCTTACTTAACTGGCAGTTAGTTAACCAATGTGCATATATGGGCCTATTATATATGTATGAATAACGGGACACACCCAAGTCATAGTTAAAATCACTTGGGAACTTTTATGAAGACAATAAATATTTTTACGGTAGCAGCAACTAAGCCTGAAAATAAAAGCAGAAATCGCTAAAAGGAAATCAGAAGTGAGTCAAAATCACTCGTGGTTACTCTCATATTTATCATAAGTGAGTCAAAATCACCAGGCATTACTCTCGTATTCATCATGATGTAGTAGAAGAAAGCAGTCAAGAGGAAATGAAGAAACAAGATAAAAGATGAAAATTCAAGACACATCTTTAATAGTATTTCCAAAGCTGAGAAATGAGAAGAATATTACTAAAAGTAGGATGAAATAGAAAATGCTTCTTTGAGCACTCAAAAAAAAGAATGAGTTCTTTTTTAAGAACGAAAACCAGTGAAATAATGTTAGAGTTTATTTTAATTTTTTTTATATTTCTCAGAAATACAAAAATACTTCAAAACAGATTTAGATACTCTATTTAGATATTTAAGATTTTTAAAAGTACACAAAAATATCTTAAAGGTCCAGTACAGCCCCCTTTTGAGGCATGATTTAGTGACATACTTGAGCAAGTGAGTCGCTGAACCTAACTCTTGCTTCTAGGGACTTGCATAATTTAGTACCCAAGTTCAGGAAACACCTTTAAGTAATACCAAGCTGATTCAGTAAACTATTTGAAGACAAACCAAATCTTTCTCCAGCATGAAGGTATATCTGTAGAAAGAGTAAAATGTTCTCTGGTTCTATTAACTGGTTTTTGAACTGAGTACAGAACACAAAAGTTGTGCAGAGGATCTGCTGCTGTGATGAATATTTAGAGGAGACGTTAAAAGTTTTCCAGAGGCTGTACTATTTGATTGTTAACTCTTTTTCTCCTGTTCCTCATTACATCTGAAATGGTTTGGTTTTTATGGAAGTGTACAGATGTGAAGAAAGCCTGTTTAACAATTCGTCATAAAAAAACCCAAACCTCTAAAGTTCTGCATCCACGAAAAGCGTAACATCTTAACCTAATACAGTGTTACATTACTTTCTGGTTTGCAGACTTCAAAATATGAATTGAAATATTTTACTTCAGTAAAGGGGCAAAATCAAATCCTTTTTCAAAAAACTTTGAAAAGCTTGTGTTACCAAGTACTCCTTCCAATTCTATACTAGAAACTCTAGAAAGAGGAGCTGTTACGAAAAAGTGATAATGTATGTGATGTGAACTAGTGATGGGCGCTACATTAAATTACTGTTGCACTAGGGCATAATTAACTGGAAAAGAAGGCAGAAAAGCTATTATGTATGTCCAATGTTTGTGGTTTTTTTTCTTTTGGATGACGTTAGCTTGCACAGAATACCCAGTTACAAAAAATGAACGGAAACTGTAAGGCCAGGGTGCTGACATTGCACGCTCTTAAGAAGACTCTGACTGTTTATGGCTTCCATGTGTACAAACAGAAAAATAACTGAGCATCTGAGTATCTGAGAAAAACCCACAAAGTTTTATTTATGAAAAGTGAGTTACTGATAAAACTATTTTCAGATAGCATTAAAAGTGAAGAGGATAAAAATAAAGGCAAAACTATAACAAAAATGAGACAATTTTGAATGCTAGACAGGTATACAAATTATTTCCTAAAAGTCCCATCGATTACTGTGTCATTCAGTATGACTCATGTTTGCTTAAATAGCTCCATCATAAAGTCAGTGTAGCTTGTCAATTAATTCTTCATATTTTCTATGCATGACTATATAAAATTACAGAAAACTGGCAATTTGAATTGTAAAATTTGGAAAATTATGCTTTTCTGTCAAGGGTACCTATATATGCAGTCAGTAGTTACTTCTGTTGTATGTTTTGTTTAGTCTCTGAAAGGGACAAGGGAGGAAGAACAAGGTATTTTCTCTGAAATATACTGCTCAATATATAATATCTAAGTAGTAAATTCAACTTAGTATATGCAGCGATCAATAGAAATTAACTGGGCAGGGATTAAGCCAGTAAGGCAACAGCGATTAAACACTAACATAAGGAACATGTAACGTTGGTGGGTGTTCTCTGTTTTTACCCTAAGAGTTTTCTCTTGCCTAATGTACTCGTAGTTTTACTTTGTACGTGTAGCTGTTTTTTTTCTCGTGCGTGTAATACCTTTTAATGTATAAGTTCAGCAATAGCAATTATGTAAGTTTAACATTCGACACTCATCCCTTTAAACTGTTTCTTCTCCTTCATGTTACTTTTTTTGGCTACCTTATTTATTCTTGGATAATGTGTACGTATATGCAGAATTCTTACCACATCCCACCACTGTTCACAATTTCAGAAAGCAACTGAGTTAATACGTCTTCATAACAAAGAATACAGCATGTTTTTTTTACATACCACTAGGAAAAAAAAAAGCGATAAAGAGGAAATGAAGCAGGGGAACAGAAAAGCAAAGTAAGAAATTAAATCCAAGTTTCTAAGGCAGCGATGTAATGCCAAGAAGCTGCGCCAGAGAAACTGATTAACTGCCAGCTATTCTACCTGTTGCCAGAAAAACATTGCTGTGTTCACTGATCCTGTAATTAAACTGAGTATGTTCTGAAACAGCTTCTTCTCAATTGTGCCATCTTCTGTGAAGGGGGAGGGAGCTTCATTCCTGTAATACACCAATAGTAAGACAGTTCTTCTCTAAAAAGTAGGTAGGAGGGCAAGCTTGGTTTAATCATGTACACACATTCTTTGAAGAAAAAAATTAACATTTGGAAAGAAATGTTGTTGCCCACAGACCTTTGGTGGGAAGCACAGAACTATAATTCGCATCGTTCTGAATACAAATGTGCAGGGCAAGAAATCCTAATTGCTGTTCTTTATTGTCCTGTAATAACTTTATTGTCCTATAATAAGGAGTCTTGCTGAATCCCGTTCTCTATCAAAGTTTTTAAAGTGAGTTCTTAATTCTAGTGTTTTGTAGCATTTTCTCACTAGGCTTTTCAATATTTAAGTTAGAACATGCTAGGCAAGATACTTGTATGCAAGTATGTCAGTAAAACAGATCACACCAGCACACTTCTCCTCCTCCATTTGATCGTGTTCAACCCAAACTTGTTTAACCAGCAATTTGTAAAGGCTGACCACTATAGTCCTCTAGTATCTTCTTGTAAAGATTTATTTTATGACATGCTTCTTTTTTCCATTCCTCATGCTTTTACATTTGACAGGTTAGTGACATGTTGGCTTTACTTAGTTTAATCATGCTTAGCCATGGTGCTGGCTGCGCTAGACATGGCACTGCCCCTCTCAATCATTATTCCTTATAGTTCCTTGGTGTATCAAGAAAGGTCTGGATCATCCAGTAAAAGTGCAAGAATTCCCTTGCTTCCAAGACAGTTCCCAATATTCAGCTGAAGAAATTTGGAATCCCAGTGGAGAACCCACAAGTTTCCCCTTACTACCTTACTCTTTCTGTATGCATCCTAAAAACATTCAAAGTAAAACCAACTCTGTTAAGTCTTACTGCTGCTATGAACTCTGTTCAGGGTATCGTTAGATTCAGAGCTCACCAATCGGATAGAGACAAACTTCCTTTAAAAAGTCAGTCACGTTGTTGAGTATTTTGCTATGCGTAACTTGAACTACACTGTTTAAATTGTTTTGCCACAGACTTCATGCCACTTTAGTGAGTATCTTTCTTTTTAAAGATTCAGTGTTACTGAATGAAGAGCTACTGTAAACAACAGCAAGTTTTGTAGTACAAGGAGGAATATAATTGTTTCTGTATCTAAATGATCAAATATGAAACTTTTTTGTTTAGTCATTAGTTTCTTCAATCTTTATCTTACTATCTATAATTAAGAAACCAAACATTTTGTTTGCTGTGAAGAAATCCAGAAAATAGTCTGCTTGCAAACTGAACTAATTCTCTTAATTGTTTTGCTGTAATTTACTAAAATTATCTCTTCTACAATACCACTTAGACCATTTCTACAAAGAAGCCAGGGAAGAAAATAAACAAATTCCAGAATATAGTATGAATGACTACCAAGCTCCATAGATTTCCAGTTTTGCTCCTCAGGAAAATGGAAGTATGTAACTATAAAAAATATATAATGTATTACAGAGTGCAATACAAAATTATTTTTATTAGTCTATTCTATATTTTTTTGTATATATACTTAGTTAAAAAGGAAGTGAGTTGGATTCCTGAGTAAAAGTAATATTTGCAATTAAGTTACAGGAAAACTCACCTGTTCTTTGTGGTTTGCAATGGTAAAAGACATCTAATTTCATCAAGTGCTTTTAAAATGGATTTGTCTCTTCATTTTTCATCTTGATCTTACACTGTCTTTAACATGCATGGGTACCTTTTACAACTCCATCAGATTTATTTTTATATTGTCTCCTTCCTTTCTGACCATCATCCCATTCACGAGATTCAATTTAGTATTATCCTATTAGTAATCATCTTTAAATCTTCCATTTTATTAACAAATATGGTACTAATGGTATTGTTATTTAAAATTTGCTGTTTCTATTGCTAATCTTCAAAACGGCTAAAAAAAAAGAGAATGCAAAACCAGTGCATGTCTAAAATCTGGAGCAATAACAATGACGTGGCTTTTGAAAACTCTTTCCGTTCCAATGCATAGAAGCAAAGAAGTAAAACCTTCACAGCTACACATGGCTGATAAGGGGGAAAAAAAAAAAAAGGTAAAATATTGATTATTTTATTCTAAAGCTGTAAGGACTTTCTGGCTCGTAGTTTGTAAGCAAGTTTTGGTACCATCTAGTGCGTGCAGGTGATTCACAGTGAGTTGTGCAAGCGACTCAACCTTGGATGCCTATTTATGGCCTTATCTATACGGAGATGACTCATGGGGAGTTGTGTAGATAGCTCAGCCCTGAGTTGTCCATAAGCCCCAGGCCAAACAGGGCAATGCCGCACCATAGGCAGAACCAAAACCTGAGCTAACCTTTGAAACTCCTCAACAAATGGTGTGCCCTGAGTCTCACTTCAAACCATTATTCAGCTTCCTGAGAAAGTACGGAAGAGAGAGCTTGGAGGGCTTCAGTGATGGTTTTTGTGCATCCAAACAGCATAATCCAATCAGGCATAGTTTTGCCACAGCCATTTGGAGGGTTTCAGTCGACAACCTGGTGTATTCAGGCTGTATAATCAGTCAGGTAAACCAGGGGATAAAAGTCCTAAGGTTTAGTTTAGGAATGAGGAGTTGCTTCTCCAATACTTGCCTGTATGGAGACCCTTCCCCCTTGCTCACGACTTACCAAGGTGACTTTTTCAAGCATTGAGAGCCCTTATCTGGAGGGGTAAGTGAATATTTAGCATGCTGTAAGTTTGTAAACATGGGTTATTAAGTAACACACGTATAATATTTAGCATGCTTTCTAGTTTGTTATAGTGTATAGTGCATTCTTCCATTGTATCTGTAAAAACCTGCATTGGTGGCGTAGTAGATTTCAAATAAATTGTTTGTTTGAGCCTTACAGTCAAACCTGTGAGTGAGGTTCAAAATAAAGCATTTGCGTAAACCTTGCAGTCTAGTCTGTCTTCACCACAAAAGCATGTCTTGATAATTCAAAAACACGTGGAATTCAGGCAAGTTTTGCCACACGTGGAAATGTCTTGAAACTAAAGGTCAACCCAAGGTTTTTTAGAGTGCTAGAAACAATAAATCATCTTTCTGTGAGCCAGCTTGCATGCTAGCCATTGTTTTATTAGTCTTACAGGTTAAAATTCATTGCTTGTCACAGAGAGTTTTGGATTTCATTTTAACTTCAATTCAGAAGCTAGTGAAACTAAAAGTGGGTTTTCTCCATGGATATTATTTTATGGATTACCACATATGCTGTTTGGAATATAACAGTAAGAAGTGCTTTTTATATACTCAATTTGAAAGCATTCGTTTAGAAGGAAAGATTTGACAAGTAGTGTATAGGTTAGTTCAACTGCTTACTTAACCGCATTGATTGTGAAATGCTGAACTCAAACCAGTTCACACAGGATTTGTTTTAATTTATCTCTGTTGGAAGAAATAAAACATATAATTTAAGCCAAATTCCAGTTATTTGCTCTGAGTTCTACTAGAGCGTGCCATCTAAAATGTACTATTAATGCCAAAAAATAAAACACTGAATGTTCCTCTATTTATCCTCCACGTATCATTTTCTCATTTTGGTAATAGGATCTAAAGTGACAGCGGTTGAAATAATCCAAAACACACATTTTTGAAAGCTACCACTTAGTACAGACCTTTACTGCCTCTGTGGTGGTGGGTTTCTTTCTATCTACATGAAAAAAAAGAGTCCTGTCATGACTCTTTTGTTATTGTTGGGGGTTTTTTATGCCTCACCTACAACTCCCTTATTGTTAGTAAAGATTCAAACAGAAAACTGCCTTCTCCCTGGTTCTCCTGTTAAATATGACAAATGCATTTCATCAATTTAGAAAGATGAATATAGATCAATTATGAGAAAGCAATATTGGCACACTTTTTTTGGACCAAAATTATAAGGGATTAACTATTATGTTTATAAAGATTTCTGGACTGTTACAATAAACGCTTCTTTGCTCAGTGGATTTAGTTGACAATTTACTAAGTAAATCTGCAGGCTCATTCAATTACATTTTTAGAGTGAATTACAGAAACAAGTGTATGGAATCATTTCTGGACAGCACCAAAGAAAAGGTCTCTCCTTTTTTAGTTGCTACCACATATGCATATTTCACATGGGCTTTCTAAAGAGGACTCTGCCTTCATAAAATATGGATTGGAGATTTTCTCAAGGCTTTCTGTCAGTGCATGAAAACAAGGCAAAGAAGCAAGACCATTTCTATTATTTAGGTGAGATTAATTTTCTGTAAATATGCAAAAAATGTTGTTCATCTAAATCTACACTCTGTGCAGCCTGGGGAAAGAGAAAGAAGGCAGAAAAACTGCCTTCTGGAAGTGCTAGCCTCTTGAGGGGAAAAAACCCAACCCCAACCAAACAACAAAAGAAGTGCCAATTACCTGAGGACTGACTCTTGAAGGACTCTAGAGTAACTAACTGAGACTAAACAGCCAATTTTTAAAAACATGAAGCGAGAACATTGTCACAGAAGAGATTAAAACTTTCACTGAGTTCAGCAAGGATCAGGAGAACAGGCTCTGGTCACAGAAATTACCAGGGAACTGCTCAATCCGGGATGGTGTTTGACTAGATACAGTTCATAGCTCCAAAACAAATGTAATTCTTTTGTAATCAGCAATTCACTAAAACCAACTCTGCAGAGCTACAGCCAGCTGCATACCAAACAGGAGCCTAGAGACAGTCGGCAAAGTTGTATTATGTAGCATGTCGTGCAGCATTGAAGACAGCATGGCAACAACATTGCTACTACAGACGTTTTTTGTAAACATAATCATAGCAAAAAAACCCAGCAAAATATTTACTTTTCAAGTTTGCAGCTAATGTAGCTTTCACCTGAGTGCGTGTGGGCTAATCTCACACTGCCTCCTCAGAGCAATCACATGACGGCTGCATCTTGTCTTACCAAAAAAGGCTGAAAGGGTTAGACATTCCCAAGAAATGGTCCTTACCTTGAACATCAAAACTTTTCCAGTAGAAGTCTGTGTATAGCATCTGTGATATATACATACCACAATACAACAGCATATAAATAAATGGAACCAAAATTATTTGCAACAGTAATACCATGTTTCTACAGTGCTAGGCTCGTGCACAGAAGTTTAGAAATCTTACATTTATTCTCATATTGATACTGTAAAATATTCAAATGGCACTGCTCGTCAGTACGGCCACATTTTTAGACTGGTTTGGTCTGCTGCCTTGAAACTCTGCATGCTCCCAAAGAGCAATTTCCATTGGCTTCTCCTTTCCAGTATTTTAAAACTGTAGGACTACTCTTGTTTTGTTTTAAATCACAGTAGATGCCATTGTGAAGAATGTGCTTCTTAACAAGGAAGCCAGAGTTCTGTGCAGAGCGTATGACTGTCCCATGAAGACTGAGTCTGAAAAGTGGTCTTTGAAGAGCTTAAAGAGCCAACATTTTAGATTTTGTGCAGCAAGCTTGCAATGCACACTCCGATGGTTGAGAGGAAAACCAGAGAGAACTAGAACAGTGAAAAGCTTGTCCTACCAGAGAACACAAAGAGTAAAAGAGGTGGGAAACAGCCAGGCTGGATGATAATTGCTTATATATGGAACATAAGAAAGGGCAGGAGGTAAGTACACTTACTATAGGTGCTGCAATGGCAAATAGTCTTCAGCCTGTGCAATACAACCCATGGACCGTTACCAAACCTTGAGGACAGAAGCCCATTTTACTGATTTATGCTACCATGCCAGACAAGACGCTGGACCAGCAGAGACAGATGCTTCTGCTGCTGTGGGGTAACAACTCAGGGCGCGCAACTAGGCCTGGGGCAGTAATCTCAAACAACCATAGCGAGATTTATCTCACTGTATTTAGCATAGCTTTTATTTCAAAGCAACCTCAACATGTCAAGGGACATAAAAGCCGAGATGATGTAGTACTTCAGTTCTGGAAGTCTTCTGAAGCCAAATGCTTCATTTCCTCCTGAATTACGTGGATTAGTTTAGTGCCTGGAAATCACGGTGCTGAATTCAGAAAGGTGTAAAACTTCCTGCTGCTCTGAGAGATCAAGACAGAAAAAAAGTGTCAAAAATCATCATTTTATATGCAAACACTACTTTGCTGAAAATGTAAGATAACTCTAGGACTTCTTTGGCTTACTGGGACTGACTTTGAGCCCTGATTTTTTGAGCAGCAAGTCAGTATTTCTCCATAAGAATTCCTTATTAGAGACATGGGTGTATTTTATTTTTTTTACTTTTTTGACCTTTTCTAGCTGGGGCAACATATTTGTATCCTGTGAGCTTCCAAGCATGAAGGTTTCATTTCTTTCTCTCTCCCAATTCTTGTATGAGTAGGACAAATTCTTTGGGGATGAATAGAAGCTATTTCGCCTAAAAGTTGCCCTTTTTTGGTTCTGTCTTTTTCATATGATGTCATGCAGTTATTTTTTTGAATGACTTCAATGTGTTTGCTTCAACAAGTCTGCTACTTTTTTCTTATTATTATACTTTTAATATTTTTTAATGGAAAGTTCCACCCTTTCATTAAAAAAAAAAATAAGAAAAACAACCAGTTTTTTCTTTCTCTTTTTCCCTTCTGGTTTTCCATAATATCTGAGAGTTGCATTATAGGGGCTATGTAAAATGATAAGCACTACATGTGTTCTGTGTCTCCTGCTCAACTGGAAACAATACCCCAGGTGACTACAAGTCTGTGCTTAACATCTCTCATGTACTTTGTTACACTGCTTTAAGGGTGGTATCTGTTATTTATATAATACTTAAAAATCATTAAAAATGTTCAGTTCCTCTTGGCTTATTTTTCCTTAATCCGGTAAAGCCCTTGACATACCACTGCTCTTCAAAGGTTCATTTTTTAATCTTGAAATTATTTTCATATTTTAAAAATAAATTAAAAGCCAACTTTCTGAGGTTTCTCCCTTTCTGAAAACCCGATGCAACTAAAATATATCTAGTATGAATTTTAATCCATTTTGACCTTGGAGATACATTCTCCTATAGAGCCTTACAGTCAAACCTTTATATCCTTACTGAAGAAATTATATCCTTTTACAAAGTCTCTTAACTAGCTTTTAAATTTGACTAATTGAAGATAAAAACATCTGAATTAAACAAATTTAAACAGTCCACAAAATCCTGACTAAGCTTCAGAAGTTTAAAACAGGACTTTTTCCATATTTCCAGATCACATGAACAAAATAATGCCCTTCTGTGGGGACCTCCGCTTTCTGAAACTCTTTGTCTACCTCTGTTATTTGCTGCTGCTTTATTTGTATTAGCTAATAATGTGTGCATTTATAATGCAGCAGGGAAAGACAATGAGGAGCACTGGTCATTAAACATGAGAAACAGAATCTTTGTGCTTCTTTCAAGTTCTTCAGTACTTGCCTAGGAAAAGCCCAAAGCAAATCCACATTAGAAAGATGTAGAGAAAAGCTGTCAAGGATTCTGAGTAAGCCAAGAAAGGACCCAGAAAACCTAGCTGTACAAATATTTGCACTATGGGAATGTGGTAAGTGATTCAATCCCTCCGACTATCAAGATAAATTATGTTGCAACTGCCATTTTTCTCGTTTTCAATGAAATTCATCCAGCTGGTTAAAATGTAACCTTTTCCATTAGAGCTTCTCAGTTTGTCGTCTGCAAGAATCAGAAGTTGCTCTGTAAAATAACTGCAATTTGGTTTGGTTTATTTTGTTTTTTAAATTCATACACTTTCATTCCTACTCATGCAAAAAATAAGAAAACACCTCATTCTGCAAGGGAAAATGTAATTATTGTAATGGAATTCAATGTTTATGCTATTTTTATTCATTTATAAATCAATTCATTATGGTAGCAATGCGTAGGATTGCCTATGTATTTCTTTTTTTCACTAAATCGACAAATTCTGCTTTATATTTTCTGTCTATTTAAAATACAACTTTCTTCACCACCATAAACTATTATTAACATAAAAAAAAATATTTACTTATTAGAATATATATCAAGTAGTTTAATGCTTATGTTGTATAGTGGGGGGGCATAGAATAAATACGCACTAAATACAATATTTTTAAAAAAATGATAATCAAAGCCCTACACCCTTTCACTTCCTTCTCTTTAGTTATATTTTTCTAATATATTGACCATAAAAATAAACTGATATAAGTGACAAACTGTAAATTTCTTTTAAAGTAACATGATTTAAGTGACATTTGTTAGGTTAATGGTTGGACTGGATGATCTTAGAAGTCTTTTCCAACTGAAACGATTCTATGATCCTATGATAGGTATTAGTCATTTCATATTTTTAACTTACAAATCATCTTGCTATTTTCAGGAAATATACTGTTACTGAACAGATGTTTTAACCAAAATATTTATGCACAAGAATTAAAAAAAAAAAAGTGTCAAATTGGAGCTGATACCTTTCCTTAGCCTACTGCAATTTCCAGAATCATTGACTGTGATGATTATCCATTCTGCTTGTCTGAGACATTCAAAATGTTCAGTATTCTTAATTGCAATTCTGCATGGGAATTAGGAATTGCTTTACCTACCTCAGTGGAAGAGTAAACATTTTGCAGAATCTCACTTTTCTATGCATGCTACAATGGAAAAAAAAGTGAAACAATGATCAGAATCCTATCCTACGTAACTAAAACTCATGAAATGCCATAGCAGAGAAGACAGCGAGATGTTTCTATCTTTACTACACTTCATGGTACAGGTGGGCATCAAGAGAATTTGAAGCGTGAAAGCCTGTAATAATGTCTGTGATTCTGAAGAATACTATGAGGATTATAAAATATAAGACCTATTGATTTAATAGGTTTCAAACACAGACAACAAATGCAAAAAATACAATCAGTACTTTCAAAACTAAATCTAACAAATAGAGCTATCTGAGAATCACAGGGTGCAGCAGGGTGACAGGACACAGACCAGCAAAATGATTGCCCTGGTAGGGCTTCCAAAAGAGCTGCAGATAAGATCGTAAGGTCATCAGAAGCTCTGTAACATTTTCAACTTTTCTGTATCTACAAGGAAAAGGGGAAGATAGTGTTTCCAATGCAGTGACTTAATCTCTCTACCACAGTTTCTGTCTGCGTCTTTCTGTGGTTAATGCTGCTTCTGAGTCCTATTTCTGCTAATTAAAGAGGGTGCATCAGCCTAAAGTGAGCTTTGGTATGACAAGGTAAATACAATGGTTTTTATTCGCTGCATGTGAACATGGTTCAGTGATGGAATCTTTACATTTTTGAGGATTCTTGAGTAAACACTTCAAATATGTGTTACAAGTAAGTCCACAGGTGTTCTCTTTGCTGTAAAGATAGATAGCATCTTTCCTCAAAATATTAGGCTCTGATGCGACACCACTGCTGCAAAACTCAGGTGGTTAACAGTAATGTTTGTCCCAAATTATTTCATATTGTCACTCATACTTAATAACGAATTCACAGAGAAAAGAAAGAAGTGGACACAGCCAGCAGTCTAAAGTGAAATGTAAGGCAATAGGAAATAGAGAAGGAAACAAAAAGCAAAGGAAGATTGAATATTTCATAAACTAGAAAATTATTTATTTGGGTCGGATATTAATAAATCTTCAATCTGTTAAAAAAGACCTTCGCAATTCAAACTGCAAGACCACTCATTAATTGTCAGCAGATAAATACTACTAATATATTCCCAAAAGTGAAAGGATTTGGAAAAATCGAAGGTATCATCCTGCAGATTGTGGATAAAACTATTAAATGTGATACTACAAGTGAAATGAATGTTCAGGTTATTCCTCTGCTGATTTGTAAAAAAAAAAATTTCAAACTGAGCGCTCACATTTTAAGACATGTGTTAGATATTGAAAACACATGCAGCAAGATCTCCATGGTTTAATGTTTAAAATGAAAAAAAAAAAAAACCTACAGAAATTTGCTTCCATTTCCCTATTGACAAAGACTACTACTCTCCAGGTCACTAAACCATGTGGCTTTCATATCAAATGACAAAGCTCATTCAAGTTAAATCCAACAAAAGCTAAGTAGGCTTCTTTTCAAATAATGTATTGTAGGAGGAAAGTAAAACAGTTGATCTCATTCAAGTAAGAAGCGCAGAAAGCTAGACGGTAATGTATGCCAAGGAACAAATAAAAAGCAACTAGCTTTGGACAAGCATAACTTGTCCAAACTTGTCCATAACTTGCTGCTTTACACCAGAAGAGCCAGCCTGGAATCTTACTGACTGAAATCAACAGCAAAGTTGTACAAAGTTTGGTTAGAGCAGAGTATCAAAGCCAGAGTCTGTTCCAAGGCAGAAATGTACCAACACAAAGTTATATTTCTATTGAAGTAAACAGAACGTAACAGAAAAAGGTGGTATTTAGAGCCAGGCTTAAGGCATGGAAAAACTTTAGACAAAAGTTTGGCTGTAACTACTATGAGAACTGGGAAGTAAACTCACAGAACTGCCAAGATAGAGAGAAAGAAGACATAAGAAAAAAGCAAAGTATGATCAAGTACTTCACGTACATTAATTTTAGATTATGTAGAAATTCAGTTAAATTTTTGCAAAAACTTCATGATGTCATCCGTGACATACTGGATGATGCTAAAAGTGCAAGTTTAAGTAATTAAATAAGTAGAAGTAAATGTACTTGTATGCTTTTCATAGAATTATGGAATGTTAGGAGCCGGAAGGGACCTCTGGAGATCGAGTCCAACACCCCCGCCAAGGTGGGATCACGCAGGACAGGCCACACAGGAACATATCCAGGTGGGTTTTGAAAGTCTCTGGAGAAGGAGACTCCACCACCTCCCTGGGCAGCCTGTTCCAGGCTCCATCACCCTCACAGCAAGGTTTTTCCTCATGTTGAGGTGGAACTTCCTGTATTCCAGTTTGTGACCATGGCCCCTCCCAGGGCACCACTGGAAGAAGACTAACCCCTTCTACTTGACGCTCACCCTTCAGATGTTTGTAAACATTAATAAGATCCTCTCTCAGTCTACTCTTCTCCAGACCAAACAGCCCCGGGTCTCTCAGCCTTTCCTCACCAGAGAGATGTTCCAGTCCCCTATTCATCCTCATAGCCCTCCATTGGACTCTC
>VWZK01021111.1:363086-470348 GCA_013396935.1 Baryphthengus martii | reverse complement strand
TAAAAATTTTGAGAATAAATTAAAAAATCATTTTAAATATTTTAAAATTAATAAAAAATAAAATTCTTGATTATAGTGCAATTATAAGATTACTATTCTCTTTGGAAGGTAATAGAAAAACTGATTAAGTTGTACTTGGCTGGATCTTATAATACTCTGATATCTATTTAAGGCACCTGAGCAAAAGCTAAGCAAAAAAGGAAACGCATGACTTCAAAATCTTGAGCCCACTTATTTCAAGTAATCACCTGTATATAATGAGATCCAATTAACCTGTTTCTGAATCATCTCAGAAAAGATAAGGAAATGAATTCTTTTTGTTTCACTTATACAGTCCATTTTTCTAACTGAGCTGGATGGACAGACAGATGTTGTGAATTGGAGAAATGACAGGATAACAAGTCACAAGTCATTTTGAAGGACTAAGGGTTTTAGAAAGATGTTTCTTTCTTAAAAGTCCTCCTAAATCTGAAATGTTCACAAACATTTAAGTAGAAAAAAACCTGTCAGCACTCTTCTTTTTTAATTTTATTTTTAGAAAGAAGCTCAAAGTATTGCTAAAGATTTTCTAACTCCTGCTGATACTGTTTTTCTAAACATGCATATAGATTTCTTCTATCTTAGAAATTCATAGATGTTATTAAAAATAAATGGCAGGGGTGATTTAAATTGAATTGTCAGGTAGTTTCTTAATAGTTAAAAAGTAGAAAGAAGAGGGGAAAAAAGTATTTGGGTTAAATATATGAGTAACAAAGCTACAAGAACTGAAATTATATTATGCACATAAAACATGTATTTACATACTGATTTAATAATGTAACCCTATGAAGGGCCAGGTTGACTAATTCTGTAGCCCCTTTTGTTCCCTGATCATACCATATCTCTTGCTTTGTTGCTCCTGTTCTAGCAACACACCTCAGAGGAGAAGTATGTTAATTATATCAGCTCTGCTGCGGCTGCTGCAGTCACTTAGCACACTGGGGGGTAGGAAGCACAAGCTAGCTCTCCCTTAAGACATTGGTTTGCTTCCCCACTGCTCCTGATAAGGGCAGGAATCAGACTTCATGACATCAGATCTCTTTGGGTAGGAAAGGTCACTGTGCAGAGCCCCCAAAGGCAGAACAGACTTTCTCCATATCTAGCTACCTGTACGCTTTGAATATTTCTGCAAAGACGAATGGAGTTACTTGCATCCCACTGTAACTGACTTTTCCATTTTAATAAACTGATAGGATCAACTGTACTAGTATGTTCTAAGGCCAAATTTAGAGCAGCTTGAATCCCTAAAATTTTAGGACCAATTTTATTACTTTTAAAATCAGATTAGAACTGTCACTGCTGTAGAATCTTCTTTTAGAAACAAAAACACCCCTCTGTATTGTCATTTAAAACAAGATCCTTAATGTAATCCTCCATTAACCCAAGGGACCCCTCACACCTTTCTCAAGAGCAGCTCTTAGACAAAGACTCTAGGAAAGAGGAAGTCTGAGCGTAGATCATTTATACAAAAAACTAGTCTAGTACTTCAAAGGACACAGCTCAGAGTACAAGAGTGTGAGATACTGCAGAAAGTCGTACCATTACCGTTCATCAGGCTTCCAAGTATTTAAGGTTTAAGAACTAGGTGTGAGACATTACATGCTCTGTGACCCAACTTTTATCTTGCGTAAGAGAAATGCTGCTGCATGCTCCAAAGACCTTGAATGCATGGTGAAAAAAACATAACTATTTCTATTATTCATGGATAGAGAATTAATAACTCAATCTCCTCCAACTTGATATTTTCAGATATTTTACACACATCTCACCAGTAATAGATAATTTATGCACCTTTTAAAAATATTTACAAACTGAATATGAGTTTTCAATTAAAAATACTTTTATGCAAACATAAAGAATATACCCTACAAATTGGTGAATTATACAGCAAAAGGAGCCTTAATTAACACATGTTCACTGGCTTCTACACAGGAAAAAGGAAGAGTCTAACAGATACTGAATAACATTTTTATAAACTTAACTTTCTCTTTCAGTTTTTATCTAGAAGACAGGATTAAAGGTCTTGACTTATAGGTTCCATAGCTGAATACTGAATATTAATACAAGCTACATAATACTCTATTGGAACTCAAGCTACAATTGTTAGTTATGTATCATGTATCACTACCTTCAGAAAATAATTCCATAAATAAGATATTTCAATATAGAAAAACACACAAATATCCCTTTTTTTAATCTAAAAAGTAGCATGAAGGCCAAAAGAGCACAAGCCTGAATGACTTCATAACCAGTTTTAAATCAAAATCATAACCAGTTTTAAATCAAAATCCTTGCTGAGCCCAGTTTTATAAAGTATCCTATTGAGACTAACTAAGGGTGGAGTAATGAAAGGATTTGGGTCACCTGTGAGTTTTGTGTATCAAAGATACAAAAAGGAATTAAATCCCATTTAAGACAGTGAGAGGAAAGGGAGTGACTGGGATTTGGTCAGCTGGTCTGTTTCCACCCCTGTCTTTTAGTAGATTGTTGATTTATATTATTTATGAAAATATTTACAATTGTAGTGAATTCTAGGGTTTGTTCTTCTGTAGAGTAGTCTCTAGCCTGCTTCTTGATGAAAATGAAGACTCATATTCTTTCTGTTCCTTTCCATCATGAGTTATAAATCACTAATTCTTCCATTTTTCTCATGGGACTTGTGAGGTGGAAGTTCTCCTCTCTAGCTCATTGTATTAGACTTTGATGTTTCCTTGTGAGGAATAGAACTACTTTAAAAAGGCTCAGGTCTCTAGGTCTTTCTTCTGATCTTTTCTAGGTATAAATAAACACTTTTTTATCTTAAGGTAAGACTTTACATTTTTGATCATAGGATTAGTAGCTTAGAACCAGATTAAATAAAATCTTCTATGAAAAAGAGGATCCTGTAGGATCTGTTAAAAGTTAAAGTTTTTGGCATTTTTTTGTCCCTCTCTGCTTAAAAATTTTACTGTTATGAAAACTAAGTTTTTTATGAATACCTGTTTGGTTGCTCCTTCAGGAAAATATCTGGCTGAAAATGAGCTTGTCTTTCTGAAGCCCTGATGTTTCAGTGGGCTTCTCATTATTGTACTGTGTTCTCATGTTTTTAAATAGTAGGACAGCAAAATAGCATGAGATATCTTTGTGGTAGATAATGCTGTAATGCTGTAGATAATGTAAATAATGCTGTCAATCTTCCTCCCCTGAATATGAGTCTTGGTTGAATTATCAAGATTGTATAAATTAATGTCACGCTGCAGACCACACCAGAACAGTAACCTTGCTCTGCTGACAGGACAAGAAAAATGAAAGGTAACTTGACATCAGCAAAATATTTTAAAATTAACCAGAAATTTAAATCTGAACTGATAGAGCTGCTCTTAGTTGGACTAAGAAAACAGAGGAATGGTGTTAGTCCCCTAATTCACAACAGATGGGTAAAAGAGAAGGGAAAAAGTTTTGTGTTCTAAAGCCTCCTACAGTTTAACTGCTCAATATATTGTATTGTACCCAGATATTCTCAAAAACTAAACAAATAGAATTGAAATTGCCTATGAATATAATGCAGGTTTGTGATATTTCAGGCCTATTATTTACTGAGTAGTTGCTGATGTGTACTTTTTGCATAGAACTTCATATTCAGGTATATAACGGTGACACTCAGAACACATTCAGGTTACATCAACGTAACTAGTGAAAAGGACTTCTAAGGGAAGAAACATATTATTTCACAGTAAAGGATATTAATCTGTCTCTTGATACATAAGTATTAATTTAGGATTGTGAACTTGCATTCTCTTCAAGGCCCACAGTGGATAGCAGACTCTGTGTAGTGGAACAAATTCTGTAATACCTTCACACGACTGCTGTCCCTGAGGAGCATTGATAATAGGGAGATATACACCTTGCTTTTCAATTAGTGAAGCTGAAACAAGGTCTTTAGAAAGTGGTGAACAATAAAAACCCAGCAAATAGGGAAATCATAACTGACCTAGCTGCGCTGCAGCCTCAACTCTTAATTGCCTTGCTTTATCGCTCCAAACGATTTGAAATTAAGTTGAATGTATATCTTTATTGAACAGAGCACTGTGTACTGAGTATCAATACTCAGAGAACTTCAGTATTAACATTACTGACATTATTGAAGGGACATGAATATCATTTTATCTCGTCCATTAAGGCTGACTGCTATTTACTGTATTTGTGGGAGTTTGCAGATGACAAAAGAAGTCAGGAAAACACAACTGAAAGATTTGTATCTCATGCAAAATATTCCAAAGCAGTGACAGTTTCCAATTTTCCTTTGTAACAGTTAAAACTTTATACCTGGTTTAGCTAAGTAAAAAATATTTCTATCCCTTCAGGGTTAGTGTGGATTGCTATCATGGCATATTGTTTTCTTTTTTTAACTAAGCAGTTTGCTTGAAATGTAACTATTTGCTTTCTTTCATTAAAACCTTGGTGCGTTTTTGTTTTTTTTTTTCTAGTCCTAGCAGACAAGAGTGCACTTGTGAAGGAAAGGTGCCCAATTTTTTTCATAAAGTAGTTCAAGAAAATCTGATAATTGAGTCAGAATCTTGTGAAAAGTAGTTATCTCAGCTATTAATGGTGCATTGGTCTGCTCCTTGTAGTGGTTTACTCTTCCCTCTATGTGGTCTTAACCATCCCTCAAACCAGAGCTACCCTGAAAAGCCTTGAATAAAAGGTCCCACAGAATCATCAAGGTTGGAAAAGATGGCCAAGATCGTCAAGTCCAACCTTCTACCTAACATTATCATGACCACTAAACCATGTTGTGAAGTGCCATGTCTACCTGTTTTTTGAACACCTCCAGGGGCAGTAACTCTACCAACCTTCCTGGGTAGTCTTTTCCAGTGCCTCACCACTCTTTCAGTATAGAAATTTTTCCTAATGTCTAATCTAAATCTGCTCTGGCACAACTTAAGCCCATTATCTCTTGTCCTATTGCTAGTTACTTGGCAAAAGAGACAAATACCCACCTCATCACAATCTCCTCTCAAGTAGTCAGAGAGAGCAATAAGGTCTCTCCTCAGCTTCCTTTTCTCCAGACTAAGCAATAGCAATTCCCTCAGCCACTCCTCATAAGACTTGTTCTCCAGGTCCCTCATTAGCTTCGTTGCCCTTCTCTGGACTTGTTCCAGCACCTCAATGTCTTTCTTATACTGCGATACCCAAAAGTGAACACAATACTAAAGCTGTGGCCTCACCAGTGCTGAGTACAGGGATACAATCACTCATCTTTAATTTTCCATGTGAGGAAAACATTCAGATTAACATTATCATCTGCAGAAATAGCAGTACTCAGTAAGATGTCTCAGTCTCTCATGACTTGCTATCTATCATTCCTTTCCTTTATGGAGAGGTAAGAAGAACCTAATCCACTAAAATAACATTACACTAGTATAAACATGTATAAGTTATCTATGCTACGCTATTAGAATAATTTCCTTTTGAATGCTATATTGATTCTTCTGGCTGCCAGGGGAAAAAAGTTGCGCTGAAGGTAGAGCACTTGACCATACAAGTGCCTTATTCTCAGATAGTGATGTAGGTGGTACACAATAGTTATTTGGCTGTTTACAATGGATTGTCACAAAATCCATAATTTATCATTTTTACACCACAAATGTTAGAATCTGTATATTCATGCAGTAAGAAGTTGTTGTGAAAAATCTCAGAATGTGAACAAAATGAATGGAAAGCTGTGAGAGAGAAAACATTCCTATGCCTATTGCATAGGTAGAAAACAGAAACAATGCAGCTTGAACACCCGATCCAAAAGATTGCACTCTTCCTTGGCTGTCTCCCTCAGGGACCTCATTCATTTGCTGTGGAAATTGAACATAACACTCCTTGTCTCTGAGTGTCTGTTTTCTGTTAGCTTCACCACTTCTGTTAGCTAGGTGGCCTTCAAGAAGTGAATTTTGATCTCCAGGGCACTGTGAAGAACAAACCAAACTGAAACTATGACTGACATCTTGTTGCCTAATGGTAATTCTTCTTGATTTGCAAAATAACTTGCTAAAAGTGGCCTCTTTCTAGACATGGGATTTTTTTTTTTTTTATGTTGTAATGACTTAGTATAGGACTTCTTATCTCAACATCACTATTGTTGTTGCAAGTTATATCTGCAAGCCTAAAAATGGAAATGACAACATTGACTTAAGCACTAAAATTTTTTCAGTAAATAGAATGGTGAACTGGTAAACTGGAGTTCACCTCACCTCATTTTAGACGTGGCCGGAACACTGCTTCTGTGAAGAAGGGCGGAGATAGTTGAGGTTCTTCAACCTTGAGAAGAGAAGGCTCTGCAAGACCCTGTTGATAACAGGGTGTTATCACCTGTTACCTGATAACCCTGTTATCAACCCTGGGGTTGATAAGAAACATGCAGAGAGACTGCATACCAAGGCCTGTACTGACAAGGAGAGTGGATTTAGATTGAACGTAAGGAATATTTTTTTAGTATGAGGGTGGTCAGATACTGAAAAAGGTTGCTCTGAGATGTTGTGGATGCCCTCTCCATGGAAGTATTCAAGGTCAGGTTGGATGAAGCTTTGGGTGTCTTGATCTAGTGAAAAATGTCCCTGCCCATAGCAGAGGTTTGCAACTAGATGGTCTTCAAAAGTCCCTAGATGGTCTTCAAAAGTCCCTTCCAGTCAAAACAATTTTATGATTCTATGATCATATCTTGGAGAGGTAGTTCTGAGTAACCAGGAAAGTTGAGCGGAACTTTTTTGCTCTGTTTCCTGAATTTCTTGTTTTACACAGAATTCCTCATTACTTTTTTCCAGCATTATGAATTATGTTCTCCATAGATACCTTTTTGCTATCACAGCATGCTTATTTAACTTTGCTCGGTATGAACACTGACTAGTTTTTGATGTTACCTCAGTGATTTCCAAAGATTTCTTCAGCTATTTTTTAAAGTTTCTGATAGGATAATTATCTATGTATTAAACTTACAAAATTGAAATTTTGTGCTTAAGATACTATGGATAAAAATGGAGAGTTATACATTATTTCATAATATATGCAATTTTATTATATTTTGATCCTTTTTTAATATGTTGTTCTTCGACCATATTTGTAACTATTCCTAACAGTGCTCTTCTGAATCCTTTTACAAGAAACTGTATCTGTACTCAGAAAAAAGGCTCCGAAAAACATCGTCATCAGATTTTCTGCCTCGGTCATTCCCTGACAATCACTTGAAATTTTACCACCCTTGTTGCTTAAATCTTCTAGTTAGCTTGCGATCCTTTTGTTGTTATTTCCTACAGTTTTTCGTAGTTATTTACTACATGTTGGAGTTCCCATTCTCTTGGTTTTTTTTTAAATGAGGGAACACATTATTTATTTTCATTCACATTTGTGTTTGGACTATATATCAAGGATCCTACTTAAACACTTCTTTTTATCCTAAGATTGAAAACAATCTTAGCTTCAACAATATCCCTGACTGCTCCTTTATGCATCATGGCAAACTTCATCTCCCCACCTTCTCAGAAGGTAAATTGGCATCAACAGAGATTTCCCCTAGACTACAATCAAGTGGCAGCCTTGTCCTTTTAGCTTTTAATTCTTATTTGCAGCCTCGTGACTATACAATGTCTCTGTCAAACATAATATGGTGAAAATATTAAGTCAGACTTAACATGATGGTGCAGTGTTGGTTTCCCAGAAGGAAAAATGGCCTAAAATAACAGCTCTGAGATTTTGGTTCTTCCAGTCATCTCAGGCAGGTTAGGTCAGAAGTCTAAAGAAAGCAAAACTATTAACACTGTCAGTATTATTACCCCTGCAAACTAGATTGCCTTAGTATACGTTTGATCAAATGAGAAACACTGTTCCTTGTCCCAGAATCCCAGGCTGCCAGTGTCAATTTTACAGTTGTGTTAGACGGTGCTTTTGTATAGACTTCTATGTCACTACAGACACCGTGTCAATATTCACATCCTTCTGTGGAAACTTTCTAGTTTCTAATGGGAGGAATGTGACTAAGATATCAATAATTTTTTTTTCCCTCTCTTTTCCACCCACCCCAGCTGGAGTATCTAACTCCTACTCCAATGATACCTTTTATTCCCTCTATATTTTGAGCATGCAGGTGGCTGCGGCCATCCAAAATTTGATCCATATTGTGTGATGAGATGAAAGGTATAATAAGCTGCAAGTCTACACGCTGATTTGACTGAAATACGCAGTGAAAGTGAGACACAACTTTTTTTACAAAGTAGTCTTGTAACAGTTTTGAACTACAGTAATATATGATTACAATTCTGGTCATTATAGACAAATTTTAAACTAGACACAAAGGCATTTTTTCTTCTTTTTTTTGGTGGGTATTTAATTTCAATTTCACAAAGAAGAGGTTTGTTATGTGAAGCCTAATTCATTCACAGCACTTTTATGCTGTAACAACTTCTGGAGCATTAGGTTGGTTGTTCAAGATGTTAGAATGTTAAAATTGTCATTTCAAGTTTTCTGCATTTCATTTTGATTTTTTTTTTTTAATGATGCAGTTATTCTGGCCACAGCATAAATAAGAAAACAGGATTTGCGTTTAGAATGCTGTAAGATACTGTATTCCTTTCTGTATATTTAGATAGGTACCATATACCCATTCATATACATCAAGATAAGAACACTGAAAACAAAGCAGTTTTATTAGGTATTAAATAAAAAATGTTACAAGAATATGATCTAACAGCCTCTAGGAACTTGTCAGGCTGCTTATACAGCACTGTCTAGAGTGGCAAATTAAAATGACATGTTTAAGAGGCAAAGACAATCTTGTTCTTATTCAGGGTTCCATCCAGTTTCTCTCATACGAGGTGTAATGTAGTATTACAAACACATCTACTATAAACAGTGAGACTTTTATGTATATGTCAAAAAGAAACCATTTGATGTAAAATGAAAGAAATTACAACCCTGTAAAACTTTTATAATTTATTCTTATAAGCATTTCCCTCTGAGAGACATGGAGAAAAAAGTAAAGCCTGTATATTTTTCCTAGTCTATAATCAAGGCAATAAACTATAGTTTTCAAGTATGGGAGATAAAAATTCTGCCCTTAGCTAAACTAATAAACAGCATCATTAAAGCTTATGTAATTTTAATTAATGAATATCTAAAGCTTTTAGAGCGTTTCATTTCTGGTTAATAGCTCTCAGTGACATACAAGCGAATACACAACTCTCCTCTTCCTCTTTTCCTTTAGGTTACTTTCACCTTCTTTGGATCTTAGAGTCATAAAAAGTTACTCCTTTCCCCCCTCCCCTGCTTTCTCATCTGACTCAATCATTACTTGATTTTCTGACAATTATGAAGAAATTCCACTTGAGGCTACAATAGATGTTTGCAGACTGCCTTTAAAACAACACAGTCTCCTTCTCATCTCCTTCTGATAATGACATCAAAAAAACATTTATGGTTTAGAGATACTTGGCAAGAAACTGAATTCCATTCCTATCAAGTTTTACAGCTTTTATAGAGCCAGCACAGCCCATTTAATCTCATACTCATTCTGTACATACTTTTTTTACTGGTATTTTCCTGCATACCCCCTTATAATTAGGAGCTAGGCCCCTGAGGGCCCAATTAGCCAACATGTGAATACAATTATAACCCTTGAAATGTTTTTTTCCATGTGTGTCTGTGATGTGACTTTGACCGTGCATAATGTGAACCTACTAGCAAGGAAAGTAACCCCCCTAATCATTTGTAGAGAGAGGAATACAAATGATTATACAAAAATCATGCTACGAATAATGTAGTAAATATGTTGTGCTCCTGTGGCAGTATTGAAGAAATAATCCGAGTTTCAGAGTTCTTTAGTACCTCTCTGTTTCCATTGAATTGTAAGTTCTGTGAGGCTTCTCAGAGGCCAGGGGTCACAGAAACTCCCATTCTGAGGCTGTAGAATGTGAGGAAAGTAAAATCCAGATTTTTGAGTTGTTATTCCATATATTTTCCGAAATCTCTTTTCTTAACATTTGTCACACTCTGAATTAATGGTGACAAATCTTCTGAGAATCTGGATATTTTTATAATACTTCCCATGACTGTGTAAAACCTTTATTGAAAAACTTTTCAGATTTTTAAAGTACTGTTACTGAAACGAATAGTAAACATTAACCTATATGGACAAGCAAGTCTGATATAGAATTAGCAGTCTCCTAGGCTGATACCTAGGGGTTTTTATGTCGGCTTCCTTACTACATGTCTGAAAGATATAAAGGCTCACATGAAATTAAATCTCTTCTAACATTATATCGGTAATGTCCAATATTGGGTTTGACTTGCTTAGGAAAAAAGCCATGTGCCAGCTGAAAAGAGAAATTATATTTTTTCGTTGGAAATATATTTATCTCTGAATACAAGTCTTGTATAAAATACATATGGACAAAAAAAAATACACCAAACTCATGAGAACATATCAAAGCTAACAATCTTAAATCGACAGCTTAAATGTCAAAACGGCCTACTATTGGGTCTCTCTTGTCCGTAGGGTTGTAGGTTTTTTACATCATCTCTAAAGACAATCATAAACTTACAAACAAGTTCTAGGAATATGTAGCTGTTTAAATTGACTCCTCTGAGACATAACAGGCTGACATTATGGGAGAGTCTTGGCATATCAGAACTACTTACAGTTGGCACCTTCCATTTTCATTAAAAATGAAGCACTACAGCAGATGGACTTCGAAGATATTTTTAAGATTTACGTGACAGCCCATGGGAGGGCTCCAGTGCAAACGGTTCCTTTACAAAGCTGGAGAATGCTAGGGAGGGGGAGGGGGCCAGGCAGCCCGTTTGTAACACATTAGGATCCTTTCATGCATTTGGTGGTGTTAAATTTCATTCTGACTGTACAAACAAGTCATTTTAATAGGAGAAGCTTAGATCTCTCAAGTGCATGTCTTGTACCAAATGTAGAGTTTAAAGACATGATAAAATAAAATGCGCTGAAATAAACAACACTCTACAAATAAGATTTTTAGTCATGTCACATCCAGGCTGAAAATGGCATGTTTGGTCTCAGGATTAATTTCTCAGTTTGGCTCTATGCTGAAGCTATTGAACAAGTTGGGAATATTGCCATTGACTTCAGTTGGTGTTAGAAAAATCAGTCCCCTCAGAGAGAACTTCCTTTCAAGGCAGTCTACCAGTGCATGACGTAATATATAAACAAGTGAAGTATGGAGCCATTTAAGAACAAATTATGTCCAAAACTGCACTGAAAAGGCACAGTCCTTTTTTAATTTCTTGTTACATCTATTTCTAAAGGAGCTGTTTTTTTCCTTGATTTAATAGAATTAATGATTTCTATGAACCAAATCCTTCAGTATTTAAATACTAAAGTTACTAGGAATCCTTGGAGAGTTTAAAAATGTCAGCAATTTTGACTGTTAATTCAATGAGTTCTGTTAAGCTTTCACTTAAGATACTTTACCAGACTACTGCAGCAGACTGAATCTGCTTGCTGTCTTCAAGGTGTGATAAAAAAGTTCTAGTGCTACACCAGTGCATCTCCAAACATTTTCTTTGCTCACCTCTGATGGTATAAGCTTTCTGCTTCACCACTTCAACTTTCATGTACAGTTGGTCTTTGTGTAGTCTTTCTGAGAAAATCATTGGTCTTTACCATGTATTCGGATGCAAGTCTCAAAAAAGAAAACAAATCAGCCATTTTCTGATTCCTCAGGTATATTCTTTGGGACCTCATGATCATAAAAGAACTTTGTGCATCTTAGTCTGCATTTTTGAACCTTGTAAGTTTTAATTTCTGTCCCCCATTCCACATCTAAAGAATATCTATCTGTCCTATTGTGACAGCAAAAGTATAAGTTTCCCTCTACAGTAGCAAAATTTTACATCCTGCCACAAGTCTTTCTCTCATAGTTTTCAGAATTGTTCATCTCTTTCATTACCAAACTTCGAAGGTATTTTTTCATGTCTTTGGAAATCGGACTGTTAAAAGACACCTACCTCTTACATATAGGCATGAGAAAATTAGCTCTCCTGAGTATAACTTTTGTCTGAAGCTGTTTCAGTCTCTGTAGAGTTCTATTACCATTTATTAGCAGATCTTTGCTTAGATCTATGAGGATTTCTAGGAGCCTTGTCTGTCAAGTCAAATACCTGGTTGCACATACTTACAGAAATACTGTTAATGTTCTAACTGTGTCATTAGTTCATTAATTCTACATGTTTCCTAAATTATAACAGATAGCACCTTCACCAATAACAGGGGGCTATTGTGCTGCAGTACAAGTCTGTTAAGAAATTAATAGGAGACAGTATCATGTAGTATCTTGCTAGTCATTAGATTCTTTTGATATTAGGCTGCTTACAAATGAGATACTCTAGTATCTCCTAGTAAACTCCTAGTTTAAAGAGTTGATATCTTTTTAGGTTCCTAAGATGATGAGAAAGAACTTTCATAGCCAGGAAGATTTTTAGCTACTGGACATAGATCAAAAATGTTTGCTTATGTTTGCTGTCCTTTAAAAAATATGTTTATATAGCTTTACTTTGTTCTCAGAGTGTTTTAGAGTAGCCCAGTTCATTAAACTGACCCATACAACATTAAGCGTTATAAAACACATTGCAAAAAAGCTGGAGTATTTACAAAGGGCTTATAATCTAAATATGTCTGAGAATCACTTACTGGAAGATAATAGCAATAGTCATGACACAATTTGGCTCTGATAGTGACCATTTGTGCTACCAACCTCAATTACATCTGAGTCAGTGACTTCAACAAAGCAAAGATCCTGCCTCAATTGTTGTTTGTTGTTTTTTCTTTAAATATATGGATATTTCACTAACCTTATAAAAGTCAGAACCTAGCACCCCACATTTCTTTAAAGCTGTATGATATAGAACCACTTCCAGGTCTTGTTTGGGATTTTCTTACAGTGGCCTGCTAAGATAAACCTCCTGCACTATTTGGTGATCACTAGCAATTTTGCTTCCTGTTTGTAAAATTACAAGTTTCTTCACTCGGCTGCTAAAGAGCTTGTTTACATCTCTGTGGATTCTCCTCACATTATGCAGTTGGACCTGCAGCAATAAATATAGCAAAAATACGTCTATCAAGAATTGAGGAATCAGCAGAAAAAGCCATAGCAAAAGACAGTTATTCATCATAATCATTATCATTAGCAGAAACATAAGATCCAGAATTAATTCCTACAGGACTCATTTGTTCTAAATAGCCAGTTGTTTGGATGAGCAGGGTGGTGGTTTTGTAAGGCTTTCTCATGCACTTAGAGGAAGAAAAATTAATCTGTTTTGGTGAGGTAGGTTGTTGAACTTTTTCAGGGGGTGTTTTAAATTAGAATAGGTATTTTTATCCTTTTTATTCAAAAAGTTATCATTTGTCCACGTAAAAATACTAGGTATAAACTAGTACTGGTATAATAACAGTTTTGTTTAATAAAATGCTTATTTTAGGGAATGGAACATTTGTTGACACTGAACTTTAAGTTACTTAAATAATGAGTGGAGAAAAGCAGGATCCCGTGTGTCTTGAATCACTGTCTAGGGAAGATGTTTTGCCTCCTTTGGCTATTAAAGAATCCTCACTCTGTTAGATATTACTAATAATACTGAAATTAAGTGTCCCCCTTTGCATAAACAAAGTCCTAGTTATGCATGCAAGGAAAAATCTTATGGGTGAAACTGTATCAAAAACATACATGGATTGTAATGCAAGAATAAGGCTCAGCATCCTAAATTCTAGGATATAGTGAGACAAAATAAAAGAAGGAAAATGTCAATAGAGCTGAAATATCTACAACATTGACATTAGATGGCAAAAATTACATCTCATTTGAGGTTTCATTTGCACAAAAGGTGGAATAGTAAGGAACAAAAAGTCTCTGAAGGTTTACTTCCAGTCATAAAACACCTGCATTACTAAGGTTAAAGTACAATGAACAAACAAATAGGGACTTCTGTGTGAATTAAGTAAAGGATTCTCCCCTAGACTGCTGGATTATAACAGTCCTTAAAACACAGATGAAATAAACAGCAATTACCAGGGAAGAACCTGACTGGAAAAGAGAAATCCATGCTGAGATTCATGCTCCTGCTACTGGCTCAACTATCTCTGCACTACATTGTAAGTGCTACAAAGCTGTAATCTGTTCATTTGAGTTTGGCTTTTTCTGACAAGATTTTTCTTAGTTATTTTGAGTAGGGGATGCTTTTCATGTTTGGAGCTGACTTTGAACATGGCCAATTCTCATTTCTTCCAAAGGACTGCATTATTTGTCTAGAGATTTTATTTCTAATCTGAAAAATTGAAAGAAACCCAAAACCTACAAATATTTGCTGCTACAAATATACTATGGAGTCTCACAAAGTTCACTTTGGAGTTTACCATGGACCTGTCTGTGGTTAAAATAAAAAAAAAAATACTGAACTTAACTGTAGACCAAGGATTAAGCCACTGTACTTTCTACTGCAGAGAAAGGTTTTGTAGTACATTAGTCCCAGGATATATATGCATAACATTTGAATTTGTTAAAGCATTAGAATTAACGATTTAATTACTGGTGAAAACTTATTGTCTAGAAATATTTATTAAAATAAGTTCACATGTTTTCAGAGTTCTGTGTTCTCACTGGGCCCCAGCTTGACCAAAGGGACCTAGTGAACAAGTGTTTCCCAGGTGTGAATATTATTATCTGTTCAAAAAGTGCAGAATTTTAGGTGCCACATGTTACATGCTTATAGGGTCATGCCGTTACATTCTTCTAGATAAGTGCCTTGGAATCAAAGACAGATTACCTCAAGAGGAACATTCTGGAGGAGTAATTTAAAATTCTTTCTGAGGAAAATAATCATATCTGATAAATCCTATCAGCTTCCTTAATATTAGCTGCTCTTCAAATTTAAAATGGAACAATTTATCAGCCTCCTAAGAATATGAATCACTAAGTACCTTGTGTGATCCTATTTACACACTTTTCAAAGAATGACAGTTGAAAAACACTTTAATCTATTTGAACACATTACATAAAGTTAAATATTAAAAAAAAACCCAAACAAAACAGAAAACAAACACAAGCAATTGAGTGTTCTCAAGCTCCAGTATCTGAATACTACAAAGAATTCAGTTGTTGAAAGTGTGGAGAATATGGAACATGATGAAAGTGTGTTCAGAAATAATGAAAAACATAGTGAACACTGGCCCGTTGTGCTTTCTTCTCTAGTCAAATATTTTTCTAGAGTACTGAAATAAGTTCGCAGGAAAATTAGAACCGGTATTTTTTATGTGAGGTATAATCACTGTAGAAGTAGCACTGACTGCTTTAGCTAGTTTCATAGAATTTAAAAGTGGTTTGTTTCATGGTTTCATGACTTTACATAGCATAGACAGCTGTACTGAAACAAGAAAGTAATATGAACCAATGTCAGGAAAAAATGAAACACATGTTACAGGTTATTTAACTGTAAGCTTACACAATAAGACACGGATACTTGTTTAAAACAACTATATTTTAGTTATCTAACATGAAGAAATGTGTTCTTTCACTTTGCTATATGTTGGCTTAACCCAGTCGTGATTTTACACAGTAAAGCTTTATAAACAGCCTAAACTGTCATGTGTTTAAAGTCTTCTCTTTTCTGAACATGCCATCAGCATTCGATCTTTAATAATCATAGAATTATTGTGGTTGGAGAAGACCTTTAAGGGCATCAAGTCCAACCATTAACCTAACACTGCTAATTTCTCCACTAAACCATGTCCCTAAGTACCTTAACTATACATCTACATTTAGATATCTCCAGAGATGGTGACTCCACCACCTTCCTGGATAGCCTGTTCCACTGCTTAACGACCCCTTCAGTGAAGAAGCTTTTTGTCTATATACACAGGTAAGAACTGAGGTGCAAAAAAATATTAGCTCTATAATGTGCATTTCATATTCAAACACGCTTTTATTTTGTCCCTTAAATATGTTAAAATAATGTTAACAATTCTAAGTTTACTGTGAAATTCATCCTCAGTAAATGCAAAATTAAGTAGTACTATATTTCTAGTGCGATCCAAACTATGAGCATATGCAGTGACAAGAGATATCAATCACTTTTAGCATCATAGCAATTTCTCTTCTTAGTTCTGTCTTTTCATTTAACTGACTCATAAAACAGAAGCAAATGTTGAAATGACCACACTGCTCAGACTAGATACTCCTTTTTTACATTTGTATGCCAAAAAATCAGAAACATGCCCTTTAAAACACAGGGATTTTACTTATTAAATCTCCTGTTTGCCCTAAATAGAACTTCAATTATACCATAGAGATGTACATGGGCTCAGTGAAAAGAAATTAATTATTATGATCAATCATGTTTCATACAGTAGTGGTCAAGTAGGAACTATTGTGGTAGCTGAAGTACAGAGACAGAGGAGCAAATGCTCTTCCTGAGCTGCTTATAACCTAAATGGATGAGATGGAAAGTATGGCTGAGGGAAAAGATTTAGCACAAACATTTAACACAGATATAGTAAGAAGTGGATACAATTTGCTAAATGACTTCATATGAAAAGAAATAAAGGATTTATCAGGAGAGAATCAACAGAAAAGAACATGCAAGAAGAGTGAGTGGGTGAAGTAGGAGTAGGGAAAATGGAAGATGGAGGCAGCACGGCAGAGGTTTGAAGCAGAGGGACTGTAAGGACATTTTGTCAAGATATTCATTTCTTTCTGAGTCCATCTAGCTGCTTTTTCTCATTTGTTTTTTGGTTCAAAGATCTAGAGAGAAAGTGGTAAGAGATGCAGTGAATGCAGGAGGCATGAGCTGGGTTCTAGTCAAAAGGGCATTTCTTTGACACGGTGTCACCATAGGTGGTAGAGAAAAAAAGAGTCTTACAAAACATTGATATGTCTCTAATTTATGCGTTTTTAAGGATACGTGTTCATTAAATGGGCTGCATACACAAAGTGTAACTGTGGCTCAGCTGTTATCTCCAGGATAGCACAGGCTCTTTTCATTGGGGAAGCTTAAGTGATTGCAAAGCATATTCCTCAGAAATGTTGGAGATCTCTTAGTTAAAGCCCAATAAAGTTTTACTTTCAGAAACTGAAAAAGAAACATAAATAATAAATAATATAGTGATCTTTCTGTGGGTATTTGACTAGGAAGTAGATTAAAATCTTAAAATACTGCTGAAGTTGTCAGGGCAAAAAAAGAGTCAAATGTAAGGGCTGAAACCAATCAAAGCTCTTCATGTCAGGCAGCAGTATTTTCTCTAGAGCTAATCTATGCATGTTGCATTTATCATCTAAACAGCTCTAGTACTACAACCAGTGATGATATTATATCACCAAAAGAAAGGGGGGAGAATCTTAGAGATTATCATTTATCTGCATTTTCCCTTCTCCCTTTCTTCTTGGAATGACATTTACATTCAGCACTCTTTTTAAAAGAAAGGAAAGCAAAAAGGGGACAAGGGTCCAAATTTGACATCTGTATTTCTATCCCCTCTTTTTTTTTTTTCCTCTTTGTTTTCTGCAACACTCTTTTAATTTTAGAAAGAAATTCTAAATTGACATTTAAATGGTGGCAGGGCAATTCTCATTCTCTGCCTTGTGAAATGGTCTCTGAAATGTACAATTATGCTGTCATCTTTAGCACTCCACATTGGACAGAGTTTAATTATTAATGTGTTTCCCTCAGAGAATGACTCGATCATGTCACAACTCTAGACAAATACAGCTAATGCAAAATCATAAAATATTCACTTGAATACTGCTGAACTGACAGGAAATTAATTCTATGAACACTTTTGATATTACCAGAAAATTAGTTTCAAATGCATAAGACTGAAATAAATGTGTTCATAATTTGCTCAAGGGTAAAGCTCATCTTCCAATCAGTTGATGTCTTTTTATAAATGTTACAAGTATTCAACATGGCTTTATGATAAAGAGGACAGTTAATATAATGTATTATTTGTAGACAGTGTTTCCCTTGTAAACAGCAGGGAGTGAGGAATTGTGCTCTGAGAAATATTTAAACTCTAGAAATATTCTGCAATTTATCATTTTATGGTACCAAAAATGCACCTATTTTTGAGTAGTCCCAGGAGGATGCAGGAATTTTGTAATAATGACATGATAGTCTTTCACATCTAAATTATTGGATTGAGTTTTATTAGCCAGATTGGAAGTGACTGAAAGTCATTACCACTCTGAAAGTTGCAACCAACATAGTCAGTAGAAAAGCATCAGGCTCTGCTTACAGGCAAAAGTCTGTGTAGTAAATGTCACTATTATAGTGTACTCTCCAGCTGGATGAATAAAAATGCAGATGCATTGTGACAATTTGCATGAACAGAAACAGCAAGTTCAGTTGTTGTTACTTGTGGCATATCATTTACCAGAATTTGAAGAGCCTGAAATCTAGAGAAAACTAGTTCCAACAAAAACAGTTATGGTCTAAAATGTTGACATGTGCGTGAGCTACATGCTTTCATCATTTCCTATATATCTATTTTAAAATTTTTGCTTCTGATCTGACTTTCTATCTGATCAATTGTCCTCACTGATGTCATGTGCAAAATCACATGCAATGAGTTTTTGCAGGAACAGGCAAATACTTGAGCAGACTACTTGTCACTAAACCAGGACCAGTGCTTTTATCTCAGGCTGCTTGGCAGATAATCCTGAACAACAACAGGGCCTGGCTGAGAGTTATTTTCAACCAGGAAAAACTATTTGGAATAAATGTTATTCACAATGAATAATTTAACAGCTCTCATGGGCACCTTTGGAAAGTTTCCTCAGAGAGGCCTAGGATTAAATCACCATGGAGACTAAATTGTTTTTCAGGGCTAATCCTACATTCCTTTTTGCAACACTAACCAAGGTTATGCAAAATGTGGAGGATTAATATAGTAAAGCCACATTAACAGGGAGAGCTGGTATGATAACTAACAACAGTGCAAGGATCATCTCAGATCCAGTCTGATGTTCTTTATATGGAGTGATCTACCTGACCAAAATATTCAAGAGGAGATGATCACAATGGTATAAAAGGTGGTTGTCAAGTCAATGGCTTCTCTATCTCATAGATAGAGGCAGGGAGGCTGTCTCTGTCCACTTTTTTGAAGAGATACAACACAGAAGAGGGGAGGGCAGACTGTTTTCAAATGATGTCGTATTCTGCCACCAAAAAGCCCAAATGTATATTTATCCATGTTTCTGGAAGACATCTCAATGTAGAAAAAGAGGTGCATTAATTTTCCAAAGCAGTTCATCTGGAAATTCCCCAACACTACATCTATGTGCAAAAAAACGGTCTTTTAAATTTTGGCTGCAGAATTTGAAAGGGAGACTAAAAAAAAATATCCCCAGAATATCTTTTCTGCTCTGTCTGCATGGCTGCATAATAAATACACCATTAAAATATGCAGTGTCATTAATGAACACCAGTGGATTGCACAGTTTAACTGCTTAAACTTTTTATTAAAAATCAGAGAAAATGAGAGTATTCATTATGCTATAATGTTGCTTCCTATCATGACAAATAGGTCTAGTTCTTTGAATTAAGATATCTATATAACAGGGAAAGCATAGTGCTGAGGGCATTTGCACTATGTAGGGAAAAAAAATTGGGCGGTTTATGTGATAATAGAGAAAGCAGACAAGAGACAGCAACTATCTCCAGCTGTAATTTGGTTTAATAGGTGTCTCAGTTGAAGCTGTCATAAAGTAAAATTTAAAATGCACACATCATCTGAAACAAGAGGTTTACATGCTAAAACACACTCCAACACATACTAATCTCTCTTGAGGTTGATTTTTTTTTTTTTTCTGTTTCCAAATAAATGTTTTTTGTGTAATACCATGCATATGCAGTACATGCTGGCACTTTGAGTTAGCAGCTCTCAAATAAAGTATCAATAAACAGGAACTTGGATGCTGGTCCATGCATTGATTCCACAGTAGTAGTAATTTATTACATATCAGTCTATGGATGCTAGTGAGGGACTGGCTGCATAAAAACATTGAAAGAATTGCACACAATCAACTCTGTAGAATTTCTTGTAGAGATAAAAAATTTAAAAATCAAACACAAAACAAACCTCTTCCTTTTAAAAGGAAAAAAATACATCTCAAGTGGCTTCTTCACTCCATGTTCAATGCAAAGCCTCTGTAAAAGGGAAAAGAGAGATGATATCTGAAGGTGAATATACAGGCAACAGGTAATAAAGGAATAAGCTGCTATCCAATGAACTAGAAAAATAGCCTCTTATTATCTTTAGCCATCACTGATTCATCTCCCCAACCTCACAGCCAAGTGAGTCTGGATTTCTAGGCAAAGGAGTATATAGATGGAACCGATATCCCAGTCTTCATGTTCTTGAGGCTTCATAGTTGAATGCAGTTGTCACTCTACTCATTTTATACCTCCAAAATATTCCTCAATGTTTCAATGACTTAATTCTAAGAATGGGTTTCACTAAGAAGCGTGAAAGATTTCCAGTTTCCTACTTCATAAATTTCTAGGTGGAGATTTTTTTCTACCAGACAGTTTCTAATTTTCAATGAGTAAACTCAGTACTATAAAACATACGAGTTCAAGAGATTACATTTGAAAATTATATGTTATTTTCAGCATACACTCTCAGTGATAGAAATGCTTGAAGTAACTTTAAGATATTCTTTTGTTACCATGTCACCCAGGTTTACGAAATTAAATGCATATCACAATTCTGCTTAAAAAAAAAATAAAAAATAAAATAGTCATTTTGAAAACTTCATTCAGGTTTGGAACAATACTCTATTCAAAGTATAGATTTTTAAAAGTAATTATATGAAGTGAAAGAAGAATAAAAAGAATCACTGGTTAGGATTTAGCTGTCTTCAGGGAGATAAAAACCTTAAGTGGGATGAATTGTCATATTGCCATCTACTTCAGGCTGGCTGTTTCTGGTAGAAACAGTGTTTCTACCTTTGTTTTACTACAAATCTTGAAGCCTCATTTTGTAATTCCTGAGACTCTCAAATTCATAGAAAGCACTACTACTCGTGTAAAATACTTCTATATTGTAATAGGAATACATATATTTACTTGAGTGCAGGCATTTCCTAGCAAATATGGGATTTGTGCCTTAGCATGAACAGTTAATCTACATCTAACTTACACCTCCTATAAACAGAAGTCTCAGGACCTCTGTGCTTGCTTTTCACTGCTTTTCTTCCCCCCTCTACCAGTGCTGAGCCCAGCCACTCCACCTCTGCTCTCAGCTTTTTTCAGATCTTTTCTTTTAACCTCTTTGGATTTCACTGAGAATAAACTTACTAGAACAGATGAGAGGAATCTGTGAATCATTCTGCCAAGGAGTAAAAAAAAGAAGTTACAGTCTGGCCACTTTGAGCTGCACTGCCATCCCTAGATATGCACTAGCTGAGGATGTGTGAGTTTTGACCTGGTCTTCAGCAGCATCTCACTAGTCTGCCCTGCTAAAGCATCTTAAAAGTATCAGCTGGAAACCAGCCAGGAAAATTTTGAGCAAATCATGTTCAGTGGCTGTGATGTAAGACAGTATATATTGAAAATAGGGAACAGTGTATCATAAAACTATTACTAGAACTAAACATTCAAAATAACATATTACTAATTGAATTGGGAATCCCAAAAATACCCTTCAAATCTCTTAGACAAATGAGTAAGTCTGTTTAAGAGTTTTCAAACAAGTTCATTTAGCAGATTCTTAATATATGCACTTGCTAACTTCCTTTCTCATTGATAAAATCTTCATAAACATCCTTCCAAACGATGCCTTTAATTACTTTTATTTATTCAGAGTCTACATGCTGCAAAATCAATGCTGAGTGGCTTGTAGTAATGGATCACAATGCACTGAGGATGAGTCTGAACTGCAGAAATTTCTTGGCCCTTCCATGATTTGACCAGGGCAAAATGCTGCAGAACAAAGGACAGTGGGCTGTGCAGCTGCTCCAGCGTTTCCTGCAACACCTCAGAAATGCCAGCCTTTCTACCCTTCTCTCTCTCACTAAATCTAACTGAAGTTGAAGTCTAAATTGGCCACTAAAACCTATATTACACTGAGACTTTTAAAGATAAAGAAAAAAAAAAACTAAGAAAAGAAATGTTTTATGGAAAGAAGCTTTAATTTCTTAGCACAGTTCTGTTTATTCATTTTCCTACTGTCTTCTGTCATCTTTCGGTAATTTTCTCTTACGGTAGCATGACTTTGTGGTCTGCTCACCAATTTCACTGCACAGTTTAAAAATCCATGAAGCAAAAATAAAAGCTTTATAGATTACTGAGGAAAAATGCCAGTCTCTGTTGGAGTCCTCTGACATCAGAACCAGATGGGTCTTCAGCATAATGATTTCAGCAGAGGATGAGAAAAGGCATGATATGAAGAGCATTAATGGAGCAGTCATTAAAGGATTTGTTTCCACGTATGTGACATGCAATAGTTTTTCAGTACCACAAAAATGTGGGGTTTTAATAGACCAAAACAAGTTTTTTATTCAGGAAACAAAAAATGCTCATTTTAAGCAGTGAATACTTTTTCATTGGCTTCTCACTTACAACAACCTGACTGAATTTGTAGATTGCTTTGCTCATGACAGTAATATCTATTAGTATTGCAAGCATTAATTTTGCAGCACCTTCCTATTATTTATGTGTCATGATTTTATAGTGTTGACTACTTTGTGGAGAATGAAAAAACCCTAACATCTCCTCCAGAAAGACTGGCCCCAAACAGCTGAATATGCTGCTTCTAATACAGGTTGTGGCCTTGTTTTTTCTAGTGTTTTAACACTATAACTTGAATTGATTACTTGCAAATATATAGGAGAACAATCCCATCCTGTTCTTTCATGTTTAATACACTAGAAAACTATATGAAAGAGTAACAAATATGAGTCTACATAGAAAATTGTGATTGTATATGTACATATTTCTCCTTATAATGGCTGTATCTGAACAAAAAAGACCTGTCTTCAGCTGGTAGAAATCTCTACTGCCTTATTATAGGACCAGCTGGGAATATTTTGACAGAACATTTTATCAGAGATTATAAAATGCCAATGCATCCAAGCAAAATGTTTTACAGAAACCTGACAAATTTGACAATTTTATTTCAGGAAGAAAAAGATGTTCTGTTAAGGTCAGAAAATTTTGTTTTGACACTTCCAAACTGAAATGTTTGGCAAGTTTTTTTTTTAATTATTTTCATTTGAAAATTTCTTTTGTATTGAAGCTCAGCTTTTAAATCAGAGTAAAAAGAGAACAATAAATTGTTCCATGGAAAGTTTTGAAAGAATCATCATTATACTCTGTAAGGTACGTGATGAAACCATGTCGATAGACATTTGCTTCTTGGGGAATTCTATATCAGCTTCAAAGTACTTGATTTAATACAGCTGAAGATTTAATTCTCCTAAGGCTTCCTTTATACCAAAGAGAGAGAATTTCCTGTATCACTAGGGAGCAGTCAATAGATAACAGCCAGAAAAGATGCTAATTATGATTGCTACAAAAAAAGATGTATGTGTGGATCCATGTGTGTGTAGCTGCAATTCTGCAGCAGATCAACATTTTATGTTGAACTCTAAGAGTGGAAATTGCCTTTGAATGTCTTAGTGTAGGGAAAATTCCAAAAGATGGGTAATACTGACCCAATTTTGGCTACAGCTTAAGCCTTCTATTGGGAAGAAAGATTTGATTTTGCTGGTTTGTTAAAGCTTATTTTATGTGAGGATAGAAGCTGATGCCTAAGTCTTGATTTTAATGGGTTATTAATATTGCCAATGCTGTCTCACTCAGAGAGCAAATCAACGGGAGTGCTCCATCCAGGGAGTGCACTGCAGTTAGCTCTGTCCCAGAAAGCTACAGGAAAAGGAGAACTGATTTGGAAAGGTGTTCTATAATTTTCAGAGCTGTACTAGACACTGTTGTTGCATGCTTTGAAAATATTTCCCTCTCTACTCTTCCTGTCCAAAAAGCCTTTGCAATGAAAGTGTTGAAAGGGAAATGAGCTGAATATTGCAACAAGTGCAGGACGGAACTGATAAAAGCATAAAGCATGGTTTGTATTTAAGAATGAAACACTATCAATTCCACTCATGTGTGTTATCTGAAAAGATAATTTTGCAAGCAGTAAAAATCCAGCACCAAGTATTAAAATATGTCTCTGTGATATGATGCTCCCTTCCCTAGACGAGTCTGTTGCTCCTTCCTCTCTACAGTTTCCTTTTTCCTTTGGAACCATTGAGGGGATGAGGGTCTTTCATTTTTTTTATTTTTTTTTTCTTCAGAATGAGTAGCTTTGTTCTTTCTTTATACAGGTTTCCAGACTACACTTTCTGATCCTCTGTCACCTTTTACCTCAAGCCTCCCTTTCACTTTTTCACCTCAGCCTGCTGCTTTGCTTTGTGCTTTAGGCCTGTCTCTTTTCTTTCACTCCTCACATATCTTCCATCTTTTTTCCTGATGTTACCACCCCTCTGTCTCCTAATACTTTCCCACCTCTTTTAATGCAAACGTGTCTGGTTTTGACATAATTGCCATTGCTCCTATCCTCTACATTGGTGATATATGTGTAAAAGACTGTTGTTAATAAAAATCATCCATAATAAAAATTCAGTTATATAACACACTACTTATCTGAAATCATTTTTCCAGCACAACAATGAAAAAAATGTTTCCTGAGCAAAGGGGGCAGGAGTTGCACTATTCCTTTCACAGCTTGCACTAAAAACACAAAAAGCTCTGATTTGGTTGGAAAGTAGCTCTTTCACAAGGAAACATTTTAAGTCTCTTAGAGTTTGGCAACAAATTTCTTCAGTAAATGTAATTCTCATACCAGGAATCTCCAAAACTGAGAGCAGAAAAGGTCTACAATCTGGCATGGAGTTGTACTATAGACTACTCTTTTCCCTTTTTCTCCTCTGAATACGATGTATCATCACTGTAAGATTCTGGGAAGTTGTTAGAAGATCTGTCTTCAAATAAATGAACCTCAAAAGAAAGCAAATTTCACTCCTGTCACAACATTAGAAATGCAGTAGAATTGAAGTAGGAAGATCTGGAGGTTGATGAGAGTTTCCAGATATTTTGGAGACCACCTGGGTACAGTCACAGAACATTCAATCTGCTTTGAAAAAGTTTTTCATTTTATGTATAACTCAGTCCTGTTTTGGTCTGCAAATCCCATGCAATATTACAACTAGATCAGGCCAAATTTTTGTTCATCCAGGAAATACGGTAATTTTGACTTTTCATGAAATCAGGATACATGCATATTTAAACAAATTTCACGTACTTATTTGTTCCAAAAAATAAGCTGGCATTGGGTTAAATCCTGGATTTTTTTTAATTTGAAATGTTATTTTCTTTTACTGGGAAAGGACGTACTTTGTCTATTTTCCACTTCTTATCTTTTGACAAAAAAAGCATTTCTTGAGTGCATTATAATGAAATCGTGATACTGTCACTATAATAACACATATCAGTTCTCCCAGGAATGTCTACTGTGGTCTATATGTTTATTAAAAAGCATACATATACTTATATATATGTATATAGCTATATTTACATAAAACCGTAGCCATTTGACACTTACTTCACACTTCAGATTACTGAATTTTTAATGGCATGATTTTGAAATAAAAGATAATCAGATGGATCGTCCCTTCTAGCTTGTAAGAAAAATGGAGACTAACATATCTATTAAAAGTAAGAAGTTCCAAGATAAATGTATAGATCAATGATAGGTTTTCAGGCAGCCATTAACACATCTTACCATAAAAATATGCACTGTTAGTAAAACATGTTCCTAAAATGGATCCTAAAATCAGGTTTGCTATGAATCATCCTTTTCCTATGGTCTTTGGAAAACTGAGAACACTGCAATAAATGAATATACTGGTTTCCGTATTCAAGTGTCTGTAGTGGAGTCATTATCTGAAGGCTCAGAGTTCCAATTTGTTTAAAATTAAGCAAACTGCAATTGCTTTGGGACTAAAAGTGCAGTAACTATTTTGAAGCATTCAGCATAATAGTTTAGGAGAGTAAATGTGAACGACTGTATTTTGAACCACAGATTCAGTCTTCAGCACAAAGCAATAACTACCTTCACCACCAGGACATTAGGTCTGAAACACTAGAGTTTCTTATATAGCAACTTTAATAACTACATACTTGTTATACATCTTATCTAAAACATCAGAAGGTACCGGGATGGTGTTAGCGTCCACAAAGCATTACTGTGTTTACACGTTTATGGAAGGAGACAGTAAGTAGTAATGTGTCTTGGATCAGCTATATTGCCGTGCACTACCCTTGTAGATCCTGTACGAAAACTTCAATAATTATTAATTACTGACCTTACAATAGGAACACAGCATGAAGCCCTGTAGCTGTAAGACAATGTTTGAATAAATATTCAGCATTATTTACAACGTAGTTTAAAAAACAGAACTATCTTTCTTAAAAGACAATTGCTGCAGGACAGTAGTCATTAGAAACATCAGTCTACAGAATAAGTCACAACTGATGTTCCAACTTTCTGTGCATTTTAGGAGAACTTTACTTGGGACTTCTATGGCCATCTCAACAAAGAATTTAAATTACTGAAACTAGGTACACCACAGAAATAAAATTCTATTTGAGAAAGTGTGCTTGAAATTATTATTTCAACAGCTATAGTTACAACTGAAATGTCTGTCAGTTCTTAGCTATGAGTATCTGCTGTTGGAGGACATTACATGTGGCACAATACAGTATAGAGCTGAAACCTTTTGGGACCCACTCCATGCACATCACATTATTGAACTACAATTTTCACGATCTTAACAATCTTAAATGAATATCAGTTATAATGACTTTACAGTACATAGCTGCTAAAAAATTAGTTCACAGTTACACTACAGATTAAAGTGGACCTGCCTTTGAGTCAGAATAGTCCCTACACTCAGGTCTGATTATGACCTCGGCCTCTTTACAGAGGTGGTCATTCAAAACTCTGATGCTAGACACAGTGTCTATAAATAACTAACTGTCTTCCCAAGGGAGGGAAACTCTTGAAGTAATTTGAGAACTCAACCATTTGCCAGCACAAGCACAATTAGGAAGTAAAATGTAGCTGGGGGAAAGGAAACTGATTAATATACTAGTTCATGGAGTAAAATCATAATTGCTAGATAAGAAATAGCCAGGTTTTCATTGTTCTGTTTTATCCATTAATTTATGATTACTTCAGACAGTATTAGAGAGAATAGCAAATTAAATTGAGAAACAGTGCCTAATTGGTGAAGCAAAGAAATGTGAGTTAAAATACCTAAGAGCTCTGCTTGGTTTTGTCATCTCCTTACTGCGTAACCTTCAGCAAAGTTTTCAGCCTGTGTTGCCCTACAGAGTTGATGGTATCCTCCAGACTTCGTAAAGTGAGTATTCTGTCATGAAAGTCACTCCACAGAGGAAAATGCTTGCATTTTTTTTACAATAATAACACTGCCATTTTTTGTCTGATATATCCCTCTGGCATTAATGAAACTGATACTTTTTTCATGTGTTGATGTCAACAAAGTCTAAATGGTGCTGTTAATGAGATAGATATATAGATTTAGTCAGAGGAAAAACAGGTGAAGTAATCATGTTCTGAGCTAAGTAACACTCTCAAAAGGGTTTATTAAGCGGTGTTATGGCTTTCACTATGTTAACAAAAAATTCTATTCAGGTTATTAATGCACAGAAATAACTGATGACTGGGATACTTGTGAGAAATAATTGTGTTAAATTATTGTGTAAGGAGGTTATAACTGGAAGAAAATCTCTAAGTGCTTGGATAAAACACGCTGAGATGGCTGTATTTGCTTTGATTAGAGTATAAAGTAGTGTGATTAGTGAATCACAGTGCATGGCTGTACAGAATGGTTCAATGTTTTGAAACTACCATACAGCTTTGCATGCAATTGAGGAGGTTTACTTAACATCAGTCTGGCTGCTCCTAATTCCTTTTAGTGCAATAAAATCATGTCATTCTTTGCAGGTAGATGTGACGACCTTTTAAGTACTGAAATAAACTGTATTTGGTTGATGTACTTGCACAAATGTTGAGAAAAGAAAACTCTATTATAGTTCTATGCACATGTTTTTCCAAGCAGGCTACACTTCCCCCGATCAGTGGGCTGCTTTTGGGGATTCACAGCATCACAGTCCTAGAACTGCACCATGTGGAGGAGGGTGGGAACGGCCAGAGCAACCCTGGCTCTGCAAGTAATACAGGTGGTGGTGACACAAATTAGAGAAACACTGATACTGCTCAAGCTTCCGCATTAGGGATACAGTGACTCACCTCTGAAGCCAGAGGTTTCCAAAAGCATCCTTTGCCTTTCAACAGACTGCTCGATCATACCAAGCAAATCTGATCTATGTCTGAATAGGATCTTTACACCACAGTCTAGGTTTAAAACAGAATGCAAAGAAAAGCATTCCATTTTCTGTGCTGTTCCTTCAGTTCCTGATTGTCTGACATATTCCCTGAATTATCTGGAAAGTTGCTTACTTCCAATGTATCTAACAAATTCATCATTTACTTTCGAATTTACTTAGTTCTTGTTCTTTTCCCTTCTAGCTGTTTTAACATCCGTCTTCCATTTAAAACACCATTTCTTGTGCTGATTTTCAATGGCTAATTTTTCCATATATCCTCTTTCTACTGGAAATTAAGTAACATCTTTCAAAATGACAACATGTCTTCCTGACCTGTATATGTTGCTTATTGATCCTATCTTTTAATCTGCATGTGTGAGATCTCACTCTTTGACAGTCTCAATCTTTCAAATGACCCGTTCTTTCAAGATCCCCTGCTGTAATCACATCCGCAGTCAGACAGTCTCAATAGAAAGCCCTAAAGAGAGTAGTCCACTTGACCACACCACAGAAACAGTAAATATCTTACCAGTCTATTATCTCCCATCAATAGACAAACAATATTTAGACCTTGTAGTGTGAAGCAGATTGTGAAACACAATGTTACTGGTTTACTAGGATGTAACAAATGTAATTCCTTGTCTTGAGCTAGCAGCTATTAGACAGAACTTCAGCTTCTTATTTCTTTCACTGATGACCTAAGGAGGGAGAAAATTTTAAGAACAAAATTTAAAACCAGCAACATTCTTTGTCTTATTTTTTCATATTAAGTCCAAAACTTTTTAAATAATTGCGATCTGGACACCTGAAATATAAATTCAGATAAGGACACTTATGTTTCAAGTTTGTGTTCTCTTCTCTTGTCTTTCCTCCTTTCGTTCTGTCCAAGACTGTAATTCTCAATAAAAAAACCCAAACAATAAAAACAACAACAACAATGAAAAAAACCACTAATGTCAAAACAGACCCAATCTAAAAATACAAAACATGTTTATAAGTACTTGCAAGGGCAGAGTTCATGAAAATACTTTATGTTCCACTTTTGGTAAAGAAAGAAACTAGGTTTCTTATATTGGGTACTGGTGGTATACTTCTCAGACTATACTATTCTCATATTATACCAGATAGCCAGAATTTTCATTGAGTAGTTCATCAAAAATTCTGTTGACACCATAGCCTGGAGTCTGGGAAAAAATAAATAAATAAATAAATAAAATGTAGCTCTTTTGAAGATCGAGTAAGAATTTCATAGTAAGTGACATATCTTTGGAGTCCTTATTTTATCATGTAATGATATTCCATCCAACAACAATCCAGAATCACTTATAAGGTATTTCAAAGAATGAAACTGAAATGACGTTGCAGTGGGAGACTATAATTTGCTCTCATAGGCAGGGCACTCATATCTGATCTGCAGTAACCGCCTCATGGTGTTTTTTTACAGACTGGGTTGAAAATAGGCTATGGACTACATAGAAAACCACAAAAGTTTGAGATAAAGACTAGCAGTAGATTATTCATGGCATGTATTTATTTCCACAAGTTGGGGATACAAAGGCAGAATACAAAGTGATCTTGGGAAGCCTGTATTGATGCATCCCATTTCTAGTTCTCTCATCCAGCCATCTAGAAGGACAATTTATGAACAGATGTTGACAAATTCTTGCAAATGAAATAGGTTGTGTATATCTTGGTATAATCAAGCATGAATTTACTTTTTCTTCTAAATTTGAACTGGGATAATGAACAGAAATGCTTGAAATTTATACTTTTTGATTGACTTCATTATATGGACTCTCAGCAAGATTAACCATGTGTCAAGAAATTTGAGGGTTTGGATTTGTTTACAGTGTGTTTGTATGTAACATTTTGAATTTCATCCTAACATACCTTCCACAAGTGAAACACTACTATTATACTTACAGCAGTATAATTGTAAAATTGCAATCTAATGGGTAATTCATGAAAAAATGGTCCTTTTTTATCACCACATTTTAGTGTATCTCTGTTCTGGGTTAAATCACTTAGGAGTTTACCATTGCAGTGGGAACACCTGCTAGCAAAACAGTTTAACTACAAGCTTTGCTGCTGCTCAGTTCAGCTAACAAGCTGCTTTTAAATGGCCTTCAGACAGCAGTGTAACACTAGTGGTTCTTTTTTCCTGTTCCTCCTCTTGGGATATATAGTGGAGAGCTATTCATCAGTTATTAGGATTACACCCTGTTGCTGCCTGCTGTGAAAGCCAGGGGAACTTAGAGAAACGTATCATACAGTTTCTCTTTTAAAAACAATTGTAATACAATTATCAGAAACATACATCTGAAGAGAAATAAATAATGACCTGCCATGTCATAAATCTCAATTTTAACTCCCAGATTTGTCAGTTTTCAGTGTTAATATCTTGTATATTTTTACAGTGCACTTAGCTAATCTTATTAATAACATGCATAACTGCAAAGAATAAAATCCTTAATTTTCACTGCTGTTTTAAAATCTTTGTTCATCATGAAACTTCTCTTAAACTATTCTCTACTTTTCTACAACACTGAGTACACAAGCAGAAGATGCAAGTGTTGAAGCCAGTAATAAAACACTTGTTTACACAGAAATTCTGAAATGTAAACTGCATTTCTGAACTGTAATGTCTCTAAAATGACTCCACTTAGACATGTGTAAGTGTGATTCATGCTTCAAGACTGCTCATCTCACACAGAGTGATGTACTGTCACTATTTCATTCATTCTAAACACAGTATTCATAAGGGTCTAGAGAGTAGACATCACCATAAATCAATGTTATTGGACTATATTTTCAAACAAAACATTTTACAGACATAGACATCCCACATTCCATACTGATCATGAAACACTTGTGTGAAGGTCAGCTAAAGTCAGCAACAACTTAGGGATTCATTTTCTGGAGGAATAAAAGATGCTCAAGTGTTTTTTCTGAGTACATTAAAAGTAGCTTAAATCTGTGCAAGATTGCCGTGTAGAATTTCTATTGGTCATAAGAGTTTTGTAAGGGCTGTAAAACAAATAGCATTAAGGAGACATGTAAGCACTTGAGGCTGTCCTTTCTGATGAAGCTCAGAAGAAACTCAGACACTATGCTGGATTATATCACCACTTTGTAAAGCATGTAGATATATTAATAGCAGTAAAATTTACTGCAGTGTGAACTTTGCTTCATTTAAAGACACTTATAAAATACGTTTCTTAGAAACGTTAACTTAAATATGTGATACTCTTTCACATCAGTGACTCCCTTGTATATAAAAAGCAGGTCTGTGTTGTCAGGCTTGGGAACTCTTCTCTGCTTCTGCGAAGTATTGTGCTCTGTTGTATTTGCAAGGTAGCCCTGCTGCTCTGGTTGCATAGGAAGGGTCCATAGATCACAAAGATAACCAGCCTTTGGGGACTAGATTATGCTGCACAGCATGTCAACCTGCATTCTGCCCTGCATATGCTCCCCTGCTCTTTTTCAGTCTTTTTTTCTGGTAAAGATACATAGGGAGGTGGGGATGGGTCTGTCTCTCTTGATACTGGGCTAGAATAAAAAGTAGGCTTTTCTTTACTTGCCTACAGTTGCACTGAAGTTTGACAGCTCCTGTTTCAGTCTATGTTGAGTAATGAGTTGGAACTTCTGCTCAATGTGGCCTAATGGAGAAATTTGATGGACCAAATTGTTTTTCCAGTTTTAATGGTGGCTGTCCTGATGTTTCTCATTGGGGTACTCTGAAGATTGCTTTGAAGTTGCTCAAATAAAGACAATAAGGTCTTCATATTAAAAAACCACATTCCTACTGTACTCAGATACTACTAAGAAAATTCTAGAGCAGCAAGTCTGCATATTTCTACAGCTTGAACTAAAATTCCTACTATTATAGCTAGTGAATATATTGATTCTGATGTTACAGGCTGCAAGAAAGTTACACAATGAACAGAGTTTGTAAGACTTTGGACTTGTATGAGCAAATCAAAGAAACCAAACCTATGTCTCTTTAGAAAGAGCAAGAATTCACATCTGTAACAACACAATGATGTGTACAGAGCCATTAATACAGGAAAACTTGAAAATATTCTGACTAGATATTGTTGTTTTTAAAGTTGTACCTCAAAGATGGTTCATGAATGATCCTCTTTACACACTGAAAGCTTTTTAAAGTGACAAAGTAGGATTGCATTAAAGAACACTGCTAGGGATCAGATCTTGGCAGATTAGCAAATATGCTGTTTTAACAATTTTTAATGCATATTTATGGCATATTTTTTTTAATCTAAACATAAAATCTGGAAACAGATTGGAGAACATAGAGTCTGCTTTTCTTCCGCTGAAGAACTTTGAGCCATATTCACAGAGTTCAGTACAGATATTTGTGCCAGAATGGGTCTTAGGAGCAACCTTAGGTTATAAAAGTGTTTCATTGAAAGAATCTTCAGTTGTATGGTTAATTTGATCTTCTCAGAGCAGAGGTCAAGATCTGCCCTTTGTAATAAGCCAAATGATAAATGTCTATTTGTGTGTAATAACAATAGTAAAACAACAGCAAAACTTCGTGAAAAACTCTTAGGCCAAACAGTCAATCCCTGAGAAAATGAAAAGTCTAATAGTATCTTCTCTATCTTTGCATTCTTAATCCAAAATTATTTCTTAGGTTGTCATGTAACATTAAAAGAACCAAACCAATATAAAGTATAATAAAAGGAAGAAAAAAAAAAAAGAATAATCATAATCATTTAGTATACGATGAAAAGACTGTTCTGTATAGTTAAATGCATAAACTGTAATTTAGTGAATGTTCTGAATAAAATAATATTTTTGTAAAGAATATTGCAGTACACTGGAGGTGCAGAAATTCACCATATACTGGAATTTATGTTACATAGCAATGAAATCCATCTGTTAGGTTCGCACTTATACCACAAAATGTAGTGAAAGCAGCCATCCTCAATCACACATTAATCCTACCTGCATACTCTACTACTCCTGGGTCATTGAAGAAAGGCAATAGTGATGATCAGACCTGTAATTACAGAGCAAAGTAAGTATACTGCGTTCCAGTGAGGATAATGATGTTTACTTTTCATCTCAAGATAAATTTGGTGCAATCAAAATGCTAATAATGAAGTGCCAGCTACAGAATATCTACTGAGGACAACACTGCTACACTCAGGTATTGCAATTATTCAAAAAAAAGCCCAAAAAACCAGTCAACATCATTTTGTGAAGTGCTGCTCTTAAGGGAAGTTAGAGGCAGGCATCAAAGAAAAGGGTTTCCAAAGACCTGTTGCTATTCCTGACACTTATGTTATTCCTGACACTTATGTTATTCCTGACACTTATGCTACCTAGAGGAACTATACCAAAAGAAAAGGCGATACACAGAGACAAAAACAGTAGATTTTCCGGGAAGCTAACCAACTAACTGGTATGTTTAAGTAAATATGTTACAACACTGAATACATTTTAGCAATTTAAAACTACTAGTTGTATTTTGGTGGGACAAATTCAGGTAAAAGGATGCAATATTAGGGCAACTTCAAACAAAAAAACCAAGCATGCTGTATTAAAAATTTAAACTCAAGTAATGACGAAAAAAATAGTTCCAGATTAAATTTAAAAACAGAATATGCAGGAAACTGAAAGTAGAATTTCCACAATGAAGTGGAGAACTGGAGGGAAAACTCATTACTCATTTTAGGTGAACTGTAATTTTTTCCTGAAAATACGTGCTTTGGTTTTAATACATACATTTTTTTTTCTTTTTAAATTTGGGTTTGTTTATAATAAAGCTGTTGTTTTTAAAGACAAGTAGTGAAGTTTTAGAGTTTTTTTAAAAGATATTTTTGCACTTTCTTTTTGTTGTAGGAGGGGGTAAAAAGTAGCAGTTGGATGACAAATAGTGTTCCTCCTGAAACTCAACTTATTAATCAGCAAAATAATTCACCCAGGAGTTGTATCATGCTTTAGTCAGTGCTATAAAATCAATTGGTTCTCATTAAGTGCACTCTGTGTAAAACTGATAATGAACATGTGCTTGAAACACCGCGCAGTGATAACTGCACTGGCCTCAGCCTCTAGCAGTATTCTGGATATTGAGGCCAGCAGTATGGTCAGAAAACAGGCTTGAAAAGAAAATATAGGCAGATCAGACAGAAGAAAAATTAAAGTTCTGGAACAATCATTAATCAGTGGTTGCGCAAAAACAACAGGACTTATCCAAAACAAACTATATAGCCAAAGCATTGAACAGCTTTTTGTATACGTATAGACTGCGCAGACCTGCACAACCTGTACAAAAAAAACATTAGAGGGTTGTTCTCGGGCATAAGTATTTGCAATTTAATCATTGGAGTCAACTTTAGCAATTCTATCATCCTAACATCATTACCATATACAACAGTGTTATTGTACATTTATGAGGCCTCAGAAGTCAATTAACAGGTACAAGTATATGTGCCTGTGAAACAGTGCATCTTTCTGTCTCTTAAAGAGCAACTACTGGTTTTATTTGTAAATTCCTTGGAAATTACAGACAGAAGAACAGATCACAAAGCATTATAGGCATGTTTTAGATTTCTGGTGGGGGAAATTGTTGAGAAAACAACAGGAAAGGGTGAGAGGAAGGTGGCTGAGGCAGGACCTGTGGGGAGGAGAAGAAGTGGTCCATCTGCTCATCTAAGGCCTCCTGGTGAATGATTTCTTCCCACATGCCTCTTTCCTGGATGAACCAGAAAAGAGGACTCAGATGAGAACTTAGGATTTTGTGGCTGAGATCAGTGAGACACACTCAGGACTTCCAACTGACTCTGATTGTTTAGACATTCTTCACTCCCCTTGTCTGCATCCCATATTCCCTGAAACTCTGCTTTCATCAACAAAAAAAATAAAAGTAAAAAAATAAATAAAACTTGTAAAACACAATTTTCAAACTGGCAGAGAAAGGGTTTGGAACCAAAGGCACATAGGGGAAAGAAATAAAAACTTTTGGCAAAAAGAAAGCAGACTGTATACAAGTTCGTGGATGGTTCTCAAAAGCCCTTATAGCTGGGATTTGGCTTAACACAGTGCATGAGTATATACTTTCATTTCCTCTGAACAGGAAACTCCTGGACAAGCTGCTGGAGAAGCAGCAATGGATGCAGGAGGTGAGGAGGAGTGGAATTGGTTGCACTCCACCGCAGGGGTTTTTGACAAGACCTTGCAGGTCTGGAAATAGGGCTGGGAGTTATCTGAAAACAGGTGACTTGGAGAGATTCCCCCTGCTTCCTCTCTCACTTGAGTAGGAAACACTTTGAGAATAGCCCTTAGACTGATTATTTGTGATTTCAGTTCTTACCTAGGCAAGCAGCCAAAATTACAGAGGCCTGGACATAAGTTACCAGAAAGTTTTGTAACCTTGAGAGAGGTTCAGCCCAAGTTCAGTTCTAAATATAGAGGAATGATCAGCAGGGGTTTATTATTCTATAGGAGCAGTCTTCCCCATCCTATGGACAGAGTCTTCCCTGTTGCATTAGTTTTACATTTATGCAACTCCACTCATTGGAAGGCAATTACTCATGCTTAATATGAGGGTAAACGTGAACACACTCAGGCTTTTAGCCTCTCAGCATTATGCGGATTTATTGGCAGTATGCCCAAACCCTGCAGTCCCTCTCCAGTCTAAGCCCCCACTCACCTCATTCAGCAGCTTTGTCTGACACAGGATAATGTGTTGCGCTTGTACAAAGACTGACAATGTTGTGAAAAGTTTCATCTTATCTTTACTGAAGGTTGCAGTTTTGTTAAAGTCCTGTCCTGATACATACTGCAAAATTCAGCCTTTCTTCAGAGGCTGTTCCGTTAACTGTGCTGGGCAATGTCTGGCTTTATTTTGCTGGTTCAGAGTGGAAAAGCAGGAGCTAGATTAAAATGCTAAAATAAAACACTGCTTTAAATCTTCGGGTTTTAGAGTTTCCTTTGCTCTTACGATTTCTACAGGATGGAGTTGTTATTGCCGAGATATCACTTAGAGTATTTAAAACTCTGAAGAGGATAATACTAGATTAAGGATATCTTCTCTGAAGTTGCACCATTCTAACACAAATAAATCTACTTCATACTTTCTTTTGTTATTTGAAAAACACACAGTACAATTTGCACTCAGCTTTGTTTTTTTTCTGGGATGTAGCAGCAAAAAATTGAGAGTATATAGAAACTGTATAAAACACGTTGAGCTTGAATAGCCATTACAATAGTATATTAGGCTGAACAAAGGATCTGAAAAGCACCCTTGCTTTGTCAATCATTTCCGGGTAATTAATTTCTGTATCCAACAAGATGCACATATGTGCTGACATAATGTTCACTGTTTCCAAACCTTTGCAAATACTATCCTTATTATTGCTTGTACATAGTTAGTGCTTCCTCCTACAAAAAATTAAGAGCCCCATACTGCTTTGGTATAAATTCAAAGTATTGATAGTTAAGTCAATGTGACTGTATTGTGAAGAATTGGCATGAAAGCAACTAGGTTTTATAGTCCATGATTCGCAACCTCAGTTTATATCATTGTGCAAAAGTAAATTGGCTTTAAAACTATTAGGTGCATTCTCAACGTGTATTCATAAAAGAAATTACTTGCATGTTTTCATAACCGTGTGAATGTTTTGTGCTAAAATTGCCTGTTTTCTCTGGTCTAAACTCCATGAAAAACCCAGCAGTTTAGATTTGGTGAATTTGTATCTGATCATGTCAGCCTAATGAACCAACCAGACATCAGCTTTGACAGGCTGCCTGACATTGTACAAGATGGAAATAAAAGACTCAGGGCAAAACTGTGACCCCATACAAGTCAACGGCAAAACTCCTCTTGCCTTTAATGGGTTCAGGATTTCATCTATGGCTCTGTGCCTCATCTTTCACTCCCGGAGACAAAGAGCACACACAGTATAGCAGGGACTACAGACACGAGGCTTTCTCCAGTATATAATGAGGCATTAACTGAGTGAAGTTAGAGCTTTTAGATCTCAGCAGAGAAGTGTTTTTTAAGAAGAGTGTGAATGAAGAAAAGATAAACACATAACTGACTGGAAGGAAAAGCCACTCCTGTATGTACCAGGGGAAAGTGAGAGATTGCTTAGATTTTTTTTTTTTTTTGATTTTTTTTCCTCCAGTTTCCTGAAGTCCCTTGACAGACTACTAGAAAAGACTCACCACCATTCATACATAAAACACAGAATAATAACAGGATTTAAAAATACTTCCTCAATGAAACTCCTACATGCAGAATTCAGACAGTGTCATAACTTAGAGGAATTTACAGCAGCCTCTGTCAGACACCCTCTTCTCTCCCTTATGTTGATCACTTCCTTCCAGGATAACATGTTTTAATTACAGGGACTTCAAAGGACAAAGGTGCATTAGTAGCTTGTTTTGTTTTATGAAACCTATATGGTACAAAATATTCCCTCCTGGGCCACTATTCTATTGAAGATTTTCAGGCTAAATAACAGTATGAGATAAAGATCTCTTCCTGCACTGCTTTCACCTCCACCATCCTGAAGCTTCTCCTGACCCTGTACCAAATTCTAACAAAATCCAATCTAACCACCAATATGGTTGAGAGATTTCTGGTCTTTCTTAACCTGAAATTGTTTTTTCCTTCATAAAACTGCTTCACACTGATCCTCCAGCCATCTCCCTTTCTTTGCATGGCGGTGGTTTGCCTGGCAGAAGCACAGATGGCAGGAGTAAAGGTGTCAGGTCCAGGAGCTGTGCCTCAGGTTGGTTTATGCCCAGAGCTCCCTGTGGCCAGACACCACGATGGCACTATGTGGTGGGTAATAGCAGAGGACAAACCCAAGTTGGAGATCAAATGTGCGTCTTCTGCTAATGATGCCTTTGCTTGTTATCGTTTTTTATGTAAACACTGAGGGCCTTTACTCATATTTCACTAAGATAATGTTCCCTGTCTGTGGAAGTACTTAGTCCAGGTTTCACGAACTAGCTCTACAATAACAGCCTGATTAGCATTCAGCTCTGTTTAATCATCAACTATTTAAATCAATTTAAATGAAAGAAAATGGGTGGAATAGTACCCTTTGCTCCTGATCCCCACTTAGAGGGGACCTTCCATGGCAGTGTTTTCCTGCTTTTATAGTGTGGGAAGGAGTGAAAGGGGTAGGGTGGGCTGGAGGGGAAGAGCTCACAATCCTTCTGTCCCTGACTTTCTCCTTACAAAACATCTCAGGGAAAATATCTCCTGTCATGCATGTGGCTGTTGGTCTCAGCCAAACCCTGCAGACATGGGGTGCAGAGAGACAGATGATCAAATATTTGCAGAGAGCAGTCTCCCTTCTGCCTGGACACCCTGCTACCCCTCAGCCTCGCATGCGTACACATGTACGTGTGCACACACAGCTCTTCATAGCAATCTGCAAGCTTTCATCTAGCTCTCTATTCAAATCCAACCATACCTCATTCAATTAAACCAACATGTCTGCTATTTGAGCTGAATAGACATCCAGAAAAATGTATGTGCAAGTAGTTGTACACTGATCTGGAAGCCTAAATTATGCTTTATCCATCTGATGGAGGAACATATAAGAAATTTCATGAGATCCTTGGCAAATCTCCCAGAAGAAGAAATACAGAGTTTGTTAGCACAGTTTTACTTGCTAGTCTTTAGGTAACTCCTCATTGGCTCTAAGGCAGTAGGATTTCAACTGCTGAGTAAAACTGAAGATGCAGTGTGAGTCTTAACTTTACCCATGCAAGTCTAAGCTACATTGATTTCAGTTGATTTGTCCTCAATTTATAGCAGAATAGCCAGCATTAGAATCTGGCCCTGAACAATACCTTTGGAAGTTGAAGCCATGAAATAGAGGGGGTCATGTCATTAGCTGTTGTTAATCTGAGGTCAGTGGGTCTCCGCCCACTTTAAATCCATTGTGGGACTAACACTGACATTTATTCTTGGGATAAGGACGGCTAACTGTGTTTGAATGAGTGACTTCTTTCCCTTTGGTATGGATCGGACTCTAAACAAGGAAGGTTTTAAAAACTAAAACTGAGAGTTTGATAAGGCCAGAATTAGGAGGACAATTTCTGCCACTGGAGTCTCATACCTTTCTAAGACAGGAGTGTGCCTTCTGAGGCACCTGTGTTCACAGACTTAAAATATTGGAACATATGGTATTAGCTGAAGCACAAAAACCTTTTTTTTTTTTATTTTTAAACTTCATGTCTCATCACATTATGGAGGTCTGTGCTGCGTAATATAATGAGATGTACATTTAAACACTTGTAATATGAAACAGAAGAGAGTCTTAGGGAGCAAATTAGGTCACTCACTGCTGAACTAACTGGTCAGCAAACTGATGTAATGACTATTTTCAAGTTTGCTCTTAAATTTGCCACTTCCCTGACTCGCATTAAATCAGGCAGAAAATAGAGCTGTGTCAAAAATTAGGTACTACCTAAGAAATTGTTCCCCTTTTTGTTCACTTTCTTCGGCATTCATCATGGGGAAAGGAAAGGAGAAAAAAAAAAAGTCCTTTTACCTAGGATATTTTCACCACTTTGACTGTAAGTGAAGAGCAGCTTTTGTCAGCAAAGTGCTTTTTGATGCCTGATGGGTAATGTAATGTGTGAGTCAATGTGGAAAAGGAGTTGAAGGTCAAAGCTGTAAGAGTACTTGCTATGTCACTTGGTGTCCTGATCTGAATGTTAGACATGTCATTTTCCTAGCTCACTGTCAAAAGGAAACCATACCATGGCTGGGAGTTTGTACGAGTGCTGAAGAATAAGTCAAGAAAAATGACTCCCTCAAAATGTGCCAAAAATAGAGAAAAGAATAATTACTTAATTCTCCTTTTCATCCAATGTGTGGAAATTTGCACATTGCCTTCTCTGAACACCATTACTCATCTTTTCCATTTGTGAAAGCTTGCAACAAACTTTGGAAGGTGAAAAATTGATGAGTTTTGCTACTGACATGGTGAGTCTGGGATGTATCCAGAAACAGCTCACAGAGAAAAAAAAAAGGAAGATTGCAAGAGAGTAACAGAAAGTTTAAAGCAGTTGAAAAATCCCTGTGAATGCCTTTAATTGACATTGTCAATATTAGTATATTTTCAAGTGAGATTCTCCTTCTGTGGAAAATGTTGCTGAAAATACCCTCTTTGTTGTTCAGCAACGTTAACCTTTTAAAAATCCCACTTATACATTAAAATAAAGTGTGCCTGTGCACACTGATTTCCTTATTTTCAGCAGGATCTTTTACTACCCAGGCTCTGTTTTGTTTTGTTTTTTTTTTTAACATCAAAAAAAGTAGAATGAAAGGTTACTTTAAAGAACTTTAGATTATTTACTCTGAAAAACTGGATGTTAGTAAGTTTTCCCACTCTTTTTCACTGTCAGGTTTTGTAGATTGGGTTAAAAATATTGTTTTTGACATTTAAAGCTCTTAATTGACTAGGTCTCAATGAAGCGCCTTACAGAGCTTCTGGCAGTCTGCATACCACTTCCTTCTTCTGGGTCAAAAGGGGCAAAACTCTTGTATTTGAGGGTCTGCAGAAGTAGAAAGGGCAGTGTTAACATTTCTGCATGTTCAGCTAAAGATCACAGATTAGTCACCTAGCTAACTTTTCCCAGGATTGTGTATTTCTATTTAAGGTGGAATTAGAGTCCTTTTTATTTCGAGAGCTCCGACAGGACTTTGTTTAACCTGGTATCACAAAATCATTTTGCAACATGTGATAAAATGCTANAGCTCTCGGCTGTTGTGTATGTTGGGTTATTTTGATTTTTTTTTTTTTTTTTTTTTACTTTTTATATGATTAGAATGTAAAACCTGTAATCAAAGGAAAACAGCACACATTTATCTTGGCTCCTAGTGTGATTTCACTTGATTGATTCCGCAGCTCCTAAATGCTTTCCTTGAGAAATGGAACTAGCATCATTTTTTCAGGCTTCCTGTCTTGTAGAGTTTTTCTGGGATTTGCCCTTGCAAATGCCTCAGCATATGACTAACTTAACTTGATTTCTTGTGTAGAAGCTCATCATACTCCTAAACCCAAATAGGCAGATCCCACAAACACTTATGTGGCTCATTTTACAGGCTACTGATGTAAACTATGTCTCTGAAAGGTTTATTTTCAAGGACTTTATTTATCAGCGAGTTAGAGGAATATGATAAACTAATCAGCACCATGGGTCTACCTTGATGTTTCAGTTTATTTTGCTATTAATAGTTCATGATTTTGTGTTGCAATGAAGAGCAGGACTGAGACTAGTAAAGAATCATTTTAAGTTACGATAATAGTAACCAGTCTTGCAACTGAGTTCAGGATTATAAATCACAAGATGTTTTTCCTCATAGTTTATAATGTCTTTTACAATTCACTGATGCTGATGAAGAAAAATGATTTAAGAACTACAGAAAATACTGAAGTTAGGTTTATGAGCATCCAATGAAAATGTTTCATAAATCGAATCTAAAATAGACTGTGTTTCTATAGATTGCTTAAGCAACTTTTTTCAACACTCATTTGAACTGCCTAAGTTCTATCAAGGCATTTCCTAGCATTGTATCATACTGTCATTTTATTTTAATTTTACTGAGTAAAGGAGATATAACCATGACTAAAGTCTTTCAAAATCACTCTAGATGTTATAATTAAACCAATTATTAATCCATGTATCTTGGTAATATGCTAAATAAGAGCCTACTAACTCTGTACAATCTTACCACAGGGAGCCTTTCTGAAATCCATACACACAATGTAACTTAAGAAGAAAACTCTCTTATTTCTATTAATAGGCAGAATCATTCATAATGGCTCTGTCTATGTTGAACTTACTCAAGCATGATAGTAGATCTATAGAGTTAAACAGCTGGTGTGGATGTCTGCATTTGGGGAGGGGGAGATACTTCATATTAATTCTTGGCAGTTTCAACGAACTGTATGCCCATTAGCAGACGGAGTGCATTCGATTTGCTCCTGGAGCTTTGCTTCTGGTTTATTTTTCATTTGAAAGGAATTCAGCTCATAAGCTCCAAGACTGCTCAGTGATACGACTCAAATCTCAGCAAATGGCAATAAAGGAAGTATTTACTTGAAAAATTGCACTCCTGATCCAAACCAAAACCTTAATGCAGATTCACCCACTTACCACATTTTAGGGACCGTGAAGACAGACTTTTTTCAGTGAGGAATAAACACAAAACCAGTAGAATAATAGTAAAACAGTGTGCCATGCTCAGCACACATTAATATCTCTGGACTATTCCTTCCTTCCTTTCTAAAAAGTTCTAAAGAACAAGCTACTTACAGATGATATCAAGTGCTTGTCTAGCTTTATAGTGTTCTTGGGAGAATGAAAGCCCTTTACTGCTGGTACATGTGAAGAATGCATGAGCAGATAGCTTATTTATCAAGGAATTTATCGAAGTACCTCAGTTTCATATGCTTGAGCTGCGTAAAAAATTCCTAAGGACACATAGTGCAGCACATGTGCAGCTTTGCCGCAGGAAAGGGATTGAAGCTAACTGTGAATCACATTATTTCCCATGCAAGCTTGTCATCTGAGGCTTATTGGTCCCTCCTCCCCTGTAGGGGTTGAGTTTGCAAAGCATTTTATTACAAAGCAGTATGAACCACATTTAGTGAAGCCTGTAGAAATTTTGGGACACAGAGATATGAGTATAAAGCTGAAGAGCAAGCAGAGCTCTCACTGCTAGAGTGAGGTACTCTGCAAAGGAGGATGAGGGTAGACCTCTGTCTTAAAAAATTAAAAACATGATCGGAAAAGTGGAATCATCTCCTCAAAACAGGTTACAGATGAAACAACTGACTGAAAATGAGCATTGATTTGCTGCGCTCTGACCTTGGGTGTAGTACAGCCAACGTAAGCCATTCTGGAGATTCTTCAGTTCAGAATCTGATAAAGAATAGGCAGGACAAAGACAATGTGGAAATGCAGCTATTCCAATGTCACAGAAATGATATTTGGAAGAAGTAAGAAAGATAATACGCATTTTCTAATTTGGTAGTTCTGAGCTGCTCTGCAACTCTGTGCGCTGCAACCAGAAAAAGCAAAGAAAATATTGCAAAAGCTCATTAAAATGTAGTGTTTTCCTGTAAGAGGAGGCTATGCACTTCTGTAGGAGTGTTATTTCTGTGGGACTGCTAATATCTGAGGTTATTCCAACTTTATTAAACAGCAGAATAAGATTTATTGAAGGCTTGGAGTAATTTTTCCGTACACAGTGCTGGCCCTATCCAATGTATTGTAATATATATATGAGCTTGTTTGCCTCAAAACTAAATTCTCTTTATTTCTCTGGAATACTGTGCACAGATTTATTTTTATAAATAGGAAATGCCTTTATTTTCTTTCTTACCAAATTCCTTCTTACCTGAGTCAACCTCAAGTTAACCCTGAGGGAAAAATCCTCGGTGTAAATTTGTGTAGTGCACATTGTGACTTGCTTGTTTCTTCATTCTTGTAACAACTTTGACTCTGTTAACAATAATAAAAAGAATCCATTACTTTTTCATCTTAATAGCTCCTTCAGGTTTGATAGATTACAATGAATTAATCATACAGGATTTTGATAACATATTTTATTACATTGATTGAAGGGATTCACTTGAGATGACATCTAATATGGCTCAATAGTCAAAAGCTTTTTAGAACAACTGTAGCTGCCATTTTTGAATGACCGAAAGGAAGGGGCTAGACTGAACGATACATCACCAGTGAGGTGATTCACTCTACAACTATGTAATATACCAGTAATTGCAATTAAGCAAGGACAATTTCAGAAGAAAAACATTTTATTTAATTTGAGATTTAACCCTTCCAAACCTATCTGCCAGATTACAAATGAGTATATGATAGTTAACTTCTTTCAGACATGCAAAGTAACCCTTTGGTCTTCTTGGCTAGAGCGGTACTCTTCAGCTTGTGGTCTGTAGCTAGAATATTAGATCCAGCTTTACATACCATACTTCATGAAATTGTGGACCAATTAGAGCTAGTCAGATGATTATAACAAGAAGTCTTAGATGTTTATAAAGCATGACCTTGGAGAACACAGTGAATGAACTGCATTGCTTAATCTAAGGAGGAGAAGACTGAGTGTGACAAGATAACAGTCTCCAGATACACAGAAAGTTGATGCAAAAAGTCAGAGAACAATCTCTTGCGTATGTTTGTGATGGATAGAAAAAGAAATAAGGAATTCAAATTGCATTAAAGATGATCCAATTTATATATTAGGAAGAATTTTTGAACAGTGAGGATAGTGAGGGAAATGTTAGGATAGATTGCCTGGGGAGGAATGTCCATCACTGAAAGCCTTTAAGAAACAGTTAGACAAATACCTGTCAGGAGTGACATAGGCAGAATCGATCTTGCTTTGACAGAGAAAGAGATCTATGTTATGCTTTAAAAATTTCATATGTTATTAGTCATTACAGCTGTATATAGTCTGCAATGTGTTTGCATCACTTTTGTATATACATTTCAGTGTATTAAAAGCATGTTGAGTTCAAAATCTCATCCTTAAATGATTATGCAGTAGAATTAAGGCCAGCTGTTTAACCCTTATTTATTTCTTCCGTATGTTTGCATTACGATACTGTCTTTAATTACCTTGTGACACGTTGGTTTATTTCCACAGCCTTCTCTTTCATTAGTTGATTGGATATATTCTACTCAGAGAAAGCACGTTATTTTACATGCTGTTTAATTTTCAATGGATATGTTCATATTTTAACACTGCATATTGTCCAGACTTGCTCTGAAGACAAAACTGCTCTATTTTTAGGAAGATTTATACGGCTGTCTTTGGTGCAGTGTTTGAGTGATACTTTTACATTAACTTACCCTCCCAGAATTGCTCTGACATCTGTACAGTCAGTTGAGAGTTCAGTCTGACACTGATTTTTCAGTGTAATCACTATTACATAGCACCACAGATGTTCAGAGTAGAATTATAATACAAATTGTTTCAGGTTCAGCAACTTCGATAAACCAGTTCCTAACTTCTCAATAATGATATCACAATCTCATTGTTCTTGATAACAGCTTGTGTATACGTACTATCCCTAATGGTGAGCTACTGAATTTAGGTTTTTAATAGCAAGTAAATTCCATTATACAATATAATTTTGACAGCAAGAAGGGTTCCTCAGCAAAACTAAAGTGTGTATTCACATTTGAACAAAATAACTGATTTCTAGCGATACAAAATTGTCGTTATCTATGTGTATCATCATCAATGTGGAATAAGATACATACTTGGTTATTTAGATTTCACCAATAGGTTAGAGAGCTGGGCAAAGGTGAACCTCATGAAATTCAGTAAGGACAAGTGTAGAGTCCTACATCTGGGAAGGAGTAACACCAGGCACCAGTACAGATTAGGGGATGTCCTCCTAGAAAGCAGCTGATGGAGAAAGACCTTGGAGTCCTAGTGGGCAGTAAGTTGTCCACGGGACAGCAATGTGCCCTTGTGGCCAAGTGGGCCAATGGGATCCTGGGGTGCATGAAGAAAAATGTGTCCAGTAGGTCTAGGGAAGCTCTCCTGCCCCTCTACTCTGCCCTGGTGAGACCACAGCTGGAATATTGTGTCCAGTTTTGGGCTCCCCAATTCAAGAGAGACAGGGAGTCTCTCTTGAACTGGAGAGAGTCCAACGGAGAGCTACAAGGATGATTAAGGGACTAGAACGTCTCTCCTATGAAGAGAGGCTGAACGAATTAGGGCTGTTTAGCCTTGAAAGGAGATGGCTGAGAGGGGATCTTGTTAATGTATATAAATATCTGAGTGGTGGGTATCAAGATAAAGGGGACAATCTCTTTTCATTGGTGCCCAGCAACAGAACAAGAAATAATGGGTTTAAGTTAGAACATAGGAAGTTCCATCTCAACCTGAGGAGAAACTTCTTTACTGTGAGGGTGACAGAGCACTGGAACAAGCTGCCCAGAGAGGTTGTGGAGTCTCCTTCTCTGGAGACTTTTAATACCCAGCTGGATGCGTTCCTGTGTGGCCTGCCTTAAGTGATCCTGCTCTGGCAGGGGAGTTGTACCGAATGATCTCTAGAGGTCCCTTCCAACCCCTATCATTCTATGATTCTATGATTCTATTACAGCAGACTACACAAATGCTAGACTACAATCCTTTTCAAGGATTTTGAAGACTTTTCAAGAAAGTGTGTTCTAATGGCTGTAGGCAAGAGATAGCCTACCTACCCTGTTCAAACTGAAACATCACCTGCTGCTAAGGTCTCTTATGATAACAGTAGGTCTTTTCAATCATAACTGAAAATAGGAATGGTAATAAATACGAATGAGCTCCAGTAATGGCAGGAAGGAACTAGAAGGAATGGCAGGGTATAGATTCAGGATTGAAGAGAATATGGCAGGGTATTTCTGAGAAAAGATGACTCCAAGTCAGAAATTTCTGTCTCTGCAGAAATTGCAACTGTTGATGGTGTAAGTCTTATCCTTAGGACTGTGAAAGTCTAAGCTGCCCTGAAGTAGCACTACTTTTCCCCCATCCCTTAAATTTTGATGCTTTTTGTAACTCTATTCTACCTACTCATGCCCTTGGCTCTTTTATCTCTTACTTTCTTTTCCAGTTTCCCTGATACAGAACCCCACATTTTCAGCAGAGCTGCAGTGTCTTTTTCAGGACTGTTCTACACTTGGGAGCCCCCATAAATCTTCCTCCCACTTAAATCTACAGTCTCCTTTCATAACAATGTCCCTGTTCTCACAGAGTCACAGAATGTTAGGTGTTGGAAGGGAACTCTGGAGATCATCTAGTCCAACCTCCCTGCCAAGGTAGTTTCACCTAGAGAAAGTTGCACAGGAATGCATTCAGGTGGGTCTTGAATGTCTCCAGAGAAGGAGACTGCACCACCTCTCTGGGCAGCCTTTTCCAGTGATCCACTACCCTCAAAGCAAAATATATCCTCATGTTTAGATGGAACTTCCACTGTGTTCATTACCCCTTGTCCTGTTACTGGGCACCAGTGAGGTAAGACTGGTCTCATCCTCCTGAAACCCATGCTTTACATATTTATATTCACTGATAAGATCTGCTCTCAGTCTTCTCTTTTCCAGACTAAAAAGACTCAACTCCCTCAGCCTTTCATCGTAAGAGAGACATTCTAGTCTCCTAATCATCTTCATGGCCCTTTGCTCTACCTTCAGCAGTTCATTGTCCTTGAACTAGTGAGCTCAGAACTGGACAAAGTACTCCAGAAGTGGCCTCACCAGGGTAGAAGGGGAGGATAACCTCCTTCAGCTTGCTTGCCATACTCTTCTTGATGCACCCCAGCATGCCATCAGCCTTCTTGGCCACAAGGGCACATTGCTGGCTCACGGTCATCCTGTTGTCCACCAGCACTCCCAGGTCTTTTTCCACAGAGCTGCTTTCCAGCAGGTGAACCCCTAACCTGCACTGGTACATGGGATTATTCCTCCCTAAGTGCAGTAGTCTATACTTGCCTTTGTTGAATTTCATAAAATTTCTTTCAGCTCAACTGTCCAGCCTGTCCAGATCTTGCTGAATGGTAGCACAGCCTTCTGGTGTGTCAGCCACTCCTCCCAGTTTTGTGTCAGCAGCAAATTTGTGGAGGATATGCTCTGTCCCTTCAGGCACGTCACTGATGAATATATTGAACAGGACTGGACCCAGTACTTACCCCTAGGGAGTGCCACTTGCTACAGGCCTCCAGCTAGACTTTGTGCTACTAATCACAAGCCTCTGAGTTCTATCTTTTAGCTGGTTTTCAATCCTCCCCAGTGTCCACCTATCTAACCCACACTTCCTAAGCTTGCCTATGTGGGAGATGGTGTCAAATGCCTTGCTGAAGTCAAGAAAGACAACATCCACTGCTCTCCCTTCATCTGTCCCTCTAATCATTCTCTCATAGAAGACTATCACATTATTCAGACATGACTTCCCTTTGGTGAATCTATGCTGACTACTTCCAATAACCTTCTTTTTCTCCCCATGCTTTGAGATGACACCCAGAATGAGCTGTTCCCTCATCTTTCAAGGAATGGGTGATGCTGACTGGCCTGTAGTTTCCTGGATTCTCCTTCAACAGCTCTTCATCAGACACAGATCTTTCACCTATCTGGCCTCCTGGTCATCTGCTGTGTTTTCCTGATGAAGCCAACTAATATGAATCTTTCAAACATCAATATTTGAAGTTTTGTTGTTTTAAGAAATGAAAACATGAACAGTTTATCTACAGCCGGCACTGTAAGTCTCACTTGTGCTGTACAGTTTTTACAAAGTTGAATATATGCATCATTTTTACATAGTGAACTCCTATTGACTTCAAGTGATCATTCATTTAAACTTAAATACACACCATATTGCTTCTGTATAGGTAGGTAGAAGAAAGGAATTTCAATTAGCCTCAATGGGTCCAGGTCTTGTGTACACAAGATCACGATCTTGAAAAATGTTATCCATGTAGTCGACACATTAAAAATTCAGTTGAGTTGTTCAAAGGTCTTTTGTAGTTGCCTGAATGCTCATTGCTTTCTCAGAGCACATCCTTGGAATAATCAGTTATGTTGTAGGATTTTTCTTGTCTAGAATTGAAATGTTTTATTTATAGAAACCATTCTGTGCATTTGCACTGACCTTTATATATCATACTTAATTTTATATGTTCTAGACCCACATATACAAGCCTGATTTGTATATTTAATGGTCCTTCATGAAACAAATGTTTAAACCCTTAGCCTAATAGATACACTTGATTTATTAAAAAATGTTTGTGCAGACTGCAATAGGGAAAAAAATATATATGTAGTCAAACACTGTGGTTTTGCAATATTAAAATTGCATCCAATTTCCTTGTATGTAACTTAAAGAAAATGTAGGAAATAAAAATGAATAATAAGCCAATTTCAGGGTGTCTTACAGTTGTAAACATATGATGCAAAGGTAAATATTATATGTCATTAATTCAGTATTTATGAATGTGAAAGTCATACTCTTGACTTCATTTATAAATAAAGAATATACTTTTGTTTGCTGTGAGTTATATCTATTGTACCTTTTCATATACTAACAGCAGAAGGTCTTACACTTCTTCTGACCTGGGAAAAATAATTAGTTTGAAAATGTGTTTCCTCAAAAGACCTTGATTTAGGATTAAATGCAAATATTTGATGCAATCTTTTCTTGGTCAGAGCCTGGCTGTGCTCTCAGTCTTTAGAAGAAATACTGGTACAGGAGCATATTTCCAACATTCCCAATAGATAACCACCACCTACCACTAGTTATGAAGTGTTCCAAAGGTCAAGGAATCCCTACCTTGAGACACACAGATGGATGGTTTTCTTTGACTCTATTATACCTCTTCATAGGTTATATATTTCTTCCTTTTCATACAGCATATACTGTGGACATTTCAAAGTAGTATGGCACAAAGTACTTATATTATGATGAAATTCAGGAGAACAACATTCATAAGTATTAGCAGGGTCATGAGCTGGCTTTTCTGCTGTTTATTCACAATCTCATTTTATAGGTTTGCTTTGTTTTCTGTTTGAGCAGCTGTGAAGAAGAGAATTGTTCTGATGGAAATGTTTTAGAGCTCTCAGGTACTAGCAGGTAACTAATAATTTGTCCTATCAAGTGGATAGGATTTGTAACCTGTTAGTTACCCCCAGAAATTTACTGGTACCATTTGTGGTTAAAATGAATTCTTTAGTTGATGAAAGAGATCACAAAAGGAAATTCTTAGCAAGAAAGCCATAAAAGCATTACCTTGAAAGTGACTCATTTTATGCTGCAGAACCACTCATCACTCAAGTATATATTTATTAGAAATGCCATAGGTTAGAGAAAGAATAGAAGAAATAAAAGAGAGAAAATGACCCATAGCAGGATTTGGATTCTAAACCTTTAACTGGAAAGTGAAATGAAGGTACCAGGCTACAAGCTCCTAAGGGAAGGATGTAAGCTATTAGAAAACAGGGAATAATACAGTACAAATGTAAGACAGGAAATGTGGGTCATGGGAATTTTTAGGAAAAAAAATCCAAAAAGAGAGAGTTCTGCTGATTTCTTGTAGTTATTATTCTGCTCTTGATTTGTTATCTCATAAAAAGATTTAAAAACCCTTGTGTTTTTAGAATGCCGGTGAATTGTGATGGAAACAGAAAACTAGAAACACATGATATGCATCAGTCATCATAAAACAAGCAGTCTTACTTTCATCAAAAAGTAACAAATCACAACTCCCAAACCACATCATCTCTACCTTTTCCTCCCATTATTTTCCTATTTTTAAATACACTCAATGATAAAAAGATGTCCAACTGTAATGAGATCCTTCATAATAAAAATGTAACCATTTGATTTTAAGTGTTCTTTGGCTGCAAGAACTAAAATTCAAATAAAACCCTTAAAAATGTTTTGCATGAGGTTCTGAAAACCATCCTGCACTGTCCTAAATCTGCCCCAACTGAAATAAATAACATAACTGCACAGCTTCTCTGAAAATTTAGTTAAACTGTCATGAGAGCTATCAAAAATTCCACTTTTTATTACCGAGAAAAATAGAATATATGCTTTGTAGAACTCACTTGTGCGGGTCTACATGTATTATTAATGACTAATGAGTAGTGGTTTTGCATTTTGGACAAAGATCTATGAATAATTTGATGACACAATTAAAAATGGATGTAGCTATGTCAACACTTAAGAAATATAATCTTTGAAACCACACCAATACAGGAGACTTTCATTCTAACAGTACTCATTCTTTCCATTTCCAATTCTGTTTGAGGTCATATGTCTTCAGAGACCCTTAAGGCAAGGTAAGTAGTTGCCATGTTTCAGATTCCAGGGTTGCAATTTTCTAGCTTGCCTTTCATTTTAGAGAGGTATGGGCATTGGTTTTGGTAGGGGTTTTTTGTAGTGACTTCCCTATACTTTTTGCTTTCTAAGGTTTAATGTTAGGCTATTGTACAGTCCCTCCCACAAGGATCTGAATGCAATCATGGTTTAGGCACTATTATTTAGTGGCTCAGTTATAGTTCTTGAAATAACTCTCTGTGTGTTACTTAGGGCCATAACCTCTCCCCTTGTGTGCTCTAGAACGGGCTGTTCCAAGAAACAATTGCTTGAAATGTCAAGAAATTGCTTCCTAAATCTTGTCCCAATATGATGTATGACTGGTTTATATTCTGACAGTTGAAGGTCCCCATTACTACAGTTTTATTATATTTAGTTGCCTCTATGGTCTTAGTATTGCTCACACAGGATTGGTTTCCTAATCTGGAAGTGAGTACTTACAAGTATGTGTGTTCTTTCTGCACAGAGTGCAGCACAAAGTTATTAATTTCTTAATTCTACACATCTTTTTTAAGGATGAAGTGGAACATGATCTGTGTCTAGCTTCTTTAAAGGCAATCAGAATAAATGTGTTCTTTGATTTGTATAAACATACAAATCAAATTATAAAACATACTTGTGTGTCAATGGCTAATTTGGGGTGATTTTAATGAATTAATTATACTTTAAGCCTTTCATTTTCCTGAGGCTAACCTACTCTGTTGAGCCTTGCCAAACTAAGGACAGAGACTAAATCTGATATTACAGGTATATAAATGCCAATATGAGTTCTTTCCAAAGCAAACACACTTCTGCTCCTTCAATTGTGTGCTTGTGCAACTTGGATAAAGAAGGTTAGAGATATTACATCCCTATTAGAGCTATTAACATTGAAGTTTCACAGTTGTAGGATTACAGTTACGCATTCACCACATTAGAAATTACAGTTTAGGTCACTGAAATGTCTTACAGGATTAACTAGTCATACTATGAGCCAATAGCAGATTTGGGAAGACTACCAAGTTGTTAAATTGCCTCATTGCAAAACTCCCGTTGGCTCCATAAGAGGTTTATTTCCACTATGATCTTCTGAATGTTAAACTTGCATTGTTCTCCTTGGAGTATCTGAACTGCATGTTCAGAAGATGCTCATCAGACTAATTTTCAATCATCATCTCAGCTATTTGCATGACTGAACTTTTTCCGTTACTTCTATCTTTACATCTTAAGGTACCTTCTTATCCAGCGCAGCTGCCTTTGCATTTTCCCTCAGCACATCTCTGTTTTGGCATTCCCTTTTCAGTAGTCCGAGGTCAATTTTCTAGTTATTTATATAATAACAGTGTTGATTTTTCTGAAAAATTGTACAAGTAGTTACTTTTATATTATTAAAACATTTGTTAAATGAGAGTCCTAAAGGATCTGTGAATATTCGTAACATAGATGCTTTCAAAACAAAACTCTCAAATATTTTTTTGTGAAAAAATTATGCCAAGAATAAAGACATAACTCCTGTTAGGAAATATTCCCAATCTGTACTGGCTAATTGATTTAGAGTAGTTAATTCTCAGCAAAATAGTGGAACATGTCTTTGAAAACAAGGGGAAAAATGAAGATGAATACAAACAGTTTTCTTTTGTTTGAAGTAAAAGATATATACTACAATAATGAAAGGATAGTACTCATTAGTTTTTAGGAATAATCAAAAGTATTTAACTGTTTTGCTTAGTCTTATGAGACAATTTTTAAAGTTGATTTTCATTTTTTATTACTAGAACTCAGGAAATCCGTATTTTCCCAGTATAAGCCAAGTGCTACATTAATAAACACAGAAATTATCTAAGGAATCTAACTTCAATCTTTTCAGTACCTTATAATTCATCAAAAGGAAGTACTTGGCTTTTTGAAATGTAAAAAATTACTTGTGGTTTTCTCTTACACTCATTTTCCATATTCCAAGATTGTATACTTCATTTTTTATATATTTATAACATCCTATACGTAGATTGTGTTTTCTCTGGCTAGGTCTTGTGCTAAAGGATGATTTCGTTTGTATTTTACTCAGTGTACCATGCATCCTAATTGTTAAATGCCATGCATTTGAGTTTCTATTAATAAATCAATGTTTTTTCAATATGTACCAATAATTAATCTATATAATATGATTTAAGAATCACATTTTAAAGTAGTTGGCTTTGAGCTCAAAAAATCCTCATGATTTTGTATTTTTAAAAAGTCATGACTGTGTTGAGGAACTGTTTACTCAAAGCATATAGAGCACATTTTAAGTTTCATGAGGAATCCCTTCAATTAAAAACTAGTCGCGGTTAACAGCAGTTAAGATTTGCAAGCTTTTGCAAGCTTTCGTAAACACTTCTTCATTTTCATTTTACGAAATAAGTCCCTGCCAAAGTGTGCCCTACTCAGTGCTGTGGCAATTGCATAGATGGAAGCCAGCAATCTCCTTGCTCTGTCATGCAAGTAAGAGGTATGAAACAGCTTTGTCTGTGCCTATGCTTGAGGCTACTAAAACATAGGGGGATTTTGACGCAAGAGAAAAGAGAGTGAAACTACTCTGAGGTGTGGTGTTCTCCATAAAAGATGATCCCAGAAACGAAAGGAGTGTCGTATTTGACTTATGGTTGATTCAATTTAAACATTGGATTATTCTTCATTAGATCTTTATTTAATGTATCCCAGTAGATCAGTCTTATTTAGCCTCAGACTAAAGGAAATCAGAAACTCTTAAGGATTATGGACTGGGGGAAAACTCTGGTTTACAAGCCTGCACTATATACACCATGGAAAGAATGGTGATATCAGATTTATTAAGGAATATCCCAAGGATATGAAAAGAACATTTTAAATATAATCTGGCCATTTTAAGTCCATTGAGGCTAAATCTGCTACTTTGGGGCATTACCTTTGTTCCAAAGAGCTTTTGTCTTAGCTTCAGTAAACTGCAAATGCTATTCTATTTCTCTTGTTCTTTTTCTTTTTGATGTGTTGAATTCCATTCAATAATCTCCTGGAGTTTAGAACAAACTTGTCTTTAACACTTGTGCTTGAAAATGAAGACTCTTGAGTCTTGTTGACCTACAAGAAATAGCAATCACCAGTCTCTGAAGATTTTCCTGGAGGTTCAGGACTATATGCAAAGCAAACTATACGAAACAGAGATACAACTACTTTACTGAGTTTAAAATTAGAATGATCTGAAATATCTTAGGGAGGACTAAGGTTATATGATTTAACTGCAGGCACCAGCTACATGGAAAAATACTCTAGATCTGTTTGGTGTTGCTGAAGTCTGTGAACACTATGGGCTCAAGATGCTGTGTCCTGAGAAGAGATCCCGATCTCTCACATAATTACTGACTCTTGTATCTACTGTTTTCATAGCACTACCATGGCATTGCGGGAAAGGGAGAAAGTCTGGATGAAGGAAGATTCTCCCTTGGTTGAAGAGGATTACATTAGAGGTCGTTTAGGCAAGTTGAACATCCACAAAACCTTGAGCCCCAGTGTGATACATACACAAGTGCTGAGGGAGCTGGCTGACGTTATTGTTAAGCCCCTTTCCATCATTTTTGAAAGGTCATGGAAAAAATGAGAGATGCCTGAGGACTGGAGAAAAGTCAGTGTCACTCCAGTCAAGATTTTAAGTCCAAAGAAAGGAATGCATTGCAGAAAGTATATTTAGGGTCTTTCTCTACTGAAAGAAGTTTTTTCAGAGTTTTCAAAGAATATGATTTAGATTGCAGAATTGAACACCAAGAAGTTTAGTGACAAAGTAAAAACTTTCCTTTAGCTTCTGTTTCTGTTTGCATGTGCTTTATAATACAGCTCTTAATCCTGGTGAGCCTGGATTTAGACATTCGTATTTAGTTGTTTTGGGTACTTCCAAAAAAACACAACAACAACAAGAAACAAAACCCCACCAAAAAAAATACACATAAAAACCCCACAAAAAACAAACCTACAATTTGGGTACTTCCTGAAGAGTCTGGATGACAAGACAGGAATGCCAGTTTTCAATTACAGATTGCTGCATGGAATCTCACTGAAGACACACAATTATCATTTTAAGGCATTTCGCCATGATGATGTTCAAAGTAAAAATGTGAAATCCTCTTTTAAAAAAACCAAAAAAACTCTCTTCTAAAAATTAAAATGTCTTAATTTTTTGCAGAATTTGGTTCTAAAGCAAAAGAACAGAAGTTCCTGATTTTTTTTTCAGAAGTTCCCCATATTTAGCTGGGATAAATTTCAGAAATTAGCCTGGAAGAATACCTGAGAAAAGTTCCTTAAATGTTTGTTATACTAATAACGATATTATAATAAGTAAGTTTCTTTGTTTGATAAGTACTGACAATATGCTCATAGAGAACTTTACTCCACAGTGTTTTCTCCTTTTGTGTTTACATTTTATAAAGGTTCTTTTGGATTATTATTCTCACAGGAATGTTTGCTAAAATGTTCATTTTAAAGAGGGCATTAAAGGTCATTCTCAATTTGTAAATTTTGAACTCATAAATATTAAAGCCATTCCAGAATATTGATTTACCTATGAATTATATTTATCTTCTTAAGAAACATAGGGAATGTTTTATCCAACAATAATTAACACAAGAGAGACAATAGGTTGTATTAGCAATCAGCTACTGGAATGTCATCTACCAAGCAAGATATTGTCCTAATACTTATATAGTGATTCTTGTCAACTAATGGGCATGAGTGAAAGATATAAGCATTTCACTACTTTTGTGTTGTGGTTCCTGATGACCTCCCTCTGCGGGATGTATGATTCTGTTGCAATGTTAACCAGAGAGAAGTTAATTACACAAATTGGTCTTTATTTTCTTTTTTCTTCCTTTTGCACTCTTGCTGCTCATAAAAAGAAATCCTTAATAAGTAGGATCAATGGCCTCAACACATCATTCTTACCTCCTTGTGCAAAATATGGTTCATTTATGTAACAAATAGCAGTAACTTGCATCTTCTTTCTTCCTGGATTCCTGTGTCCTAGCAGCAAAAATTGTGAAGACTCTCACTCTTCTATCCATTATGAAAAGCTGGGCAGTCTTATCCCCCCTATGTTTACGTCCATGACATCTCACCACTGTGACTGTTTTGCTCAGCAATTACTCCATGCTTATCAGCAACCTATGCCTTGTGTCTGGTTCTAATCAACTTCAGTGAGCAAGAACTTTATGGGAGTTTCATAGCCCTTAATAGGGAGATATAACCACAGGGTGTGAGCTCATGGACCGCTCTGGGAAAGACACAGCATACTTCCTTTTCCACTCAAAAATGGAGAGATAAAAACAAACAAACAAATAAACAAAAATTTGCAGAGTTAAGCAACTGTAAACTATCAAATAATTAACAATAAAATTAAAAAGGCTAAGTTATAATAAGTTCCTGTCCATTTTTATTTTGTTACGATGTTTATGTAAATGCATTAAAAAAACCCAACAAAATGCAACACCAAAATGAAGCAAAACTTTAAAGCATAAATAAAATAACCTGCCCACAAATAGAAAGAAGGACATTTATCAGAAAACAGATGGTCTCATATACAGAACCGAACACCTCTAGGAACACAACAATCCATTTATCTTAATGAATACATGCTCTAGCAGATACCTCAAACAGCAGCAAGTTTATCTATGGGTCTGGAAAACACATTTCCATGAAGATACGTGATACACAAATAACCTCTGGATTTATTTTTTTTCCACATGCAGAACGGGAATATTACAGTAAGTCTTTCCTTCTCCTGATCTGATCCTCAGAGAGAAAAACTTCCTTTCTCTCCTAGTCTTGAGGCTTAATTGCACCAGATTTAACTCCAGAGGCCGATTAAGTAACTGCAGAACTCTTTTAAGTGTTATCTATTTACATTAGCTTTCATTGAGTGATCTGGAAACCAGACCTGGGTCCTGCATATGCCTTCTGTAACAAAGAATCTCTAAGAAATTGAATTATCAGGCTTTCCACCTCCCTTTGTATCATCGAAGAAGTTTAATAACAAAGTTTTAGTAACAGTCAATTGTGAAAAAATTTTAGACATATTTTGAATAATACTAAAAATTGATTGTTTATGGTATAGTATTTATATACAAAAAAATCCTATGTTATATCCACTGAGAAATGATTAACCAGGGCAATGACTTTTTCAAAGATTTCTCAATGACATAGACAATTCCTCTTGACCAGAAAATTCTGAAAAATAACAGGGCAATACATAAACTGACAATTTTAGCATATACTTCCTTGGAATTCACTGCAGCAGTATCAACTATAAACATTAGAGCCATAAATTGTCTCTGGCTTGATTTTTGTGTCATTTATAACCTCTTTCAAGTTAGAAAGCTTCTAATGACCTTTTGTTGTAACTTGCATTATCACTGAGCATACCTAAGTGATTACAATGTTCTTGTAACATTGAAAGAGTCTCATAAATAGATACATATCAACCTACATATTTATATTTAGTCCTCTGAACTTAGAAGGAAGTTATTATGAAATTACAAGAAAGCTTTGTGCAGTAAGGAAAAACATTTCTAGAGAATCCAGCAAAACCGTATTTGTTGCATGCTGGATTTACAGCATTTGTAGCCTACTGTATTCAGATTTAGTTTCTCAGTATCTCCTTGTCAACACATTCAGTGGTTTTCAAAGGAGGAGCTTACGCCATGATGTGAGCAACACATAGGAAAGGTCCAATCGAGATATCTTCCTAAGCACTTAGACTAGCTAATGAATTAAGTTGGTGAAAACTTGGTCTGGCATTTTAAAGATATGATAGTTCAGGTTTGTCACAGGATAATCTGCTTCTGTTGTCAGAAACAGCAACGTTACTTTTCTGTCATCAGATTACTGATATAGCAAGACTCGCTTTTCCCCAGGCAGTTAGAAAATGGGAAGAACTGTGAAAGCTGGAATGTAGGTGGGAACTCTGGGGATTTGTAATGCATTATTATAAATTACTTTGCTATTTATGTAGATTTAAATAATAAAATATATCCATAAGCCTTCTTATCAGCTGCATTGAATGTTTTCAAAGAAAGAACTAAGCCAACCTGCATTTAAAAATCATCTCTACCTTTACATCCTGCCATCACTGTGGGATCTGCATTTCTCTGTATGCTCTCCATAAGCTCTGGCTAACAGTGCATGCAGAGGGACACAAAGTGGGTTATTTTGAGCCAATGAAGGGTATCTATTGTAGGAGCTTGAGACCTTACCCTGGACAGGGTAAGACTTGCCAGCAGTCTTTGTTTTATTGTGAGCAGTTTATCCTGAGTGCCTTTTCTGACTCACTGAGGCAGAGCAGGACAAGAAAAAGAGAGGCAATACATCAGGTAGAGGGTCCCAGGACACAAATGTTTTTCAAAATGTTAACAGCTTAAATTCTAGCCTCAGACCAGTAAACAAACCATGCAGATCCATTTAACATAATCTATTAGGTGTGTGAAAGGAACATGCAGAAAAAAGGAGAGATGCTTTTGGTACATACTAGCCAATTAATTAATTGTTTTCATAATATATTATCTTTAACCAAATGACCTAATCAAATGTGACTGCAAAGTAAAGTACTTTCTCAGAAAGCCGATATTTATGTGTATCTCTCAGGCATATGAAACAATGTCCACAGGAAGGATCTCCATTGCTAGCTCACGGCTAGTTATAAGTGTTAAAAAAAATGAGTTCTACTACAGTACACAATGTCTCTGTGAATAAATTCCACAAGATTTCTACCATCTTCCACAGTTCAGTTAAAACATCACATAAGAAGACAGAAAAAAACCCAACAAAACAAACAAAACAAAAGTGACCTTATGGACAATTATAAAATACCTAGGGGTTTGTTTTGAACCTGTTCTATCAAAAATGTCTTTATCTTAATTTTTTGAAATGTAGCTAACATAAATACTGAATAATATTGTCTATTTTCTTGTCAAAACTAGTTATTTTCTACAAAATTTTGATTTATGGTCTTAAACATTCTCTTCTTTCTGAGCTGTTACAGTGAACTGTCTCATTTACCTCAGGTGTGGCCTGACAGTTTGTTTCACAGCCGTCTCTCTTAAGCAGATGAGACATAAGAAAGAAACCTCTTTATTCCTCATGTGCAAAATTTTGTTTCGGAAAGAAGCTTTAAGAAGTTTTTAAAAGGTCAATTAATCAATCAGGGAAAAGTAAAATGTTATTTGACTCGGAAGCATCACCACACCACTCAAATAAAGAATGATGAATACCAAGTCTTTGAGTGAATTCTTACAATCAACAGTCCATGACTAATCGATAGGCTGACATTTTCACACACTTGCAGAAAGTGATCAAATTTCATAAATATCACGGGTTGTTGTTGGGGAGGGGAAATAAATAAATAAATAGATAAAAATAAAAAATAAAAGACAGAAAGGGGATCAAACTTTTCGCGTGAACTGCTCCTGGTCAGCCACGCGCCCAGGTGCGATTGTGGCCATACGCAAGGAGAAGGCGCCACCTATGGATCCGCCCTAGTGTGCAGGGTGCCCAGCTCGGCTAATAAAAGGTGGCTGGCATTGAGAAAGGATGGTGCTCACATTTGTGCAAAACTGTTGCTCCAATATCAGCTGAATATATCATCAACAGCGCAGACATTACATGAATTAAGACCTGGTTCGTATCTCAGAAGGCAGGTTATTCATGGCTTTTTGTCTGGTTGTAGAGGTCATTTCTGAATCACTAGGGAGTAGACTTACAAAGGATAGCCTCGTTAGCAGAGGGGTGAGTAATCAAGAGAGCAGTTAGACAGTGATCAGGATTGCTCGATGATCCAGACTATGTATAAAAACTAGTTTAAAATTATTCAAAAGTTATTGATCAAGAACAAATGATGAAAAACACAGTATGTTCTGGGAAGCAGAGACCCTACAAAGACAACTCGAAATTCAAAAGCAGTAATGTGGTAAAAGCAGATGCCTATGATTACACAGGAGCATGCAACCAGGAATGTGTTTTTTATCCATATAGTCAATCTGAAACAGAAAGTTATGCAAGTTAAAGTTCACAACAGGTTGTTTAAAAATTGGAGAATGTAAGAAAAATAAATCATAGAAATTATCCAAGTCTTTCAGTAAATGCCTGGAAGATGGTCTGTTTATGAAAAAAAAAAAAGTTTGAAAGCCGATTTGATTGCAGATACTTCCCAGAGCTAAACAAGTTTTTTGAGCTAGAAGAGTGAAGACAGAACTAGTGGTGGAAATACTATGCCAGGATAATTCAGATTAGAAATTATAGGTATTTTCTTTTTTTCTTTTTTTTCTTTTGTTTGTTTATGTATTTTGTTTTTAAGACTGTGTTGGCAATTATCCACTGGAAATCAATAACAAAGGAAGGGGGTTATTCTCCAGTTTCTGATATCTTTAAATAAACATGTTTTTCTGAAGATCAGATTTAGGAACATATAGTTGGTTTCTAAGGAGCCAGGATGTGGTGTACAAAATGTTAACTTGATAATCTTGCTAGTTATTTCTAACTTTGAAATGCATAGACCCAAATGCTGCATTTCAACCCTGAGGTCTCTTGCCACATTCCTTATCTCATCATCAGTTGAAAATCTAGGTAGCAATCAGTAAGTCCGACTTACTTGTGTTGCTCTGTGCTTATTAGACACAAGGTAGCATAATTTACTATGAAAGCAGCTGCATCCTGATATCCTGTTACATTTGCAGATTAATGCAAACACTTCTGTTTGGTTCACCATCACGGGTGACCCTGTTCCCAGAGATGGCTTCAGGTATGGCTGTCCATTCACCTTCTGATTCAACATACGTGAATCAGCTTAAATCCATGATCTTGAAATCAGGTGGCTGTTTTAGCATGTTTAACATGAGCTTACCTGAGCTGTAACCTGTATCATCAAAATTGAGGTATGAAAACCCTTTTTCTCTCTAAAAGATCACTTGAAGATTCAAAGGTAATCTCTGTACAGTCAGTGGAGACCCTCAGACAGTGAGACTGACTTGGGTCCTGTCCAAGCTAAAAAATGGAAAAGAATGTGAAGAGTCTAGGTGACATCTTCTTTGTTTTGGTTCAACTTGCTTACTAACTCACCTCAAAGGTGGTCACACTGAGCAAACATTTTAAAAGTATTTCTAGTACTGGGAGAGTTGTGATTCTAGGTTTAGAAGAGTGCTGGCACCATGCCCTCTTAGGGGATATGTCAATGAAATCAGGCCATAACAGACTCAGCATGCATTGTTTTCTTTGGTTTGATTTGGTTATTTTACAAAAGAAGATTGAAACCTTCTGAACATATCCTCAGCCTTACTACATAAGGTTTTCTAATTTCCCTCTTGACTTGGTTCAGGTACCTTGAAGGTCATCAGTTTGGTAGAAATTAAATTGATCTTGTTCTGATCAATGAACAAAATATATTACTTAGAAATTACATACTTTGCATAAATATTATTGTTGCTATTGTGCAGAAGAAAGAAATAGTTTTTAAAAGTAAATTTATTATTTGAAGAGGAGAGGGAGCTTTGAGCAAATAGAAATCTGAACTTCTTAATCCAAAACTATTACGGTTTTGTGTATTTTTTTCATAATCTTTTCATTACCATTTCTTTCAGTTTCTAGGCAATCAAGAAGGATTAGAATTTTTTAAATGAATTCCTTCTTCTGTTGAAATAGTGTCTGAGTATGTATTAATACTTAACATTGTATCCTTAGTTCAATTTTTCAACAAGCACATTATCTGTTGAACAGAAGTCGTACATGGGAAGAACAAAAATTTATTTTAAAAGAAAAGTAGTATGCAGTCATACACTTTCATAACTCCAGGAGAAACCTTTAGTTTCAGTTTATACCTGCCATTTTTTTCATTGCAAAGTTTGTCACCTCACTGCAGTATCTCTAGTGCTTAACTTGTCTCCAAACACATTAATATCTTTTTGTGTTGTGACTTTCCTTCAGTCATTCATTTCCTCCAGCTACAGGGTATGTGATATCAAAATCCTAAGGCTTGGAGTTATGCTGTGTCTTAGATGTGGAAAACAATCAAATATTAACCTGTTAGTTCCACGAGGAACAGTTTCCAATTTCAAAGTTTTATCTCAACCACTATGTTTAAAAAAAAATAATCAAAACCCTCTGTCACTAACACCATTCCCATGATCAATGTGAAAAACTCCTAGAAAGGGATATATGCTTGTCTGTTTTGTAAGGTAACTCATCTCAGTTTTTTTCTAATATAATTATTGATTTAATATTTTTACTGTTTCTCTTGCAGTTTAAATCCCTGACTACATTCCAGAGGCCAATTTGCAGCATCAGATTTTGTTTGGAAAATGTGTATGAAAAGCAGTTTATTTCTGAAATATCATCTGAAGTTCACCTTATAATATGATTCAAAGAAACAAAACACAGTTAAGGATTAATTACTCTGAGAAATGAAACAAAAGCTTGGCTTTAAGTAGCTGTTCTGAGGCAAGAGACCTAGCTCTTAACAAATCAAGCAGAAGGTGTGAACAAAAATGATTTAAAAATAAATAAGACAGAGTGCACCTAGAGTTTTCAAGTAGAATCAGTTTCTAGACATCTTTCATTATCTGGAATACGTTTTTCAAGTATTGATCCACAGCATTAGATGACTAGTTAGAACTGAGGGCTTCTACCAGTAAATAACCATAGCTCTCTGCATTCCTGAAAGCTACTACAGCAGTTGAATATAACAGTTATTTCCATTTTGACATTTTCTACTCATTTCAGAATTATTTTCCATTTTATATACATATAGCGTATTTCTCTCGAAGCAATAGCATCTCTGTATAAAATGAAAGAAAAAAAAAAATAACCCAGAAGCTTCACCTTTGTCTACTGGAAGGTCATACTCATTTTTTCCTTTGTAGCAAAAGAAAATGAAATCAATCTGGTAAATATCTATAGGCAGCCATCAAAAAGAAAAGTGGCTCCTCTGTTCTAAGAGAAAAGGGAAGTAAATTCAATTCTGACAAAGTTGTCACTAGCCAGAACCTGCCAGTACTGTTTATTTTTAAATCAAACAGCCAGTGATAATGAGGTGATACGACTCTCAGGAAGCAAAATCAGAAGCAGAAGCTACATTTTGAAAAACATTCTCAGCCTGGTGGTTTGTAAGAATGCAGAAAAGCAGACCTTTCTGTTTTCAAAGCCTTGAGAAGTTTATCTCTTACTGTGAGTAAAAATCTTTGCCAGTTCCTATTGAAGTCAGTGGAAGGATTCACACTGTTTACAGTGGGAAGTAGCTTGTCCATAAGAAGAGTAAATATCTTGGGTGGGTCATTCAGAAATGCTCACTAGGGGCATTCAAATTGATGAATATCCTGACTTCCCTTTTGTGGTTTTTTTTTCTAGTGTGTAAATTTGTGCCTCCCTATTTAGAAACTGTTTTTTTCTAGAAATGTGAGCATTCACATGTAAACTTTCTTCTACTTGTATACTGCAAATCTCATCAGAACCTGGTGATTTCCTTTTATCATCTAAAAATGTCCTTTTTTTCATAAATGTTTATGGAAAATAATAGTTAAAAATTATATTAAATCAGTGTTAAATAGAGATTTTCAGCAAAATCAGGATAAACATCACCATAGTATATTCATGACATTTTATGAAATAAACCATAGAACTAATAATAACTTTAAAAAGTAACTTTAGAGGAAAAAAAGTCTAGAGTTTATTTCATTTCTGTAAATTAAAATAACCTGGTATTACATCAGTATCTGTCCAAGTCTACAGCAGCATCTTTTATGAATATTGCATGTTTATTAATCAATGGATATTTGCTACACTGGGCTCACCTCAAGTCGCCTTTATTCACACTGAAGTGATATTCCTCATGGGACTAGTCCGACTGAGCAAGAGCACATTCAGATGTACATTAAGCTGATCGTGCCATGGTTATGTGATCTATTTTAATAGCATATTTACTCTGATTACTCTCCTGATTTGAACTGAGTTGTGCTAGACAGAGCAGCAAAATCCTCCAAGGAGTTGTCTAGACACCTGCAGCAATAACTGGAAGGCAGGGGCACATGAGCTTTTCTTTACTGAAAGATACTGTTTAAAGATTTTTGAGAAAAGAAGTTTTAAAAAGAGAGGTAATATTCCAGAAAGTGAGACAGCATGGAGGCTTAATTCTGCTTTCACTGTACACAGTGTAACTCTGAAGTAAATGATGTTATATTAGTGGGAAAAAAAAAAACAACAACATAAAATAAATAAATAAATAAATATCATAGTCAGGGAAAAGACATATGAGAGTAATTTCAGTATTTTTTCTTAAATTACTAAATTTATAGATTAACACTAAAGTAAAGAACACGTGAATAATTTGAAAATTTCTTTCAAGGTTTGAGATTGTTTAATCCTTTGTTTATATAATTCTTGTGAAGTTAATTAGTTTGTAGTTAAATAAAACATTATCTCATAAGCATGGAAATCTAGCCTATCTTTTTCTAGAGCACAATCATTTGATATAAAAGAGAAAAGATCTTAAAAACCAGCACTAATATCAGAGGAATCGCTTCTGCTTCAGGACTTTTTACTCCCGGTGATAAATTCTCTGAAGTGTTTTTGCTTTGGTATTTGCACTTCAGCATAAGAATAGCTTCTCATCACAAAGGCTTAAAATTTTTGTATTAAAACCACAGTATAGTCACCACCATAAAATTAAGAACAATCAAGAGCTGATCATTTTCTTCATAAGAGTACTCAAATATATCCAGAAAGAATCAGTAACAGAGACAGATCAAGCTGTACACCTTGCCTTCCACAGGGTTTCTCTTCCTCAGCAGTGCCCAATGATTTGTAACACCAACTCCCAACCACACATGTTGCTTATAAAACGTGGTTTAGAAATGGTGATATAATCAAATCCAGCATGAATGCCACTCCAAGTAAGAATCGGTGCTTAGCCTGGAAGGTTTTATGCTTGTCTTACACGAGTCAAAACTTCTTCAAAATGAGCAAAGAGGTCAATAATTTCATTGTTTTTCCCTTTCCCCACTGAAAGTTGGTGGGTAGGTATGACTATTTTAAGTAGTGCTTTAGACTTAATCCTACTTGCTGAAGTGTCATAGAAAACTGCTGTGATTAGTAAATAATAATGAAGATGCTATTTTTTTCAGTGAGTCCAAGGAAAAGGAATATATTAATGTACAGCAAACAGGAGACACTTAAAAGGATAGATACATCAGATGAAATGTACCCTCTGTCAAAGTAGTTTAGTATTCATACCCTGCCAAGACATCAGTAGTTGGAAGGAGAAAGACTCATCAGCTTTCAGAACTTGTGTGAGTAGGGTTGTTTAGATGAGTAAGGTTTGATTCAAAATCTACCAGGAGACAAAGGTGACCTTTGCACTCCAAGGAAATCACAGTGATAAAATGTCCAAATTTTTTGACTTGGTGGCATCAGTCCTGCCTAACATAAATGGGACCCAGCCCAAGATCGTCTATTACTTGCAAGATGAGGACAAATCAGCCAGGCAGTGAACAGGGTAGCCCCAACATGTAGAGGATTTCAGTACATCCCTCAAGCAATAAAGCCATTATCAGTGTGTACAGCAAAGGAAGTTGCCTTCAATTGTGCAGTCTGAATCTTTTTTTTTAAGATCTCAATCCACATCCTGTCTAGACAATCTTAAAGATGAATCAAAAAATTTACTTTTATGCAGAAGAACATAGCAAATTCAAACAAAAAAAAAAAATCGAACAAGCAAAGCCAACTAACCAAACAACAGAAAAAAGGGGCACACACTAAGTAAAGCACACTAGAAAGAATCTCTGTGCAACCCATCGGCCTAATGAGGTAGGAAAGAAGAGAATCAAAGAATAAATCCTGTGTTCTTTTTCTAACTGATGATAGGAACTTGTAAGGAGGGTTCCATTACCTTGTGTCCCCATTACTACTAATAAGAGTGAGCAATAATTGAACTGTTCATACTTGAATATACATCCAGAGCAAAATTTCTATGGGGATTACTCTCTCTGTCTCTCTCTCTCTCTCTCTTGGGATTTTCACACTCAAGACAGAGGTCAAACCTAGATTATAACATGCCTTTTATTCCTCAGAAAGTTATCCCTCAATTTATTAACATTGCTGCATTGGAGGAGACAAATTATTTAACTAATAGCTCACTATTTCACCCAATGTTTTCTTATGTATATTATATAGTATGGAGTAATAACAACAATGATAATGTATGTTATATAACGAGCAAGCACATTAATATATCTGACGCCAAGGCAAGTGCAATGAAAGAGTTAAGCTAGTTCTTCAACTGCTCCGCTTAAGGAAGCTAGTATTTTAATGGTCCCAACTAGGATTAGAAGTTAACACCTCATTAAGATGAATGGGAGAGATAGTTTGCACCTTTACTGTTGCTTCTATGCTGTGTGGCTTGAGGGCTCCTTCTACTATTTCTGGAGGGCAGGCTTAAAGAGTACAAGAGTGTATCATTAATTTATATAGGGAAGTCTCTTTGTGAAAGAAATGACTGCTAACTGTATTTTTAGTGAAACTCTGGTTCTGCAGAAAATCTTTTGCCAGTGTAAAGACCGAAACATCACGTGATTCACGATCTTTTTGTACCCACTATTTTCCCTTGTTAGGTTTGACAGCATAAGAGAAATATTATTGCTCACAATGTCTATTTTACACAGGTGCAGTTCTGTAAAAGTTCACTCGGTGAGACCCCAGCCCTTCCTGTACACAGTGGAAAACCAGATATTTCCCTCATGGCCATATTTGCATTCAGTATTAAAATGAGTAAAGATCCAAAGCCCACCTAGAGACAGGATCACAGTCGTGCTTTTAATAAAAAAGTCTAGTGCAAGTGGTCTTGATTCCTTTTCCTCAGCCACCTGCATAGAAAAATACGTGTTGTATACCAGATAAATTATTTTCCTTCAGCAGACTTTACATGTGTTTTTCAAGGACATTGGTACCATGATCTAAATTAAGCTGATGAAGGAACGCAGGGAATGGTCTGATAATTTGCCAATATTTATCAGAAGATATGGTTGCAGGCATTCCTCGGTGTCAACATAATGTGTTTGTATGACACTGACTCTGTTTTCGTTTGCTTGAAGCCATACAAGTACAGAGAATTCCAGGTGAGTCACGATCACTTTAAAATAAGGATATAAAAAGATAAGAATAACCTGTAATTGTCTTAGAACACATATATACAAATTTGTGCACATGCATATAGACATATTCTGGCCTGTTTAATCACAGTAAGGACGTATATATTAACTCAACTGAATTGAAATAACTAGCAGAAATAGTGGAAACATTTTCTATATAAATATTTATACTTCCCCTTTTTTGATATCCTTCTATAATTTTAATTGCCTTTTCAGTGGAATTACAGATGTTCACGTTAAATGGAGTGGCCTTTTAAATATCAATGCCTTCGTATTTACAGAAACAGAACTCGATCTGAAGTAATACAGTATGCCATAAATCCAATATTTAAGAGCCTACAGCATCCTTTTTCATTCAAAAGACAAAATTCCCATAGATGCAGTAAATTATATTACAGACTTGGAGAGCAATAGGATATAGCCGGCAGTGATTAATGCTAATTACTAGCCAGAACTTTGAAAAGGATTAGTGATTTTAGATATCAACTTTGAAAAAATGTCTGATAAGAGAATGATTTTCAGAAGAGGAACAGTCTCATCTTCCTGCAAATTGGACCCCTTTATCTTTGCTTTGCCACTCCACAATGAACACACATAAAATTATCAGTTACCTCTGGAAATCTTGTCCATGATTTAGCTATGCTGTTATCCAAGTAGTATATATTTTATTTTCTGATTTCTTAAAAATCTGTTTTGCTTACTCCCTTTTTGAATCTATTATACTTCGAATCAAAAACTTCTCCATGCTGCTGAACAGATAAAATTAATAGGCAATATTTCAATTCATTCATAATTCCTAAGCATCTAATAAAGACATTTTCACTGTAAAGGGCTTGATGTCTACAATACATTTATACCATCTACAATACATTTATACCAAAGTTCAGTAAGCATTGTATCAGACTACTCATTTTCCAAACCAACTATAGGCTTGATTTGTCTTCAAATAATTTAAGTGTACATTTCTGGTTCAGGTGGAAGTGCTGACATGTTTTGTGACTTTCTTGCAACCAGGAATGGATTAACAGCATACATACATGTGGTTAGATTGTTTCTAAATAATTCTAAATGTGTATTTAAGAAAAAAAAGTTCCATAATAGTTTCACTCTATGCTATTAGGCATTGAAACAAATACTTACTTTTCATACGCAAATTTAGTGAAATTCAATTAGATAAATATCAGATTTATGGATAAATCTGCTAGTGAAAATGTGCTTTATATCAATTTGCACCCATCCTGTGTTTGCTGTAAAATCTGTTGAAACAAATAAATGATAAAAGACTAAATCAGTCAATGAAATAATCCCTGAAGTACCAAGTTGTGAATTATATGTTATTAGATCTCTCCATGTGTAAATGTGTTACCTGCTCTGCTGTAACAGTGAAGTTCCCTCTTAGGTAAATACTGCCTCTTTTAAACGAACAAATCTAGTAAAGGCCTAGATTTTCTGTATATCAAGGCAATATGTTTTAAAGCCACTTTTATTGTTTCACAACAAAGCCAAAAGACATTCAGCTGTCAAAATAATAATGGTATTTGCATACAGATATTTTTTTTCCCATCTGGTAAATATCATATGAACAGAACAGGGAAAACTAAACTGATTATGTCCAAGCTCATGATTGTAAAATCTCTGCTACTAAAGATATTTTAACTAGCTAGACTCCATTGATCTACAGCAAAGCTTTGTCAACTAAAGCTTTTTTCTTAAATTGATTCTCCATCTTGTCTCCTCATTCTTTCGACAGCACACAGCAGGAAGCTCTGTCTACATGCAGAAAACAGGATCTTGCTGTAGGCATGGGTATAAAACAAAAAGACAGTGATTAAAGAAAAAAACAGACTGCTGTTAGTATTTGATCTTAAAATTATTGATCTTGTCAATCAGTTACAGACAGAGAGTGCCCATTTAAATCTGTAATAACTATTAATGTTACCACAAAAATGCTGACCACTTGAAAACCCAAAGAAATCTATACAATAATGTAATGCAATGCTTATTTGGCTGTATAGCTATTTGTAGTATGTGAGAGAAAGTACAGCATCCCACTTGATAAAGATCATCTCTCTAAAATTTCTTTTAAAATTAATTTAAGAATATGAGATTCACATGATAGACTTGCATTTTGAAGACTTTGTTAACTAAGAACTTTTGATTCTTTGACTGCCAAAAGCATCATTAGTTTTTATCAGAAATATATTAATAAGATTTTTTTCTTAGAACTGACCTAAACTCAAGAATTACATTAGGATACTGTCAAAAACCCATTGAGTTAAGCAAGCATCATGCTATCTTTGTTCTTAATGTGAAATAGTATGCTTATTCTTCCTCAAGAGTTTGCTTTCCTATTGTAGTTGTACCAGTAGTATCTCTAAATATGTACATATACATGTGTGTAAATGTACTTGAAAATTAGTTTTGTTTTTTTTTTTTTTTAAAACTAAGTGTAATTTTGTTGCTGATCATATTAAAAGCAAGAAAACATTTGGTTATTTGTAACAACCCAAAACTCCAAAGATCTTGAATCCATCTCCACACGTGCTTTAACTTTCAATCACTAAAGCCTGTCACCTTAAGATAAGGTGGGTATTTTCAAGGGCAGCAATTGTTGCACACAAAGTCCCAAAATGAATCAGATTACAAATATTTAGCAGAAATGTTCATGTAACTTACAGTGTTATCCTTCTCTTTCTTTATGTAAAGAGGGGAAGGAATTTGTTAACAATTTGATAGTGTCTCTGCTACAGGAAAAAGATACAAATAGCATAGACAGCCGCAGCTAGTCGCTAACTAGTGAAAATACATAGGAAGGTCCATTTCTATAACAGAGTAGGCAGGTATTGTAGTTTGGTGCCAGCCAGAGGGTTTATAGAAAGCCTTTGCCCATTTATAATAGAAGCATAAATTAAATTTTATGAAATGCATTTTAAATGTACTTCATTGGTCTTTTGAATTTAACATAAGCTTCTAGTTCATACTTTGGTGCCAGTCTAGTCTGTCACATGGTTTTGAAACCAATAGAGGCTCATCCTGAAGGGTATTTTTTTGTTTGAATTACTTTATTGGTTGAGTGGAAGGATTAAAGACTAAAAAGTCATTATGAGGATGTATTTAAACACATTGGTCTTTCCTTCACTTTAAAATCTGTTTTTTAAGTGCATTCTTTTGTTAGAAACCAGAATGAAATGTCATTAAATATCTGGACATAACAATATCTATTTAAATTTTTTTGTTTATTTGTTTTTCTTTTAATCTAGGCAACAGTAATGTTAAAAAAAAAAAAAGAATTAAAAATTTCATACAGAAATTATGTTGAATTGCTTACCTTTCCTCATTATAGATGATAGAATTATTTTTTAAGTGACAGCTGGATAGAAAATGCAGTAACTTCATAACTCTACTTTTTGTCATTGCATTTGAGGCTTCATTCACATTAAAAAATAAAAACCTCAAGCATGCTTCGTGCTTTTATATTATGTATTAAGTGTTGAGCTTTCAGTGTATGAGAAGATACATGTGGAATGGCAGAATAATAATAAAAAAAGTGTTTAAATAATATATCAATAAAAAAAAAAAAGAATAAAAGAACACATATTATATTACGCCATGGAACTTAAAAATGCTTCTTTTCCTGCAACGGGAAAAATTAATGTGAAACCTTTTCCCCTTGCTCTCAAAGACAGATATTTTTATTTCTTTATATTTTTGACTAAGTATTTTTTTCTAATCAGGAATGAGCATTTCAATGCTGGAATCAACTTCATAATACGAGAGACAAATGTATGAAAATTCCTTTCACATTCTTGTCAGTTAAATTATTTATCAAGTGATCACACTTCCTTTGTGCTTTTCTTTTAAGACAGTAGCACTTCACCCTTCACCCCTGCAGCATTCTCCAACTCCTTAAAACAACTTCCTTTGAATTACTGGTTATTGGCATTGTAATATTTCTCTCCTCTTCTCTAGGACTTTGACGCATGCCAGGAATTAACATCAGGGCTTGGCACAGAGGAATTCCACTGGATCTAAGGGAAGGGCTCTGTCCCTCCTAAAAGAAGTGAAAGAGTAGGCACGGCTGTGTGCCGCTCCAGTGCTGGGACTTCTACTCAGCCACTCTATGCCCTAGGAGAAAGCTGCTTGTGCAGATATGGAGAGATATGACATAGGGAGATATTAATAAAAATGAGCGAAGAAAGCATGTACCTGTTCTCACACCTGAGATCAAGCCCTGGCTGCTCTGGAAGACACATGCCACTGTAGTTAAAGAGTAAAGGCTTTCCTCTGGAGACAAGGCTAGTTCTTGAGAGGAGGCTGGAAACAAACTCAGGAGTCAAGGGTCTGATGAAGTTTATATTTTCCTACACAAGTTAAATGGTTATTATTACATGTGTGGAGACCTTTATGCTTCTGCTACCCTACAGAATTGCAGAGGTGTCTGAATGCTGGTTATCGCTCTGTCTCAGGGTAGACTGCATATCAAGGATAGGAAATGCAAAATGTGAGCAGGGTGCAAAATTGCCTCTCCCTCTTCACTTCCGCCCATAAAAAACACTGATTACTTGCTGATTAATATCACTGGCAAGAATACAAAAACACATACTATGTCTTCCTCTGCAACTATTACCTCCCACCCTTTCCTAGTCCAACACTTTAGCCTTGATTTTCAGTATGATGTACTCCACTAGAGTTCTTATCTGAATGAAAAAAGAAAACCAACACGTAAGATCATGCTCTTTGTAAGGATTTTTTTTTTATATATGTGTACATGTGTATGACACACTAATTTGCTCCTTTCACTTCAGTCTGTTTTACTGATTTTAAATAGGCTTTGCCTTTATTTTACAAGATCTGAAAATGTCAAGCCTTGTTTATTACTGGATATAAGGAGTGATATATACTAGATCTTTGGAAGTTTTTTTTAATCAGAGTTTAAAGGAGATTTTCAGATTAGGCAAGTTCCATTCTGATCTGACACAAACTTAATTTTGGTCTCTGATGTGCGTGCGTGTTTCACTACTTATCTTCTCAAGTCCTCTGTTGTTCATGCACATAACTTGTGCATTTGGGATGGAGTGTGAGCAGCCTGGTACAGCAGACAACAGTTAACCTGTTTAACAGCCTGCAAAATTATTGTTACATTAAAAATTGTCAGTAGTACAAAGCAAAAGAGCTATTAGTATGTTTTCAATAAAACAGCTCTTTTTTTAATCCATATTTGTACATTCACATCAGGTACATGAAAAACTGAGGATTGTTTTGTCACAAATATAGGGCCATGAGAACAATCTGCTAGTTATGCATAGTTTTTGTATTGGTCAAACCTCAGAATCTGGCCACGGTCAGCATGAAGCTTTGGGTAAGAAAAAAGCCTGGGTGTGTGCTTGGTTACAGAGCTTTCCTCACCTTGTCATCTGTTCTTCAGAGAGTGTGTGAACATTTTGGAGCTAAACTTCATCATTTCTCTGCCTCACCCACTAACTCCTACTCATTCATAGTCAGCAAAACCACTCAGCAGCAAACAGAATAAACACACACATAGTTCTCTGTTTGTCCATTGTGCAGCAGACATAAGTCAGGATTGGACTTCTAGTAGCATTTGTGGCATGTGTCCACATTGAATGCTTCCATTTCATCAGTCTGCTCTGAAATTTTCTTCACTGGAAAATGTAGCAGAGTTTTTTGGAGTAACCTTCAAATTTTGGTTCTGAAACTCATTGGTCAGTCCACACTAACAAGTCTTAATATTCTGCATTTGAAACAGCCATAATTTGATCCCTAGATAAAAAGCTGGAATATTGCTAATTGCTTCTATTGAAAATTAGTAGAGCTGAGACACAGCCCACTGATCCAGAATCATGTCCTCTGTGACTACAGTCAACTTGATTTCCATGACAAGTTCTCTTGGCTCTCTAGAAGTTGATGGCTGCCCTCTAGTGACAAAGACATTTCTGCTGACACATTGCAGTAGATGCAAACATGTTAATAAATACTGTCTTATAGATCAGTGTGTAACAAGAGGTTTGAATCTAAGAAAGATAAAGTATCTTAAGATAATGAGCAAAAACACTGGGCTTGAAGGCATTAGGAAAAGAAGCATTTGAGATCGAACAAGTATGTCGTCCTAGTCACAGCAATATTTTAAGGTAATTTTTTTTTTATCAGAAGTTCTCAAATTTTTAAAATTTCTGTTATCAGCTGAACAAACTATGATTATTATTTCAAAACCAGAATAAGAGCTCTACATTGCAAAGAGATTCACTTTCTGCTAAAAGCTTCCAACATCCATCCATTCACTGACACAAAATAAATTTTTTACAAAATTTCTATGTCTATGTGCATATGTATGTGTGTGTGCATCTGTAAGTGGTAACAAAAACATATTTTCACAATTTCCTAGGAGAAATCACAAGCTTATTTGATGGGTCTGTTATGAAGTTCATTTTCGGAACAGTGCAGACAATATCAAGTACTAGAAACTTAAATAGAAATCATGAAGGATTATATTGAGAATGAATAAAGAACTATATTGAATATTGATATCAAAGTGTTATTTCATGTTAACTATGAGATAGCCTGTAGAATAAAATTATGTGATTTTAAATAAATATATTAAATAATATTCCATACAAACTCTTTGATGCTAATTACTCTGAAAGAAGCTAAAATCTCATCTATAGGAAAACCATACGGATAAATCACATTTCTACATGATGATGCATCTCAAAGTAAGAGATATTTACATCTCTGATGTGCTGTATATCTCATTATTTCACTGGTAATTTCATTTCTAGACTTCTTTTCATCTTTCTTGTTTGTTTGTTTTTTATAAGTTTCAGGTTTAGACTTCTTAGGATCTGAAAAACTTGTCTTCCCTAACTGATACTCTAAACTGTTTGATACTGAGAGAATACTGCCACATCACCTACCTTACACTCTTTTCTGATTTGGATTAGAACAGAACTGATTCTGTAGAGTGATTTTACTTTTCAGCTCAGTCTCTTCTAACTAACTCCACTTTCTGAACTTAACTACAAGTTTTTGCAGACGGTGTCTGCTTCTAGCAGTGATAATGCTTGATGTTTAGAATTACTACCAAGGATCGATGTGCAGACCAAGGTCACTCCTAAATCTTGTGTACCACATTGGGAGTGCAGAAAGTAAGAGTGAAGGAGTGGACAGGACAGGTGACCCTAAACTGACCAGCAAGGGATTCCATCCCATATACGTCATGCTCAGTATGAAGCTGAGGGATCTGGAGGGTCAATTTCTCTTCTTCAATGGCCAGCATCTGAGGAGGACTGTCCATACTGCCATCCAAGTGTTCCTGAATCCTGTTCTAGAATCCAGCTCCTTCTGACACTGAGTCCCGTCTGTGACTTCCCCAGTGCCTGTTCCACTGTGGTGATGGTGACATAGTTGCTCAGGAGTGGCTGTCTTTAATACTGTTTTTTTTACATAACTGTATATATTCCATTCTATTATTATTTTCTTTAAAGCTGTTCTAGTTTTCTCTCTCTCTTATTCCCTTTCTCTTCCCCTCTGAGAGAGGTTGAGAGCACCTGTTATAGGCCTGGTGGATTGCCCTGACCCTAAACCTTGACATACTCACTTATCCACTCTAAATATTTACCTCTTTCCTGTTCAGCAAGGTTGTTCCTCTATGTTCTCATTATTGTTGTGAATCTACTATGAAGAGGGACACCATGGACTTTTAAAATCTGTAACACTTTCCAGTCTGAATTTGCTCAAATCCTGATACCAATCCTGAAGTCCAAATCTGCAATTCAAGTTGACATCTCTTACTTCAAAAGTAGTGAAGACTTACTTCAGTCTTACAAACTGGAAATCATATTGACGTTCACTCAAGAATAATTGCTGTTTAGGGAAGCCATTAAGTTCATGCTTAATTCACATTGTAATGTTGTATTACCAAATAATATAGCCTTTTATAACAAACAAATATATATTTATAACAAATTTATAACAAATTTTATAACAAATTTATAACAAATAGCAAATCTTTCTATCCAAATTAAATAATATGACATAGTGACTCTGACAGATTTACTGTCCATAGTTATGACAATACATAAAGAAAATACTTCGTTAAAAAAAAAGCATTTACTATATGTTCAAGAGTGGGATTTCAGTTTAGCTTCAGATGTTTTACTGCTGGAAAGTTTGACTTCAGCACAGCAAAATATTTGAGAAGTGAGTTTCTACACTTGGCAAAATTATAATACTAACTTACTTAATTTTGTATATGGGAAGAATATAACAACTTTTTTTTATTGCCTAAAATGTAATAATTTAACATAGATAAAATTCTTGAACCGGTTGGGCATTGCAACTGCACAAATGGGAAGCTGATTATTTTACACATCTTTGTACAATAATGAACCCTTGCCATGAAGAAAGTTATGCCCTCGAGAGACATCTCTAGCTATTGTCTTCTACTCATGGGACATGCTGAAAGCTGTAGCAATTCTGTCACTGTTTCCCTGCAGCTGGCCAATGAGAAATACTGGAAGATCTATAAAGGAGAAAATTTCTCACACCTCCTTTCTTGATATTCACTCTCATCAGATCTCACTGTTTCATTCCAAGCTTATTATAACCTGTTGGCTTATCCAGAGAAAGGGACTTGGTTTTCCTTGTTATTCACAGGTTTTGAAAAGACTGTTACAGGACACAATTTGCTATACTGTTGTCATCCCCTATAAGATTAAACCATGAAAAAAATACTCATGAAGTGTCTGTAATACTCATTTCAGCATTTCATGCCAAAAGAAAGAGTTGCTTCTCATTTTTTACACACTGTGACCACTTGTCAAGTTCTTTCTAACTTTCTTTAGGCAATGGGTGTCCAAAGTGTCCCCCAATTTACTTTATAAAATGGAGATATTTATATTTGTAATACTATTTTTAAATTATTTGTAGTCGTAAAAGTGTTGGATTTTTCTACATAGAAGCTGACATTCCCTCTAAATAAAACTTCTCCCTTTGTTGTTAAGATTGTCCAAGGGACCAAGATAGTCTCAGTGTACAAAGGCATCGTCGCTGTTGTAGATCTGATTTTCTTTAGACATATATTGACAATTCTACTTCTGCTGACAATGTGGTGTTTCGGTTATGTGCAGTGCTTATCTGGAGAAAGCTGAACTCTTTTCACATGTGACAGAAAATTCTGGTTTGATATTGGACTTCTGGCTAAAGTTCAGTGCCAATCCCACTATATCCTATTTCCTTCCATTCCTAGTCTTTTCTAAGCCTCTTCTCATCTTGCTATACCTTTGTTTTGTGAAAATCATGCAAAAGACCTTTATAGAAAGAAACCAAATCAAAGCCACCCTTTACATGCTCATAGAATACATCCTTTATGAACATACACAGTCATTGATTAAAATCATTCTGAAGGATGGCAGGGAATATATTCATCTGACTTTCACTAACTTCCAGAAGTTAATGACCCTGTACTTTAATTTCCCATAAAAACACTTCCATGAAAACAGTCTGAGATTCAAGCATCTTAGTTCTGCTCATTTTGCTTAAGTTCTATACCTTAATTTGCTTTATTTTATATACTCTGCATAAGGAAGAAATACTGCATTGAGTTGCACCAGCTGACTCTCTGTCCTTAGATCTGTCTTACAGTTTTCCCTAATAATGTTCCAAGTAATAAAATTTGGATCCAGCTGCTGAGATCTTTAAATAGGTATATTTTGTCATCTTAACTCTTAGCAAAATAAGGAAAGCATGCTCATAGCTAATACAATAGTTGATTTTAAAATTATATAAAAACGTCTTCTACAAGAAATCAATATATTTCACTTATAGTTGTATCAGCATCTGCCTGTGGAAACCATAGTGATCTCAGATATGGGTCAAACTGTGCAAGATATGTGCAATAACTTTTTGCCACTGAAACAGGGGACTGCTGTCCACTCCAGTGTTCCTCTTCCACACTCCTCCATGGCATTTATCTGACCCTCCCTGCAGTGAGCCTGTTCTCCTACTCAGCACTCCAGTAAAAAAAAAAGGTTTTCCACTGGATTAGTGACTTGTATTGCATTGACCTAAGCAGTGAGCACATTCTGAAAAGTCTTGTGTGCACCAGAATCACCACAAAGCAGGGTAGCTCCAAGAGCAAGGGCTGTGGGAGACAGGGAAGGAGAACAAGGCTTTTCTCTGTCAGGGACTGTATGGTGTTTGCCATCGCATATACCTTAACTCTAAAGGTTCTTCATGTTAAGTAATTTTTGGTATTTTTCATTTACGTCTTCAATAAATTGGGCTGCTATGTTTAAATTTTAGAAAAATATGTCATTTTATCAATGTTAAAATGTTTCCTTTAGGTAAGTCACTTTTGATGAAAATCTATAGAAACTGAAGAGGGGTAGATGGAACATTACTCTGGAATACTCAAAACAAAGCAGTAGCAAGAAAAGGGTGAGAAGATCACTACTGGTGAGGAGGAGTACGATAATAACATCACATTTAAGATCCTTGCATCCCCTGCTGTAACTTCACAAACATTCAGTGGATATTTTGATGCAGTGTCATTCTCTTGATCTCACTTTGTTCCCATGCATAGTGAAAGCAAATGATGAAATCTCAGAAATCATTACGAAACAGCTCTTAAGTCAGGTCTTTGTCAAGAGACTGTCACTTAGTTTGTACCACAACTAGAATTGTAACCCGGCTGATCTCTAGGTGCCACAGAGATATGTATGTTTAATCATGATGATCAGCTTTGAAAACATAACATTTTGAAATATTAGGTGTTTTGTATATAGACTGTCCTTCTAATGGAGTGTCTAAATTTCATTCTTTGCCTTGGACCTTGATTTTACAGGGTTGTGTGGTTTTTCTGTAATAAAGTAAATTTCCAGTAATTTCTTCTGATGTTGTCATTATCATTAGTTAGTAACACCTGGCTGGATGCATAATATAACATCTCTTCTAACCAAGTAAGTCCATCTACAGGGCAATTTATCAGCAGACCTACACTCAGCTGCATCCCAGAGAATTTATTTTAGACCAATTCTGCCCTTTCAGAAGTGTCTCATAAAGTCTACTGATGGATCATATCTACTTTTGCATTGACCTGTTTATCTTAGCACTTCAGCAAGCAGGGAGGCTTCTGCTGGCATCAGCATGAGCGCTTATGTCTTTTTTTTTCCACACTGGAAAGCCATTTGGAAGAATTCAACACTGAAAAAAACAGTAGATGATCTTTCAAGAATGCACTCACAGGAATGCTGCCTGTAGTAGAGAGGAGATAATATTAAAAATTACTGTGGAAGTAAAAACTGTGGATAGAGAAATCGGAGCTATACAGCTTGGAGAAGGGCAAAGAAGATCAATGTGTTTATTATCAATAAATCAATTTGCTAATCCAGGTGGAATTCTGCAGCTGTAGGATGCAGAGGGTAAAAGGAGGTGAGTGGGTTGATTTTTTTTTTTTTAATAAGAAGAAATCAATATCCTAATCAAATATCAGATGGGAGATGATGAGTAAAGAAGAGAATCTACATAATGTATGGCTCTAAATTGGTTTCCTAAAATACCCATGTTAATGATGAAGGAACTCATTCTAAATTAGTGCATATTGGCATCGTTTAATATAACTGCCATAACTTAACTTGCACCAGCTGGGAAATTGGCTTAGCATATTCAAAGATAACACTACAGTAGAATTGCCCATTTTCCTCTGTGACACTTGTTCCATATTAGTAATAGTACATTTATACAGGTTTTAAGTAAAATCAAGCTCATAGCAAGGATAGTTTGGAATGGCAGCCAAGTCTAATGAAGCTTTTCTTAGCCCAGGCCACAAAAAATGGACAGATTCTGCCTCTCTGTTCAAGAACTGAGATCTCTCACTAGCAGGGTAACTCAGCTATTGCAGCTGATGACCTCACATTAGCATGAACTAATGAATGTCCACTTCAGCTTGTGATACTTCTATTGCTGTATTGTCTAAAGTATCCAACTCAGAGACGGCATATACATCCTTTTGAATCATTTGAGTTCAACAAGGCTCTCCGGGCAAAAGAGTTTTACAACATGGTTCTTACATTTTGCAGAAAACATTTTAGAACAGACCACAACAATAACCATTAAATACATGCCACATCCTTTGTGTTTTATATATAACTCAAATATTCTTATTAGTTTATTAAAACATCATGTCTATTAAAGATGCGAGTTTATGATTAATGTAGTACTCATTGCATGTATACAATACTTTAAAAAATCAAAACCTTTAAGGAATCTTTATAGAAGCACTCATTTTTTTATCATGAATATTCTCAGAGTTGTATGTAAATGAATTGGCTTTAATGATATATGGGGTAGTGGGAGAAATGAGCAGACTCCTTAGGTATACAGAGAAAGAAATAAAATTGTGTCTAGATACAGGAAAAATAAAGTAAAACACCAGATGTGATGGACATAATGTCTTCATTTTTCTATTCTCAAACCAATTATTCATTGTTAAGGAAACTTCTTGAATATTTTGATATGACTGGAGTTATCTGTGAATATATCAGTTCAAAAACTTCTGTGAACTAGAAAGCCAGTTATTTCTTGATGCACTGGGCCATTTAAAGTTATTTTCCGAACTAGTTAGTTCAATCCATGTGCATGTATAATTTGTGTAAAACAAACTGCCTTGCATCTGACATAAGAATTATACTTTTAGAGGGCCTCCCTCTTCAGCTGACTTCTAAGTATCTACCAGTACAGTAAGCCCATGCTATAATGATTTTTTAATTTAGAAAGGATAAGCCACATAATTTTACACTGCAGGGAGAAGCAACAAAATGGCTTGTGAAAGTCCTGCAACGTACAATCATGTACAGAATCTGGAAAAATATACTAATTATTTTATTAAAATCAAGTGTACAAAGTTTTTTACAGAAATAGTTTCTGTAGTGTAATTACTAATTTCTCATTTTTATCACTTCTGCTTTTTAAAATAAATTGACTATGGATAATTTGGAGATTATCAGTGCTGAGAAATCATTCTTCATATGAATGGACAATATGAAATATGATTAAGGTTAAAAAAAATAAAAATCAGATTGTCCATTCTTTCATCAAGGTTAACAGCTAAGTAAGTGGATTATTCGAACTGATTATGTTCAATATATATTTGCATTCAGTTGACAATGTAAACTAAAAACTAAATCCATGAGGTTTTTTCCTCCGAGTGTGCGGAAATTTTATCACGTTTTCTATTGCATAAAACCAGTTACTTTTAACACATATCAGCATTGTTTAAAATGGAAGATAACCTAGTTTCTACATCCTATTTTTCAGTCATTTAAAACATTTTCTTAAGTACCAGAATTCAATATATACATTTTTCTTTTAATTTCAAGTTGTAATCATTAGTCTTGAAAGATTCCAGATAGTTATTGCAGGAAACCTAATACTTCTTCACAATAAACATATTACAGTCAGTATGTTACACAGTCAGAGTGCACAAAATACCTAGTTCCCAAGCCACCTTGACATCTCACAAATAGAGGTAATCATAGTGATCCTGTCAGCTTGGATACTCTTGATCAGATCAAGCATTATCAAAAGTTGTATCTGTTTGTTTTTCAGTGTCATCCTGGTATCTCTTATCCCTTCTAAGTAACTGAAGATAACAATTCATATTAATTTGGCCTCTTCCCCGAGGCAGAACTTTTTTTAAATACATTTGTAGGGGAAGAACAGGAGGTGGCAATTATTGTACATGCTCTCATGGCTATAGTGTAAAAATATTTTGCTTTTTATATAGGCTGGATTTTGACCATAGTGGTGGAGGGTCTATATCATTTTGCTGCTACTACTGAGCGTTATAATGTCCAAAGCATAATAGATGTGAAATACATTGGTTTTATCTTACTAAGTTTAGCATTTTCTTATCTGTTTCTAAACTCTCATTGCATTTTTCTAAAACTTGTAATTTAAAATTTGTGTCCTTGGGCCAAGTTCTCAGATCCTAGGAATCGTTACTGACACCAGGAAAGTTATGACAACTTATACTGACTAAGGGTCTATTTTCTTCAAATTAATGTAAATTTCTTCAAAATAGTTAAAATTTAGATATGAAGAATAAAATTCTCTTGGGAATCATTTGCTGCTAGCTGATATGGGTAAAACTAGATAGAGAGTCCTCTCCTGTGTGCAGTCAGAATACAGAACTCCGAAGATATTTGCTGATGGCTTGAATAGATGAGTGATACTGCTGTTAATAGGGAACCCGAAGTCTTAATCGGCTTGCTGTAAACATTACAAACACGTTTGCGTAGTTCTATTCACTTTGTCTGCTGTGCGTTAGATGGTATTCACACTGATAGCGGCAATTTAATTACAAAAATTCTGTTCTTTATTCAGTTTCAGTTGTGTCATCCCATTATGTTGGCTATGAAGCACTGTAAGGTTCAATACAGCATGTATCACGATGTCAGAGAGTTAATGTCACACAATGGCTCAATTTTGGTTGCAAGGATTTTCATCTAGATTGGAATCAATGCTGTAAATGGTTGTTAAATCCACACATTCTGGCTAACTGAAACAAAGTGAAAGATCTGAAAAAGCACATTATTTTTTATTACAAAGAACAATTGCAATGAGTAGTAAAATTGCTCACCATTGGTGAATTCATCAATATGAATAAACATACCAAGGACTCACAAGACTGAGGACCCTGCCCACAGGCTGCCTTCTGAGGCTTAATGAATTCACAGTATGAACAAATTGATTCAGCCATTCCAATTACTCAATTTACTACAGCTGCCAAACAAGTCACTGGAGCAATACTCCAGGCTGTGAAGTGCAGGTTTGCTTCCTCCTCATGTTACTAGGGATTGTCCACAGACTTTGAAAATATCATTGCACTTTCTTTTTTATGCTTTTGTGAAATATACTTTCCAACCAACAAAACCTGATTGAATGAGAAACATAATTATCACTTTCTCAAGGGTTAGATAAGTATAAGGCATTCGGCGTCTGCTTTGTGAGTGGATTTGCCAAAAGGTATTAAAATAAAAAGGATGATAAGATGATGTAAAGGTCTGAGACATATTTAAGTATAAGACATCCAAATATTTCACTATCTTATACAGTTCCTAAGACTTTTTAGGATAAAGTGTTTGAAAAGAAAGGAGGACTTTCTTAGGCATATTAGTATGAAAATCCTTACTTTAAGTAAACAATGCTCCTGCCTGAACCTCAGAAGGAACATATGGATTCTAGGACGAAAAACTTAAACAGCAGATACTGGGGTGAATGTTTTGAGCATGAGGTAGATTAGAAACTGATGACTTATAGAAAATACATCTGTTATAGAGATGAGGGTTACATGAAGCTGTAAACCTCTGGGACAAGATTATGAATAGTATCAATATCATTGGTTGAGAAGGTGCTCTAAGTTTTTCGCAAGGTGAAATAGAAGCAAGATGGTTAAGTAAGACATGAATAAACACCAAAATCTATTTAGTCTGGCCCTGATTACTCTGAATTAGTATTCCTGCTAATTTATACTGCTGATTTCATAGATAAAAATTGATATAAAACACTATTTATTGAATAGTTGATTAGAAGACTGGTTTACAACAAATGGCTCTTAATACATCTTTCAGTTTGATAGATAGTCTCCCATCCTTACGACCTTACAGAAGGAAAAGGAAAAAACCCTCATCTTACAACCAACATTTTTATAAATGTCCCCTGAAGGTCTCAGGAGTATTTACTACTCTTCCATTCACCTCTCCACAGTGGCATGTAACTAAATGGTGTTTCTGATTTTCAATATCATACTGAATTTAGAAAAGAAACCTCTTAGTAAAATGCAAATTGTTCATGTTGTGAGTTTTAGGGACTCTAATTTCAATGAAATGCTTTGTAAAATGTGGAAGTTAGATGAGCAGGATAAAACAACTGAGGAATCCTGCTATTTGGGAAATTACTTTTTTTATGTTAAATAGGGGGAAATGGCAAACCTAATAAAGTAAAAGGGAAGGGGACTATCAATGACTCCCTTCAAGGCAGTCTGCCAGACAGCCTTGGCCAGATTTCCACAGTATTACCTTCAGATTTTATTAAATTAAAATAAAACCCGTCATCCTGGCTTTCACTGGCATAGCCAAATGCACAGATTTTTATTTAGTTCTAACATCAGCCTTGCACTTCCAGACAGCTTTAATATTTCACGATGTAATATACATAGTTCTGTGGCATTTTTTACATATCTGGCAAGCAGTTACTGAAAAATATTCTGCTAAAATTTAAAAAAGTAGTGTTAGTAACTATTTGATCATGTCAGCTCCTTTTCACTGTTCTCTCTTAGGGACCAAAGCATGTGGAAATGCAAAACAAGGAATCAAAGAAATCAGAAATGGAGAAGTCCCATTAGGTTATCTAATCCAGTCTGCTAGTAGCACATAACTGCTCCCCATAATACATTTTCCACAGTTTTAGTCAGCGTGGTTTCAGATACTTGGCGACATGCTTTTTGAAAGCTGGATGAGTAGAGTTCAGGGAGACCCATCACCTCTAAGGTCATCTCTTGCCTCTTCTGACTTGTCCTGGTAGACACAGCTTTGTAGAGGCTCATACAGGGACTGGGGATTGCCAAAATGAAAAGGAAAAGGTGCAGCTGCTTCCTGTCCCCCATTTTCTCCCTGGGATTTTCCATATGTAGAAGGCTAAAGTAATGCAAAGCAGAACTACTTCACATGCTGATAGGAGCAGTTTTATCATCTAGTTCTATTGCTGTTGTCAGAGACTTCAGCTGTGAATCTGGCCTAGAGGACTCCTGTCTGGGTCCTGAGAGACAAAATCTCCTAGTAGATTCCACCATTAGTCACAGTGCAGTCTGACATAGATCTTAACATGAAAAAACAGTGGCTGTTAATGATTTATATTATCCCTTAGCTATCTCTCAAGGCCTTGGACAGCCACTAGTAAGAATGGCAGAATCAGAAGAACAGCGTTGGTCTCGAGGTTCATGAAGTGCATCAGTGAGTTAGAATCTTTCCAAGGGAAACATCTGAGACATTCATATTTTATTCCAGTATTGTTAGATAACCTAAATTATTGGCCTGCTATAAAAGATTCCTACGTTTCTGCACATTCAGAAAGGTAGGGATCTGCCTGCTATCTGAAGGACAGAGGATCATACAGCCTTCCTTTATGTGAAGACATAAAGGAAACATCTTACTCTTGGGTGGATCAGGGAAACAGGAGGCCTAGAAGATAGATTAACTTGAAGATCTGGAGATGCTGCTGTTATTGCTCTCTGCTTCTTCTGAACATCTGTCTTGCTAATTGTTCTTGAGTGTCAGCTGCTCATGAGACACTCATGAAGTGGCTTTGCCTCTGTGAAAGAAGCACTTAGCTAGGTTATTTTCTGACCAGGAATTGCTTGCACTATGTTACATGTTTTCCATCTATTTAACCAACAGGCATACTTCCACTAGACACAATGATTTCTTACATTTTTTTTGTAAAGCCCAAAGGAGACATGATCAAGCAAAAGTTGATATCTCCTCTCTCAGTTTTTATTAGGTGGTAGAATGAAAGAGGTTTCGGGCATGTCTATAGAAGCCCTGTTTAAGATCATTACCTGACCCTGACTTATTCTGCGGTGTCCAGAAGACACACCACAGGATGAGCATGAAAGATTGTGTGGGGCCACAAGCTCACGCTTGTCTGTTTTTCTAACAGGGCTCAGAAACCTCTTCTACCATTATTCTTGTGCATTTGTGATGAACTAGGTCTCACAGGCAAAAGAAGATAGTATTTTAGTTCGCACAGGCACACTTTTTGTGCAAATTGAAGGTTAATCAAATCCTGAGGATGACCGCTGTTAGAGACAATAAGCATAATTACCCTGTTTGTCTTTTGGCGTCTTTTGAGCACCTTTTTTCCTGAAATGACTTCTAAAATCATTGTATACTTTTCATCTTAGTGATTGACCTTGGGAAAAAAAAAAAAAAGATCTGTAAAGCAGGCTAGTGACAAGTAGCTTGGGAATTTCAAGGGACTAGTTCACAGTCCTGAAGACCTTGGGTAGTGTCCTTGGAGACACATTGCTTCTGTCAGCAATTCATTCCTGACTACAGCCTTCTTTAACACCATAAATTCCAAATACTACCATACAAATACAGATACATATTGTTTTCCATACAAAATAATATAGCAATTATCCTTATTCTTTACATTTAGATAAAAGAGGTTGACATATATGCACTTGAAAATGTGTAGAGACTATTTCAGATTCACTGAAGAAACTTGACATGCAAGTGAATAACAGCATAATTGGGGAGATTTTAAGATTCTCCAGTTGTGGAGATTTATGCGAACTGTTTATGGAAATATGGAAAACACTTTTTCACCACTAAAGGTCTACAAACATTTATTTCTAAAATATATGTCCTGAATTTGTTACTTTACAGGTATAATGTGAAATCTCGATATTAAGCCTTGGATTTTGTGAACCATGTTCTATGAACAAATTTACACTGAGAAGTCTTTCAACAACATGTAACAACTGACACCATTTCAAAATTTATAAAAAATGGCTATAGTTTTGGTCAGAGTTCATTTTAGTGTTCCTTTGGGGAAATAGAATGTAGCCAGCTCAGATTCTCCCTTGTGCAGAAAATTCACCTCAAGAATGAGAAACAAGACTGTGAGCATATTATCATCCAATTATCCACAATCCACTATTTTAAACTTTTGAATTCAGTCATTAAGTGCAGTTTTATTTTAGAAGCTTTTATTTTAGAAGTGGGACTTTGAACTGTAAGAACGCAAAACACAGTCCAGTCCATGAAAAGTTTATAAAAAAAAAGTATTCACATGAAAAGACTTTCAAAATACTAAGCTAAATGATGAGTAGAGCTGCCAGAACAGGTTGATAAATCCTGCAATCATTTTATATCTTTTCCAGCAGGTTTCAAGTCATTCTTGAATTTCTTGCCTTTCAGCACAATGCACATACGTTGTATTTTTTCTGTGAACAACACAATTAGCAGCTGCATCTTAACAAGAAATGTTCAGTAAATCTCATTCTCATATGTGAAGATATTTCCAGAGAAAACTCATCTCCATAGCATTTTAGGCTGGCATGTGAGAAAGGAAGTATCTCAATATTTTCTAGGAAAACAAAATTCTATCATCTTCCCTCAATTCTTTTAAAAACGATTGCATAAATCAGTGTATCAATCACATTATTTTTGTGGTTGGTTGTTCTGTTTTGTTTTGTTTTTAAAGAAGTGTGACTTGAATTTCTGGTCTTTCTTTCACACACGGCTCTTGCTTTTTTGTTCAAACTAATAGAGCTCAGATGCACTGCTGGTATTTGGGGGTATAACGTTTGAGGGATAGTTGCTCAGATTCCTGCTGCTGAATGAATTCTTGAAAAAAAAATGTTTCTTTGAGGCTGTTGACTTAAAGAATCCAGTAGAAAAAAGTTAAGTACCATGCAGACAGAAAGGATGTCCCTAGATTGAGAGAATGAGAATTTCCTTCTGAATTTGGAGCCTGGCCAAGCAAAAGTGAAGATAAACACAAGCAGGTTAAGATGTTTGCTTATTCTGTGTTAATAAATAAACTTCTCCAGTATTAAGTCTCTTCTGTATAGATTATATCTACTTGCTAATGTGTTCTCAGAGAAGTCAAATGGAACACAAATAATGTCTTGTTTATTTAGTTTTTAAAAGGCAGAAGGTAGAGTAGCCTGTGGAATATTTTTGCTTTATTTTCTCAACAGTGATTTCCAGATGATAAAAAGAATATATAACTAATATCCCAAATTGTTTGGAGTGTAAATGTTCTTTCATTAAATCTCCTCATCTACCATGTTCAGAAGAAGAGAATTGGCCTCAACTGAAAAAAAACAGTATTGTAAACATATAAGATCATAAAGAGGCTGGGATAGTAATGAGAATGTACTGTTGTCTCATGACATTATCTGCACCATTTGATCATTTTCAATTAAAATCCAAATGGAAACCAACATACTGCAGGTTGCCCACATCATCATAACTAATTACAAACTTTGCCTGTGTTTTCAACATCTTCAAGGATGGAACTGATTTGTCTCATGGTTCCCTGTAACTTTAGCATATTTATGTGAGGATGTAAGACTCCATCTGTGCAGTGTTAGGGTCTATACTGCTTTATATTTTTCAAATTTCTCTGTGTTTCTAAGTGAACAATAAATGGTTAAGGCCTGATCCTGTGAAATCCATTCATGTCAATGTGATGACCATACTGATTCACTAAGGCAGGACGCCTTCTCAATTGTACTATTACTTTTGAATGTGCCTATTGCCTCTATTTGGGATGACCTAAAAGAATGACTGCCAGAGAAAAAGAAACAATTTTCCAGTTTTCTTCTTGCAAATGACTGTCTTTTCTGTAGGTAAGCAGAAAATGTAAAATAACACCTATTTTTTCTTCTAATTTACTAGTCAATCTTGTTCATTTTGGGGAACATTCATTTAGCACATATCATTTAAGATAAAGCAAATCTATGTTCGTTGTGCTTCCTTCACACTGTTACATTTTCATTGATTGCACAGTGACAATTAAATTATTGTGCTTTAAGCCACAGTAGGAACATTTATTTTCCCCTCTACTCTGTCCTCTACCTCTACTTCTCTCTCTCTCTCTTCCCTCTGTCCCTATTTTGTGTCCCTCTACCTTTTCTTTTTTAATAGACTTGTTTGATTACTGCCAGACATAGGCATTAGACTGTTCTAAACCTCTGCATTCCCTGGCCTGATTGACTACCTGGCTGTTCCCTGAAGAAATCCATTTGAAGAGGACGAAGTATTTTTCTGAACTTCAAAAATGGCAGTAAACCTTGATCATTTCACCTGTCCAGGAGTAGAGTTAGAGGGCGTAAAATGTCTTATGAACATATACAGGAGTTATCCTCACAACCCATAATCAATGTATGTGTGTAGGTGTATGTAGCTGCTCAAGGGCATGATTCAAAACTTGGGGAAGTCAATGGGAGCCTTTCAGCTGAATTCAGTGGACTTTGATTAGCATCACATATACTAGATTTTCTGGCTAAATAGCTGCAGTTGAAAAGTCATCTCTAATGTCTGCAGGCACTGGTTTATTTAATGGCGAGCTATGGAGTGGCAATAAATTAACTACTGCAAACTGAGTGTGTGATTATATAAATTAAAAGCTTCTATTGTTTGAGAGATGTACTTTTGAGTGTGATTTTAAGATTCAAAATGTGCAGAGTAAGTTAAGTACAGAAAAACTTCAAACAACCTCCAAATTTCTACTCAAGTTCTCTACTGATTTCTGCCCTTAAAATTTACAGTTTTCCTCAGCCACCATGAGCAAAGCTGGGGTGACAGCATCTTTGCTCTGAGACACTGGTCCCACATCAGCTGGAGGATGCTGACACTTCTGTACCTGTCTGATGGACAAAGAGAGTATTTCACTTTTCAGGACTGTCAATCCAGTCACAATCCCAGTGATTATAAGTTCATAGTTTAAGATAATGTTCCTTTCTGTTGTCATAGAAAAATGCATAGAACTGTTCTTCAAAGCCAGAGGTCTTCTCAATTCAAAATGCTGCAGCTGTTTATAACTTTCCTAAGTCATCAGTCTGGATTTAGATGTTTCTAAACCAACTCAAATGTGTCATTACAATAAACCCTTGATCTGTTGTCACCTTCCAGGTAGTGAGAAGAGAATTAGACAGAATATCATAATTCCAAACTCTCCAAAGGAACATCACAAAGATGATACTATAGTTTAGGAGTTTTTCCATGGAATATTTATGTGGAAGGTCAAAATATAAGTAAAATAATCTTCAAGACATTCAAGCAATCCATGAAGTTCTCATAGAGATTAAGAGAGGTTGGATGTAAATGAATCATTCAAATCTCCTCAGAGATATCAAATATTCTTTGTTGTTGTGGTTGTTTATTTCCAAGTAAAACTGTTCAGATAAATACATATTTTCACTTTGATTAAAAAAAAAAAACAATGGACATTTTATTGTGCTTCCTGTAAAGTGTTAAACTTAATTTTTACAATCTCAGAAAGAAATGAACTCTTGGTATAAATAAATTACCAGATACTGTGACTCATAGATTGTTCAATGAACAAAGTGCAGTAGTTTATAAAAAAACAACCTTGTTCTTTTTCAGCTGCATCTTTTCATCCTCCTTGCACAATAAAGGTAAAGACTGCTGAGCCTATTTTCTTCTATGAGACAAGATCATCAGTGTGACAAAGTGTTAAAACATACTTGTTTTAACTACACATAAAAGATTTGTCACTGAGCCTGAATGGACAATAATAACCTCATTGTCCTGATCTTAGGTTGATTTTTCTCTTATGGAAATGAAGTATAATTAAACCTAGAGAGAAATCTGTTCCTGGGAGCTTTATTTCTGTTAGAAAGCCACAGAGACAACAGCTCATAGCTACCTTGGGTTAAGTGCTTTGAGATCCTAGGTAGAAATATAAACTTTCAGGTCTGTAGAAGTGTATTATTACCATATGAGTCACCCAATCCGGTATAAAAAACCTGCAAATAAACACCAATGCCAAGTAAGGAATGGAGGAAAGAGCAAAGCACTGTGCCTGTTCTTTCAATAAGAAATAAAGTATGTGATTATTGTCCTATGAACTATGGTTTAAAGACAATGGAGGACATTTATTTCCTAGTGTAAAAATATATAACATGACAGCTACTATTTTTAGGTCTGTTTAAGAATTTTAATTGAAATCTAAACTAGCAATAGGAACCCTAGATGTAGTGTCAAAGTATAAAAGCTAGACCTAGCATAATGTGAAGGAAGGGAAACTGACAATGTATAATTATTATTCCCAAGAGGAAAAGAAGAAAGCACACGTATTCAATCTGTATTTCTGTAATGAACACTACAAGACCGAAGAAGAAAAAAAACAATCCACAGTATCTTTGTTATTGAAGCAGATAATGTTTCATAATGCATGTATCTTTGGATTCATAGTGTAACAGTCAGAATAGGGCACTGTTATCCAAAAATTCTGATTCTATCACCACTAGTTTAACATGTGAACTTCATTAAGTAACTGGGTCCTAGATCCAAACAAAAAGTTGGATACTGAGAAAGTGAGTACCTGACCACAAATTAGAATAAATAGAAAGCCCTTTCCAGACAGTAACATCCAAGGAGAGAGATGGACATCAGGTGAGGAGAGAACCAAAACCAGAAACCCAGAGAGAAGGATGAAGCTGAGAGCCGCTGGCAGAGGAGTTGCTGAACATGTAACAATTGTTACTCCTGCCTCCTCTTTGGCTATTTCAAAACAGAGTATCCATCACTTTCTTATGCTTACTTGCATTCTACTATTGCATAGGTCCATTATTTTAATTTTAAAGGACATAAGAACGTAAGATGGTGGTAATGGTTGTAACGTGTTGCAGCCAAATGATTACAGTGATCATGAAAAGAGTCTTGTTTCAATGCCTTCCACAACCTGAGCTTGCTGCGCTGGTTTTGGCTGGAGTAGAGTGTTTTCTTCATAGTAGATAATACAGGGCTATGTTTTGGATTTGTGCTGAAACAGTGTGGATAACACAGAGATGTTTTTGTTATTGTTGAGCAGTACTTACACACACTGAAGGCCTTTTCTGTTTCCCACTCTATCACACCAGTGAGTAGCCTGGGGGTGCACAAGAAGTTGGAAGGGGACATAGCCAGGACAACCGACCAAAGGAATATTGCAGAACATATGATGTCATACTCAGCAAAAAACTGAGGAAATTTGCAAGGAGGTCACTGCTCAGGAACTGTCTGGGCATTGGTCAGTTGGTGATTGGTGGTGAGCAATTGCTTCCGTTTACATCACTTGTCTTGCTTGGGTTTTATTTCTCTCTCTTTGTTATTTTCACTTTCATTACATCATTCTTTTTCTTATTATTATATTTTATTGAAATCATTAAATTGTTTTTATCTCAACCCACAATTTTTCTCACTTTTACTCTCAATCCTCTTCTCCCATAGCCCTGGCATGGAGTGAGCAAGTAGCTGTGTGGTACTTAATTGCTGGCTGCAGTTAAACCATGACACTTGCATATCTGGTCTCCCCTCTTTATAGCTCTTAAAAAAAACCACTAAAATATAGTTGAGGTTAGCAGCCATTCCTCTTGTTTCAATTGGCCAGTCTTTAGAAATGACTGCAAAATAAATTGGAACAAAAAGACAGAAGAAAAACAAGTACAACTCTGTGGACCAGGGATGAATAGTATTTATCCAGGAAGCAATAGCCTGGATTTCAGTTTCTGAGTACAATATTTTATATGCTAAATTATAAATTATGTTATGTGCTGTATTTTCTTATCTTATTTCATTTAGCACTTAGATTTTGTAGAGTTTTTGCACCGTGGCTTTTTTTAATGCCAAGAGCCTCGTTCCTGCCGTTGGCAATTAGCATTGATGTTCACCAGGAACAAACTTGGGACTGGAAGGTTAGTTTCTGAATGAGATGTAGAAATTTAAAACTAGTGTTAACTTCCATTGATACCAGTTTCAGCTCAAGGGAACCTGAAAAAAAGTTTTCAACCTAACCATAGTTTTGACCAGTGGTTTATCACATAACAATTTTAACAGAAACAGCGTTTTAAATGAACTACTCTGATTTACATTGACAATTTTTGTGGTCATTTCTCATTAAAGTCAATGTGAGTTTTTGTATATATAAATATAAATACCAATATCATTCAACTAAAACAATACAGTGTCTAGTATTTTAAACAAGATCAAGAAACCTTACTTTATATGCAATTATGTAAAAATCAGTTGACCATCTTTAGATGTTTTATTGCTGGCCTTTGTTTGAAAAACTTTGAGAGAGTGAATGCTTAAGAAAATAACGTATAATTAAAGGATGAGAAGTATCAGGTGAACACACAGTTTGGAGTTGTCTACCAACCTAGTTCAGAGCTTTAACTAGTAGGCTGTGTCCTTTGTGTGAGAGAATAACTACTTATAACGAATAAAACAAATGCTGTAGGAGAGACCAGAAGTGTTTTTTTAGCAGACTTAAGTACCTGTCCTAAATATGGCAGAGCAAAATCTGGAACATAATTGCATCAGGAAAGCGGCATACAGTTTACTGGATATCTGGTGCTTCTATGGTCTTTTAACTCTAAATTCCATCCTTGAGCCAAAGAAAGCATCATCAAAATGTAGTATGTTTATGAAAAAATTAGAATAATCTCTCTTTTGTTATACAGAAATGCCTCCTTGTAAATCAGGTCCTCTGAATGTTTCTCTATGGAGGTTTATTTTCAGATAACTGGAGGTATGTCTTGACTCCCTTAGCACCAAGCTGCTGATGATTCGACCAGCACAAGATCTTTGTTTCTCTTACCATGTTGTATTTCTGAAGTCTTAATCTTTATCACACAGAATCACACAGAATTGCTATGGCTGGAAAATACCTTTAAGATCGTCAAGTCCAACTATTATCTAGCTCTACTGGGACCACTGCTACACCATATCCTTAAGTACCATATCTAGGCAACTTTTAAATACATCCAGGGATGGCAATTCAACCACTTCCCTGGACAGCCTGTTCCAGTGTTTGACAACTCTTTTGGTATAGAAGCTTTTCATAATGTCCAACCTAACCCCCTCTCAGCACAACTTAATTCCATGTCCCCTCATCCGATCAGTTGTAACTTATGAGAAGAGACCAACACCCACCTCTCTACAACCTCCATTCAGGTAATTGTAGAGAGCAACAAGGTCTTTCCTCTGCCTTCTTTTCTTCAGCTCAGCTCCTCCTCATAGGACTTATTCTCAAGACCCTTTACCAGTTTTGCTGCCCTTCTCTGGACCCACTCCAGCACCTCAATGTCTTTTTTATACTACAGCACCCAAAAGAGAACACAATACTCAAGGTGTGGCCTCACCAGTGCCAAGAACGGTGGAACAAACACTTCTCTAGTCCTGCTGGTCATACTATTCCTGATATAGGCCAGGATGCTGTTGGCCTTTGTGACCATCTGAACACACTGCTGGCTCATGTTCAGCCAGCTGTCAATCAACACCCCCAGGTCCCTTTCTGCTGAGCAGCTTTCCAGCCACTAGTCCCCAGGCCTGTAGCATTGAACAGGATTGCCCTGGCCCAAGTGCTACAATTCTCTCCTTTCCCTCAGTTTATGTGAGTTCGCTTTAAAAAGACAATGGAAAAAAACCTAGGGTGTAATCAGAAAGATGGTGCTTATGATAACAGAGTGCAGAAAAAATTAACAGATTCTCAAAGCAGTGGCAGAGACAGAGCATATCCAACTTAAAAGGTGAAATGTTCGAGCATTTCATGAAATGATGCAAAGAAAATACACTTCAGATGATTGAGAAGTTTCTTATCCACTTGTACAATGGTTGGGTAGCAGCACTTTTGCTGACATGAGAGAAAGCTCAGACCTCCTCCTCACACTGGGGGCAATAAGAACTATTTTCTCAGTAAATGCCAGTCACTAGTTCTTCTAAAATCTTATTTCCTCAAAAGACCTCCTAATAAAGGTTCAGAGAAACATATAGTTACCTACAAATGTTTATGTGCTCAGGGTGATTTGTGGACAGTTGTAAAGAGGAAACCTGTAGACTAGATACAAAATGTACTAAAAAATATTTAAGATTCAAGAGTCAACTTTAAGAAGTTTTTTCGCACTGATTTTCATTATCCTAATCTTGATCTTCTTATGAAGAATATTATTTGTTTTAAGAAAATGACATAATAAAGAACTATAAAGCCCTTATTCATAAAAAATTGCAAGTATTAGCAAGATATAGGTGGTATACAGTAGGCTAATAAATTAGTATTTATGGCTTTTTTGGATACATTTTTTCAACTAAACATAGAAAATAGTTGCATTTTGGTTTTAGCATTCTTGATAACAACATAGGAGAGTGAAAGTGAATGAAATATTTTTATATAAAAGCAATTACTAAAAAGATCAACAGGGTGGGGAACGAGAGCTCTTTAGATTATTCAAGCAACTGTTGAGAATATTATGAGAACCATGTACCTTTGAAATGCAGTTCCTTATCCAGAAAGGGAGTAAAAATGGAGTCAAATACTGCATGTGCTGATTCGCACCATGAAAAAGGCTCAAAGAAACCCCAAATTTGGCAGGGTAAAAGATCTTTGTTAACCATAGGTACACAATGCTTTCATTTTTAGATAATTTTCAGTATCTCCAAACACTCTTTTATTTGGATTGAATGACCACATCATTACTGGGTACATTACTATCATCTGAATGATCAGAAACTCTTACAGTTAGAAATGGAAACATCAGATAACAAGGACAGCCATTCAGGTTATTGGTTCACATGAAAATCAGGAAATCCATAAAATTAAAATAACAGCTCTAAAGAGAAAAGTCCAATTTTGTTTGCTTGGGTTTTTGGATGGGATTGGTGTGGGTCTAGGACAAGCATTTTTCATTTACTCTTCTGTTAATCCAAGCAATTTACTTACCTTGCCAAATGATTTTCATAAAATCTTGGAACTTTACTCAAAAAATAAAGATGATCAAAGAAAAGAAGGAATTTGTCTCAATTATTTCGTTATAGATTTGTTTATTGTACTTTCCCAGCTTATTTTAATGATTTATATGCCTATCAGTTTAACTACTGCCTAATACATATCTTTTTTGCACCTGTGTTTGTTTCTGCATTTTCTTATCACATTTACTGTCCTAAAGGAAAACTGATATAACATGGTCTAAGTGAAACACAATGAACAGCAGAGCTGCTGAAGCTATTTTTATATAACTGCATGCTAGCCATCATTTTTTAAATGACAGCTATTTGATCTGAATTGTTTCTTATTGCTTTACAAAACAGATATTTTATAAAGATAGTTTGTTTTGAAATATTCACAGAAGCTTTCTGAACATGGATATTTTAATGATTAGACAGATCCTTTATTCCTCCTTTGCTTTTTCTGATAAATAGATTTTGAGAGCTCTGCAGTCTCAAAATGCCATAAATATGCAGTTAACACATGCAGACATCTTTGAAAAATTGAGACTAGCTGACTTTTACTGGCTCTGTTGCTCTGGTAAAGACAGTATAATTCCACAAAAGCTATATTTGTAGCCAGAAATTACATCAAATGATTTAATTTTATTATTAGCAGGAAAATATATTTTAAAATATATGAAGACAATGGCTTTTTTCTTTTTTTTTTTTTTGTCATGAGCTCTTAATCTATATTTTCATGTTTAATTATCTAATACTATTGACGTGAACCACTGGAATTTGAAGAGCACCTAAATGTTCAGGAAACTACCTGGTGTTTCAAGCATCAATCTTAAATACTTTTCATTCCTTATCAGTCACTAAAGACAAAATTCTGTCATCTTCTGCTTATATAATTTTATACAGTTGGTTATCTAACCTGATATGTTTATTCATGCACCAGTTGTTTTTTGTTTTTTGGTTTTTTTTTTGTGTAAGCTCATATCTTAGAAAGATTTAGAAAAAGGAGATCATTAGTTAATGCTATTTGCAACATTCCGGGAGTAATACATAAAATTTTCACCTGTAACTCCCTTTCACATCTGTCCCTGGACCTTTTGTCAGGAAAGAAACAAAGATGAGATTGTGCATAATGGTTTTCATCTGGCCACAGACATTGCTATTAATATGCCAGTTTCAGGGTTGCCTAATAGGAAAGATGTTATATTCTAAACCGACCTCTTGATGTTACAATTAATGTAGAATTATTTAGAAGACAATAGATGGTATCACAGTCACTGGAAATCACACAAGAATTTTAGATAAATCCAGATTTAAATGAGTATCTACAGTACACATCTGTCACCATTATGTTGCAACCGCTTTATCTTGCAGTTTAGTTCAGTGGTTGACAGAACTGAGACATATTGTGGTAGTTACATTTTAAAATATTAATACTGGGGAAGATCGTGCGCTTTGCTCTACAGATACACAAGAGAGAGGGAGGAACGTTTCTCTACTCTACAGTCTAGCTAGACAGCAGAAAGCAGAAAGAGTACAAGATCATTCATTTCTAGAGCATTTAAGTGTTTCTACTCTCTCAGTGGCTTGTATTGTGTCAGTACAATTACATGTGTCAATGTGAAATAAAGGACACTAAAAGCCACAGCACCTGCCACCCCAACACACAGGGTAATATTGGGTAACCTATTTCTTGGGATTTTTCCACATCAAAAGGTAAAGAATTCATTGTCTAGAAGAGAATGTTACTGGGAGAGCTTCCTTGTTAGCTTTCCTTCTCAGCAAACCCATACTTGTGATACAAGAGCATTCTTAAAATGGATTCTCAGGTGACCTAAAAACTGATGTGCTTGGATAAATGATGCTGACACTTTTGTTATAATTTTGAAGGGCATATAAAAATCTCTCATGGGGATAAGAAAAGCTCAGCTTGTGAAATGTGCAAGAGGGTTAAATATTTGGACTGTCTCTGTGTTACTCTACATGCAAAGTGAGCAGTATTTCTGTTTGGGCATGTCAATATTAAAACTTTACCAGTTCCTTCAGCAGTCTTTGAGCCTAGTTCCAGTGGATAGCTGAAGGGCAGGACTGTAGAAAACTTCTTATAATGCAGCTTTGGAAAATACATATTTTAAAAGTGTTTCTGTTCTGAGATTTCATTTGTGGTGAATGGACAAAAACCCCACCTGCACTAATCTGTATATACTCAAAGGAAAACATGATAATTTTGCTAATGTCAGCTTATAGTAGTCATCTTCTTTCCAGGAAAACTGAGAGGTCTTCCTCACCACCAGAAGCTGTCTAATTATGTAAAGGAAAAGTGATTAACTGATTATGATGAATAAATTAATCTCTGAGGACTTGTATGTATTCAGACATTCCTAATTAGTATGGCTTTCATGAAGAAATTCAAGGCAGTCCTCCATTCCTATTAGTAACGATTAGCAGAACAATAAGTAATTTTTGGCAGCTCCTTGCAAAATTATTAGAATTAACATGGGATTAAGGATTTGTGAAAAATTTGTCACTGATTAATGATGTGAGACTGGCAAGTACCACAGACCTCCCTGGAAAAGCACCCATATCTAATGATTTCAGTAAGCAACAATGGAGCAGGTAAAATACAGGGATTTCCTGTATTTTATTGTATTTATTACCAACTATGCCAGGAATGTTGATTTTCTTTTCAGGTCTCCTACACTTTTCTTTTTCTTAATGAGGGTCAGCAGTTATTCAGTGCAAGAATATGATTCTCTTCCTGCATCTCAGGGCATTTTACAATGCTTTTTCAAGTTCGTTTTATAAACACATTAGATACCAAATATTTTTGCGGTTCACTGTTTCTCTCTTCTTTGTGATGTCCTTTATTAGATTTGTCAAGATTGTGCCTTCATTGATGACTGCTCTCTGTATGCAGCCTTTTAAAATAAAAATCAGTGTTTAACAACAGTAATTTGAATTTTGAATACTTGATTATCATCATAAGGAGACAAATCTGAGCAGATTAGTTAGGACAGCTGTGAGATGGCTGTGAAAAAAACCAGGTATAATTACAGCATACATTGAGAAGGCTATTTCGACCAAACCAGTACGTGCCTCTGCACAAAGCACTCATTCACAGTATTCTGAAAGTATTCATAATATCAGTGAAGAAATATGAATTTAAACTAAAATAGGCATAAAGAAGAACTAATAGTTGCCTGGGGAAAAAGAGAACTCATGGGAGGAGATTGATGGTATGTCTCTCCAGTAAAACGAAGTACAATGGAGACAGTCTCTGTGTACCTCTAGTCACACCGATACTTTTACACATTATGATGCAGTTCCATCTAAGGGTAATAGTTTAGAATTTAAGAAGCACTATAATGGAATTTTATCTGAGCTAGGTAGCCTGCCACTGAAAAGGCTTCATTAACCTGTGCAGAGCACTATATGGCTACACTGGTTCCAGTCTGGGAACAGATACAAACACTACTAAGGCCAAAATGTACAGCGTATGCTAGCCTTTTGCTGTTAACTACAGTCCTAAGAATATGTTTTGAGTGATATGAACATGCTGAACAGACATCTGTGTTTCCAAATAAACAAAAATCTTGGTTTATAAGGAAGGATTTTCACATCTTGTCACCAATTTTCAAGAGAATAGATGGACAATTCTTGACAAGTACACATTTACAAAATGTTGCCACCAATCTGAAATATCTGTAAGCTTGAAAAAGCGTAAGTTAAGAAGAGAGGTAAAAGGAAAACACTATTCAGGTATTCCATAAAAGTGTTAGTCAACTCTAATTTAGAGAATCCCTCATGAATACTTGGGTGACACCCAGAATTACAGTAAAATCCATCACTATGTTTAAAACTTGATCCATGTCCTCTTTGTCTGTCTCTGTCTTGTTTTGCCTTGGATAAAAAAATAATCTAGCAAATCATGTCTATTCATTTACTTATTTTAATAATTAATGGTGAGAGAGTTCTGAACACCTGATTTTGCTTACACATAGTTTTCTTTTCTCACTTTCCACCTACACATACAAAAGATTTTTCATTTAAAGGAGGCCGAACATAATGCAGTGGAAGACAACGTTGTCAAAGCAAACGCAATGCAGAAATGCTAACAAATGGAAAAGCATACCTACTCAAAGTTACGTCTCCTTTCCCCCACTCCCCAGAGTCAGAACGACTGCAGTTAATCCCTCTGCTTCCTCAATAATAGGCATTGACTCTGTAACAAACCATGACGTCACAAAGCCCGGATTATGACTTCAAGCGTGGAATAAACAGTGGGAGTAGCTGGATTCTTATAAAACAAAGACCTCGTTCTCATGCAAATGTCTTTAGAAGAAGAAAACATCATATGCAAAGGGATTTGTTTCTAAAAAGATCATTTTTCAAAGATTTTTGTGAGGCAAGAACTGCTTTGCAAAGTGTATCAGAATATTACCTCTCTGTAGTAGTGGGTGGCATTGTTTCAACTATCCATTGTTGGAAATCCATAGTCCAGGCAGAAATTTGACTTGCAGAAATGATTGATGCTGAATAAGTGGTCAACACAGAGGGCCCCTCTATTTGGATGCAAAGTGCTTTTGTTCACAGCCTTTCATTTCAAGATTTTGTTATTTTCCAGAATAAACTATTTTTTTCTGGTGAAATTGATTATATATACTCTTACGCTGAAGGCAATTGTCTATGCTTGCATAGGTATATATATGCAAATGTTGGCAAAATTTGTATTCACTCATTTATACATTTATTGAGGCAGGATGAAGTAGTGTTCTCATTTGCTGTCATTTTGCAGACACTTAGTATGAATTCAAATGCCTCAAAAATGTCTTCACTTGATATCTACTAGACTGGAATGAATTCAGCTGGAAAACAACTTACTAAGAGAAAAATAAAGATCTGAGCATTTAAGCACACAATGACAAAGCATTGTTAGTGAGGAAATTGTAGTACTTCTCCAAATTAGGTTCGCGGCCAGTACATATTTATTAATAGCCTGCTTTTAAATTTTCCTATACGAGTGTTGCTCCTATTTAGTTAGAAGTCTAGAAATGTATTTATTGCAAACTATACAACTCTCATTTGCACTGATTCCTTTACCTTGCTGTGACCTAACTGCAACAGTTAGAAAGTACCTTTAACTCATCTAAGTAGGGTATGAGGGTCCTGAGTATAATGAAGCATATCAGCAACTCAAGCTAAAACGCTGGCTGATCTTCCTTCATCTTTACAGATCATTTTAACAAAGTGAAAACAAAAGACCATCATACAAAAAACTGTCACTCCGTCCTAGCTTCAACGCTGCATTTTGATGAGATCTAGGGTTCAGAAAATAACATCCCCTCCATTGATTTTAACAAACGTTGGATGAGACATTAAGACTGAAGAAAAATGCAAATAAACACTGAGGTGATGTCTATAGTAGCACTGACAATACAGAACAAGAGACAGACTGCTCCCTTGTGTTGTCTTCAGAGCTTACTTGGTGAGTAGTGTGGGAAATGCTGGCATTCTTTAAGCTCCTGCTTTTGTTTTAATATTGGTATACACAGAAGACCAAAAAATAAGCAGCCCTTTCTGACAAATAGTGAACTTAAAACTTCTCTTTGCTATCATAAGATAGCTTTTGTCTCTGGCTTCAGTGAAATCTTTGACTAAATTAGAAAAACTGGAGACAAATCGATGAGTTTTTTAAACTCAGAATTTAACTGTAATCTCTAATCCATAGTAAAAATGCTTCATATTTTTACTCTGATGAAATAGTACACAGGCTGCATAGATAAATCTGAGTGAGAGATACGCTAAACTGTATCACCACAGGATCAACTTCATATCCCTGATTCAGAATTTAGTATTATATTATTTTACAATAATAAGAGAAAACTGATTTAAGAATTATAATGAACTGTATTTTCTTTCATCTAGAGAAAACAGCTAGATCATTTCAATGAGAATAAATTGAGCATTTCCTTGAGTAATAAATATTGTTAGGAATGCAATGTTTAGTGATGAGAAAAATATGAGGAGTCCTTAATGTTATGTTGAAACATATAACATTATAGTATTTACAGGAATATTTCTAGTACATAAAGCAGTCTGCAAAAATAGGTGTTCTACGGCTAGTAACAACAAGGTGCATCTTTGTCAGCATCACTGAGGATAAGAATAAACAGAGTGTTGACATTGCTCTTCTTATCAGTTATTGAAAATAGATATTTTAATGAGTAGGCACTCAGCAGACCTCAAGACTTTCTTTTCGTAGCTTTGAATTGCCACCCTATAATTCAGTACTATTAGCCTCCACCTCTTTCATTTTATCATCCACAGGTGAATACATTTGTTCAAAACATGATTTCTAGATGCTTTATGCAAGTGAAAACTGTCAGAAATACAAAGGAAGAATGAACTATAAGACAGTTACGCAACTGAAAGGACATTTGTAAAAGTGATTTATACTTCCATTAAGTAACAAAGAAGTCCTACCTAAAGGGCAAATCCTGCAGTCCTTAGGAAAGGAAAGATTTTTTGAACGTATTGCATTTTTTTTTCTAATTCCTAAGGTATATGCATAAGTTTAAACATCTTCCTTGGGAGAACTTGTGATAAATGGCACGTATCTTTAAATACTGTCTTAAAACCAGATTTAGATGAAAGTATCTTTTTTTTTCACATTATGGTGGGGTTTTGATACATGTTTATTTTTAGGAAAGTTTAGGAAACATGAGCTCACAGCAAATAGCAACTAAATAACTGAAGGTTGATAGTAATCAAGTGCCAGACCCTTTTGTAGTAAATTAATGGGTTACTATGGGATGATAACTACCAAAAAAATTGTTTGCTGTTTGTTAAAATAATATGAGATATGAGAATGTGTAAACCAGAAGCTTAAAGAGCAACTATGCTCAGACTTTGAATTTGGCTGAGCTGATCAGGAACAACTATAATATAATGGAGAGACGAAAATCAAACATCTGTGCCATGTTAAACATTAAGTGAAATTTAAACAAACATTATTGCATTGGACCTCTTGATACTAGTACTGATATTTCTAAGTTATCTGTTCACAGCCACTACAAAACACAAGTCCTGCTTTGCCTACAGTCAAAATACATACAAAAAAGCAACAAATGGTGAGAATAAATATGGGAGAGAACCCATAGAGCATAAGATGAAAGAGTGAAGCAGTGGTTTAGTTAGTTCAACTTCTGGCTTTTAAATATGTGTGCCTATTTACACAGATGAGTGCCCATCCATATTTAAGCACGTTATCCTTTTTAAAAAATAAAATATTTATTAAAGTTATCTTTGCACAATAACCCAAGCACTAAAAATGTTTTCTATAGCTGTGTTTTGCAAATGGTTAGGAAATAACTACAAAAGAATAATAAATGCTCCCAACAGGTAGCACACTATTGAAGTGTTTGTGACTTGATGCTCAACCAGTGAAGGCACAGTACAATGGGTTATTGATGGACACATATGTGGGAACCACAGGAGTGCCAAGACTCATTGTTATCAGCCCTGTATAATATAATGCTGAATGAATTAACTGTGGTGATTGCTTAAAATGCACCTTTTTGTATAATAGCCCTAATTATCAGCAACCCTTTACAATGAGTGGATAATAATTTTTAATTCCTTCAACATTCATTGTAGTAACATTAATCATGATGATCTTATTTGGTTTTAACATGAATGTAATATGTGATACCACAGGAATTACATTGAAATTCAGGAGTATAAAATGTGCACTTAGTATACAGGGTTATCACAAATTCCCTTCAAAAACAATGAATGCTGGCTGATATACAGCCCAGGGTATTGCCCAGTTCAGCTGTCTTTGGAAATACCTACTCAATGAATCATAGGATCATAGAATCACAGAATGGCAGGGATTGGAAGGGACCTCTGGAGATCATCGAGTTCAACACCTCTGCGAGAGAAAGATCACCCAGGGCAGGCCACACAGGAACAGATCCAGGTGGGGTTTGAGTCTCTAGAGAAGGAGATTTGACAACCTCTCTGGGAGAGGTAAGTTAAGACCAAACTGAAAACAGGCTCTTCAAAGCTCCATTCTGCAGTAGCTAAACAAGGGCATTGATATGCTCAAGCAGATATTCGAGGGGGAAACAACGTCAGATCAGTTGTGACTCCATAAACCATGTCAGCCCTGTATAGATATAGTCTGTGCATCTCTGCATCAATTTCCACTTGTAATTCATCTAGACAAAAATTCACACTGACAGGTAAACTGAGTCAGCAGTTTCTAGGTGAGTCTTTTCTAATTACTAATGTGCTGGAAACCCAGCATACATCAATTTCTAAGACAGCATATCCCTAAAGAGATTAGTATTTCCTAAATAGAACTCTTCACTTGTAATAGTTGGCTTCATACACCTTTTCATAAATTCTTCAAGTCTGTGGTTTGACAGAAACTGGCAATATCTGATGAATTGCTTTACCTGCTACCTGTTTGTGAGTGGTGACTGTGTCGGTGAGTGTCTTTGTTTAAAGCATTAGACTATATGCTTCTACACAGAATAAAAAAAAAAAAAGAAAAAAAAAAAAGAAAAAGTGGTGGCAAACACTACAGCTATTGCTTTCCCCACTGCAGATATTTTTCTGGGGCACAATTGACTTCTAGTATTGTATTATCTGGGATGTAGGGAAGAAGTAGTCATTTGTTGTTGACCTGTGCTAATTGTGTTAACTAGTACACTGGGGAAGATCCAAATTTCCACCTGTACTCTTAAGTTATTGCCCATTTCTTGTGGCTCTTTGAGACACAAAGTTCCAGTCACAATTCCACTATGCATAAGCATGCGAAGAGGCACAAATATAGACCTTATGTGACTGTAGAAGGAGTTTGATATGATTATTTCCATGCATGGATTAAAAATAAGCTTTCACGAGCATTCAAGAAATGCAATTCAATTTTAGTCAGTCCTAAGAGAACAGAAATTTAAAGCTTCATTTTTGAAAGTCATAAGTTAGGCTCTGCAAATTTTCTAAAGTCACAGTGCTGGCTCAGATTATTCTGAACTGTGACAGTGCAAACCGCTGACACCTTTTTTTTCTTTTAATTGTTTATTCTTCGAGATGTTTCTGGTGAGTGGGCATCAAACTTGCAGCGCTGTGACAATTTATTCTAACAGAGAATGTGGTCCCTGATAGGTTTAGAGGCTCTACAAAAATCTATACAGTCATACTATTTCCCTATTTATAAATGGCTTGTGTTAGCAGTAATGAATTTAGAGGTTTCTGCAACTGCTTTTTCATGATGAGACACTTCTGCAATGCTTGCAATTACCTTGACACAAAAATTCAGGAAGTAATTCTATTTCTAAGCTTCCTTATATTTTCTATTTTATCTTTTAAGGAACTTAGGACCAGGATTATCTTCATATTATACCTTGTACAAAGCTGAAATCTTTATTGACGTTAAGAATGAAACAATTAGGAGCAATTAGCTACTTAAGAGCTTTGCTGTCCTCTTTGCTTCTGTTGGTGAGAGTGAATGAAAGTTCATGGTGCCTTTTTAACAAATCATGTTATGTCAAGGTATGCAGCAGTGCCACAATGGAACTTCAAAAGAAAAGTGGAGCACTAAATGTTTGATTAGATCTGCCAGATTTCAGGATTGACACGGAGGGTACACAATATACATCAAGTCTCTGGTTTAGACTGGCACTCAGACCATTAAAAGTCCAAGCTGGCTTGTAAACAACACGTACATGAGTGGTTTTCCACAGCAACTCTAAGACTGACTGAACTCTGAGGCAATTCAGGCAATAAAATTTGTGATTACAATAAAATATTCACTTATAATGTTATAACTGTCTTGATAACGGAGTATTCAAATTGTCTTTTTTTTATATATATAAATCAACCCTTAGACCTGTCCAATAGTTAGATATCTTTTCACTCATAATATTACTAAACATGAAGCTGCTGCTAATGTTTTGTTTTCCACATACCTTTGAAAATTATATTATTAAAACATAGTATACAGCTGTATCTTTCAGAATAAAACTATATATTCAATTTATTAGGAGAGATCTTTTTATCGAATTTCAAAAAGTATTACAAAGTCTCCCTTAAAGTCACTCCCATCCCACCCCCAAAAAAGTATTGACATTTATTTAAGGCCGTTACTACCCCACACACAGTATTACAGGTGAAAAAAAAAACAAAACACACTGTCACAGAAAGCAAATACAATCCATACAATCGTTTTAACCTGTCACTCATCTTTTTTTTTTTTTTTAAAAGAAAGCTAGTGCTGTATGAGATTGTAGAATGTAGAACAAAATAAAAAAAAAGTCTTGATGAAAATATAGTCTGGGAGTGGGAAATAAGAATAGAATAAGAATAGATGTTATCATCCATGAGGTCTTCTCCAGGCTGTAAGGAAGAAAAAACTCTGCTATTTTGTGTTAGTCATTATACCAGGCCTCTATTTATTACAGAATTCAAACATAATTGTCACCTTAGGGCTGCATACAGTAGTATGAATTAGATTTTGGTAGCTTTGAACTCTGTTTTTTGGGGGCAACTTACAGCTTGTATACCTTGTTGCCCAAAAGGAAGCTCATGGTCAAACAAATTCACACTAGACATTCTTGCTTTTAAGGCCAGTAAAATCTACCTTTAAAAATGTTTTAAGAATGGCAACTCCTGGTAAATGAACCATGCTAGCATTCAATTATTTGAATTTGAACTCCTGCTTGACTTAGTGCACATTATAATACAACTTTTTTTTTCAAATTTTTATCACCAACTGTAATCAAGTCGGGATTGTAGCTTTCAATTAAGCCTGCCCAAGATTTAAGCTCTTGAGTCTTTTGTGAAGACTTACTGCTGAGTGCAAAATATGAGATAAGTTGCAAATGTTTAGACATGATGACAATTCAGAAGTCTGATTGATAACTAAAAAAAGGATAAATATAAGGTGTTTATAAAGGGTTTTTTTGGACAGCAGCCCAAAGAACGTTTTAAGAATGTTTTGAGCCATTTCTTAGTGAGGAAATCACCAAATTAACAAGATTCTTTTAGTACTTGAAGGTGAGATTGAAAAGCCTATTTAAACAATTCAGTTAATGTTTTATGCTTTTTTAATTCATGATTTATATTGAAATGGCCAAATTTAAGTTTACAATAACAAGCAGCAGCATGAGGACCACAGAGTTCTCTACTTCCAAATAAAAAAGATTCACTGAGGTTAAGAGGGACCAAACATACTTTTACCCTTTGATCATGCCTAGTTTCAGAAGGTTTCATTATTCATTCTCTTTATTTGGATGACGCATTTATTTGGATCGCGTTTTTAAAGCAGTCTAAACTGTTTTATATAAAGCAAGCTACAATTGGTATCTCACTGGAATTGCAATCAAATTTTAATTTACACTTAAAATGACCAGGACAAGGCCAAGTCCTCAAGTTTTGGTCTTATTATCATCTAAATCAATGATAAAATTGACAAGGACATAAAAAAAAGCAGGATCATGTAGAATGAATTTGTGAGTTACATGTCTTTAAAAGAGAAACTTGCAAGGCTGTAGACATTTCTCCAAGATACAATTTAAGATCAGATTATGGCTATTCAAGAGACTTATATGACTGAAAACAAAACCAAAATCTGTTGAGAAAGTTAATCATGCCTTCATACAAAATCTGCCATGAACCAGAGAATATGCTATTAACACCCATGATTGTCACCAGTACTGACCTAGCCAATTCCTGAACTAAAATAGTCTGAGTTGTAACAGCCTCGTTTTAAGAGCCACATTTCTGTAGTTAGACATAAATGGGGATTTCTAACTACACACAGAGACTAGGGGGGAGGATTGTTCTTATTCAGAGGACTGAATTTTAATTAGCAGTGGACAAGATAAACATTCATATGCAGACCCAAATCCAGGTTAGGTATAGAACTTGGACTTACTCTGATATGGACAGAATGCAATTAGCTATTTGACACTGAAAGATGTTGGGAGTTTTTCCATCTTCTGATGCAGTGAAAATCTACAAATGTAGAATCAAACCATTTGTGAAAGTGTATCAGTGAAGTCAGACGCCACACTTCCCAAAAATATCCTGGAACTATTGTAGTAAGATAAACATGATCTGAAGCTACAGATTTAAATCCAACAGGGTCTTCCAGTTTGGAAACTGATTTTTCCGCTTGTCT
>VWZK01021111.1:303030-363079 GCA_013396935.1 Baryphthengus martii | reverse complement strand
GAAACTTTTTTTTCCGCTTTTTTTTTTTTTTTTTTTTTTCAAAAGGCTCTATGTCTTGAATTGCAATAGTATTCATTATTATCTCTCTCACTCAATCCTCATGTGCAGATAGTATTCAAATCCACAGTTTTGCTATATATAATCTCTTTCACATGGTCTCTAGATCTAACCCACAGATAAAATCAAAATATCATTGTATTTTCATTATCCCGTATCTCAGTCACTAAAATACACATTTTTAAATTGCTTATTTGCTTGTAATACCACAGGATCACCTGTTCCTTTGGTAATAATTTTTTCTTTTGAATGATTCCTGTTGTAATAATCTGTTCATCTTGCTTTTAGGTATCGTCCTTAACTCATCATCAGTCTGGTCTGGGTACATATCTATTATGGCTATCAGTGGGGTTTTATGGTCATTTCACTATGAAATTCAGTTCTAGATATGTAGCTGCATTGCTTTTCCACTCTGGTTCATCCCTGTGCCAGACCCTAAGAGCAAACTATGATTCAATTAATTGGCTATTGAAATGCAATCTTCTTTCTCCTATTGGCCAGTAATATAAACCTTCAAAAAAAAAAAAAATAGTCAGAAAAAGATTGTGGTTTTGTCATATTGCTGCTCACGAGTAGGTTAGTTGGAGGTATGTAAACATCTACAAAAGTACCATTACCTTTTTATGTAAGCATGTTAAATCATTCCTTAAAACTCAATTCATCAGTAGAAGTAAAAGGAGGATGGAGTTTTGGTTTGGGATCCTAACATTGCAATTCTGGAGAAATAAAAAAGGTTGATAAAGGTTTAGGAAGTTTTTAACAAAAAAATGGGAAATCCAAGAAAAAGTTAATTGGAATTATTTTATACATTTCAAAAAAAAAATGCTTCAGTTTTCTTTGGAGTCTTCAGATTTCTCTATTGGCATTGATTTTCAAACAAAGAAATAATAGTATAAAAAAATTTAAAACGTTTGCTTCATAAATGTCAAACAGAACCCTTTTGTTACTTTCTTACTCTCATTCATATGTTATTTGGCAAAAAGAACCTACTCAAATCAACTCAGAAATTCTGCTTTCTAGTAACTACTACATTCAGTGAAAAAATGTCACCTGACTACAAAATGTTTGACTAAAATTCAGTTGCTATCTCACAGGAACCACAGATCACAACTGTGATGAAAATCAGATCTCCTTTGTCCCTTCTGTCTGTTATCCATCACTTGTCTCTTGTAAACAAAAGCTGTTTTTTCATTCTTCCACTATTTCACATCATAATGGAGTCTGAGGTCAGTATTGAGACTCCCAAATGTTATAAACCATAAGAAGTAAGACAATAGTCTCTGTTTTCAACATTAGAAGAAATGTCTTTTGTAATTATAGATATATGAATTGCATGGTCATGAAGAAGTAAATTATTAAAGAAAACATATTACTCAAAGCTTTGTAAGGGGCATATGCCTAGACTGATACAAAAGGGCAAATCCCTTTATCTTTGTACTTTTTTCTGTAAAAGTAGAACTGAAATATTATTCCAAAATATAATCTGGACCATAGTTTCTTCAAAAATATTTTCCAGTATGTGCATTTATATGTACACAGGGTTGGGAATACTTTTTTCTTTTCTTTTCTTTTCTTTTTTTTTGTTTGGATTTTTGGTTTTGTTGTTTGTTTGTTTTTAATATGGTATTTAAAGTTGTGGAGTCTCAGCTTACATATCTCAGGAAAATAATTTTCAATGGATAAATCTTCACTCACTTCCTCCTTTTGCATGGAGTAAAGGAAATATAAGTCACCTTAAGAGGGCACCTGAAACTCCTTCATAGCCCTTCATAGCATGGGTTAACCATAGGGTTAACCATGTGATGGCTGCCACCAGCATCTTGAAGTAAAAACCATGATAGTGTCACAAAAGAGGTCTCATAAGTTTCCAAGCGATTGTTCCAACTCCAGCAAATTAGAAACACAATTTTTGAAAATGTTTTAACTAGCATTTTTAGTATCTTGTTGAAATACACTGCAAAACAAAAAGAACCAGCCAGAATCAAAAGAAAAAAAAAAGATCTAAAGTATTCTGCAAATGAACAAAACACAATTAGTTCATGGTACTTATTTTTAGATAGTTTTTCATTTTTCCCAGAAAAGGCTTAAAGAAAACCTTGAATTCACTTTGACGGTTAAAAGGGAGCGATATCTTGGTAACTTCGTTAAAGCTTTGACATTCACATAATTTTATAAATCTACAGCAGAAACCACGCTCATAAAATTATAGAAATACCTGCCATTGACAGCAACCACTATGTAAGCATTTTTTTCTTCTCATCACTGAGTTTATTAACTGATTTTCATATATGACTTCACATGTAGTTGAAGTATGGTTGGAAGAGTTACCAAGTTATCGTTACTTTCATTTAGGTGTTAAAGAACAAGTTTTGTGATTTCTTTGGGGAACGCTTTCTTTAAATAAAAAAGCATATTGAGTCACAATGAATGTCAAATTCTTCAAAAAATAAAAGACACTGCTTAGTGAGAAACTTTCAGCCTTTCAGTTTCCAAGTACCGCAGTCAAAAGGAGACTTTTCTTCCACACTCTATCATTACCCCTTCAGCCCCTTTGACATTTTGACATATCATCATTTCCATGATCTCAAGCATGTATATATTGATTTTTCAATCATTCTCTATTAAACCCAACAAAAGAAATTTAATGATCCAATTGAATCAATCCAGGGGAAATAACTGCTTGTTTCAATGCTATTAAAAGATTCATGCTACTCTCGAAGTTTTCTTTTTCGCTATTTTTCTCAACTGAAATACACAAATAGTAGCTTGTTCCCTCCAAAACAACAAAAAATAATCATATTTCAGTGGTGGGGATACTGAAGGGCTTGCAGACAGTGAAATCATCTGCAGCCATAGTGACTCACGATCCCTGCCAGGGGTAGGAAGAAGCACACGGCTGAGGGAGACATGCTACCATCTAAAAGGGCATTTGGGATTTCCTTGTGTTGGCTGAGCTTTCACGAGCTTCTTTGACAGTGGTCTCCAGTGAGTGCAGGAATCTTTCTGGCCTATCCATCTGTATTGGGGAACAGAGAGTTCTGGCATTTGGTGAACAATTGAAGAGCAGATGTAAGTGTTGGCAGAGAATTTCCAGGGAATACTAAGTGACTGAAGGAAAATCTGTGCTATTACATCTTTAAGGACTGAAATAGGAAGCTTTTTCTCTTCCTGTTTACTTGGAGAGAACAACTCTACATAGCTTATCTTTTCCCTTCTTAAGAAAAGATACATTTGAAAGGAAAAAAAAGCCCTTGAACTTTGTGTCCGGTTGGGTAGGGTATAAGACCACAGCTGCCCTGAATTCTTTTGTCTGATATGAGAAGCCTGTGGATATTTTTATACTGGCTTTTTTTTGATCCCAGATATTCAATGAAGTTCAAATTCATGTTGTATAAGCTCTGGACAAAATGATTGGCCAAAACGAAATGGATGGTCCCACAGATTCAGAAACAGAATGCCCAGGCACACACATAGAATATGATTTGTCTCAGGCCATTTGTTTTGCCTGCTACAGTCCCAGCTGCCCATGGACCCTTGCTACACCAGATAGATGAGCTGAATGTAAGTCTTGTGAGAGATTTCCTCCATCATGTACAAAAAAAGCGCAAACTGACCTTGTAGACAACTGAAGTTTGACTCCTCTTTGCAATTTAGTGATCTCTCCATCTTCTCCATGTTATGACAGGGATGATCAAATCTGACCTGAGGATCAGGTTTGATTTTAGCCATCTTCTTCTGGTCCATTTCTAAGGTATGGGAGAGATGCAGCCTACCTGATTTTGTATAGAGTAAGAGGATAGATTCCTGAGCCAAAGAATGTATCTGAATAAAATGAAGCATTTACAGATCTCTGTAAATTTCCATTAACTACAAGCAGCGGAAGAAGACTGCAGCTTCACAGTCCTATCACATCCATGACTTAGGCTGGTCAAATCCACAAAAATGTTTACTTATCCTGGAGTGATGATTGTGCTAAAGCAGCTATGCTCATTCAGGATGTCGAGTAACATATCTACATCAGGAAGTACCAAATTCTGTTCGGTCAGATTCACCACAACTCCAGCAATGAGAGAATGAAAGGGAAAGAATTTTAAAACCCAAAAGAGGGGATGACAGTTGGTATTCTGAAACTAAGGAAAAGATAGTTGGGCCTAAAAGATTGGGAAAAAACTAATCTATATTTGAAAAAGATGTAAGAGAATTGAGTCTTTCAAGTTGTCACTTTTTTCTAAGGTATTTTCCAAGCACTGAGTGAAACATTTGCATGATTGCTCTTAACCATAGTTGCCTATGGAGACTATCAAGAAAATAAAAGGTCCATATCAATTTTAATGTTTCAAATAAGATTATATAATTATTTGTTAGTTTACAAGAGCTTACCTTTCCTAATCTTATTTTGTGTATTTTTGCAATACATTGAGTAATTTTTGAAGCTAGCTGGATACCATTTCCTTCATGGAAGTAGATGCAGTCTTTTATCGTATCAATCAATTTATTATATCAATCATGTTTCTCAATATATTCAGAATTTTTCTGTTTCATACAAATCAGGCTAAAATAATCAGCAACCTGCCGTGCAATGATTGCAATTAGTGTTGTGCAAATCTTGGCCATTTCTGTTACAGGGCTTTCACAGGAATACTTTCTTTTAGAAGCACTTTTCATTTAAACTAACTCACTGTTTGAGCCTGTGAACCAATATAAAAGTAAAACTGCACAATGACTTTCCACAGTATAATTTAAAAGTAACCTCGCATAAATTTGTTAGACACATAAATTGTCACTCACTGGAACATCTATGAAACACAGCTGATGTTCACCACATTTTTATTTTCCTCTCCATTTTTGCAGCGGCTTTCCCTACACCCGGTACTGGTGTAGTTTTCACATTACCCCAGTGATCTAAGAATCAAGTTGTTTGTGTTTTTCTTTAGCTCAGGAAGCTTAGTTTGCTTGATCACACTTCAAAGCTTTTTTAAATTTTGAAAATAAAGTAAATTAATATATTATTTCTTCACTGTTACTTTATACTTGTCTAGAATCCATAAAAAATGTTCTTAGCACATAAACCATGATCTTTACAAGTATTTGTAATACAATTTTGAAGATTACAGGAAGTATAAGGCTACAGAACTTAGTACCTTCACATTTGTATAGCTTAAAGAAACATCTAAATTAAATACAGTGGTACCTCTGAGATGCTCCTATTATAGACGACAGATGCTAAAGTCTGTACATGATAATGTGTTTATATCATGGAGAAAATCAAAGTTGTATCATACAGAGATTAAGCAGCTCCACAGCTGGACTAGCCAGGCCTTTCTGAAAGCAGAACAATAGACACCTCCAATCCACCATGACATTAAGTTGACAGTCTTTATCTACCATTGTTACTTAAAACATGGGAAAAGTGTTTCTTTGAAAATTCCAAAAGGCACCGGATGTGCTGCAACTCCCAGCCTACCATTTGTTTGTAAGGTAGGGCTGAAGCAAACTATAGTTCTACACTACTTAGTTATACACTAGTGACTAGAGAACTGCATATACGTCTCCCAACACACTGTGTTCCCTGAAGCATATCCTCTAGACTATTATGTAGGATTCAGACAATGAATCTTTCCCACTCCTAAAATAAAGGGAAATTCTGAATAGACAATGTTTCAATCTAATATTGTTCCATTCTCCACTGTGTAAAGAATAATTTATTTTTTTTTTTTAACTTATAGCTACAACGGGGTCTTTCAGCACATTAAGGAATGACAGACTGTGAAGACTTTGTTTTAAAGAAAATACATCTATCTTCTTTTCTGGGATAAGAATAAAACTGTAACTTCTCAATGTTAGTAATCTCTAAAAAAATCCAATTTTTTGTCTAGTGGGAATGAAAGTTTAGTGCTGCAGACAGTATATTACTCTAAATCATATGTTCCAGAGTTCTGCAGTTCCTTGTAGCATGGTTGTATTTTAATAAGGAAAGACGGAGTGAAAAAGTTTTTTATGAGCTCCTGTTTCTTGCACTAATAAAATAAGGTTTATTATTCCAACTATTCAGATTTTAAAAGGGAATTCTTGGAATTATTGATGATATTTACTGTACTTTGTACATAAGTGTATGTATCTGCATACATTCACATACATAGAACACCTCTGGTATTAATTTTACAGCACATCCATATTTCCAAGTGAGATGGTTTTGGACTGTAATGAACTGAAAAAAAAATAAATAAGGAAGATTTCAAATAGAATTTACAATAACAAAATACATTCTAAGAATGCTTGATCATCATGTAGCCAAAAAAAATTATATAGGGAAGAACTTCAGAGTCTCTTGTTATTCATTCGTTTCTTTTAAAATACTTGCTGTACTTTGTCCCTTTTATTTTGCATAATAATAAAATGTGAGAGCAATCACAGTATTGAGAGTGCAATTAAGCTTCAGCACAAAAGGGGCTGGAGTCTCAAAACACAATGGAAGTGCTGAAGTAATGCTGTGGATTTCAGATGAAAGGATAATTGAGAGGACCTAATAACACTCTAAGTCATAAGCACCCAGATTTTTTTAGTGGTCTGTCTTTGGAACTACTGCACAGAGTACTTTTAAGACAAGTAGAAGCGTGTTTCACATATCTTGAGATTGTGGTGGCAGAGATGTGTTTCATTTTCCACAGTCTCCTTATTTATGATTATTCCAGTAAATTTAGTAAAAATGTGGCACCAGTTCCAAGAGAACTTAACATTTATACTGAATAAGATTTAGCTTAAGGAATAAACAAAAAGTAGCCATAATATAATATTTTCTAAATGATCATTCAGTTTACAGAATAACTTAAACCTCGTTAGAACAATTCTTCACCAAATTATGAATCAATTCCTCCTTATACAGGAGTGGACATTGCAAAGCAAAGGAGAATTCATTACTAGAAGTAGATATCCAAATTATATCTCATCCTTGAGTATGGAACGTGTAACACAGCACTTTACAAACCTTGAAAGTGGTAATTAATTATACTGAAATATTTATAGTTTTTATTACAGTAACAGTATGGTTACTAGTGGTTATTAGTCATGAGTGTTTTTGGGTCCCATGAAAAAGTCTCATCATTACACCATCTCTCTTTTAATCAGTGAGTTTCAGCACAATATTTCATTATTATGAGAGAAAGCTTTTCTAAAGTGTCATTCCGTATGTCCCAACATAATAGAAGAGTCTTCTGCAATGTTAGGCGAGGAGCAACAAGTAATATCTGCCCACGGGTTCAAAGACTATCCACCTATGAGTTCATTTGTCATATAACTATATGGAATTATTATTATACTTATTCTGCTGAGAAACAACACTTCCTACCCAAGTGATCTTGTCAGAGGTCCATGTAGGATATTGTTCAAAATATAGTAACACCATTCAGCCAAGAATTTGGAATATAGCTCTATTAAGGAAATGAGTTATATGGCCTACTCTCAAGAGTAGTTAATCACATAGTTACTGCTTTGCTGAATGGGAATGGTATTACACATATGCTTAAAGTTAAGCATTTGATTAAGTGTTTTGTTACAACACTTTGCACTGTGCCCTGTAGCACATCTAAAAGAAGTTTTAGCGGATTCAGAAAGCTCTAGAAAGAGTCTAGTACTGCAGTGTAGCTGTAATTTTAAGTTGACATCAATGAAATTTTCCTAATTTAACCCACTGCAATTAAAAGCAATATTGGATCTCATTGTCACACAGACACACTAGGGCTGCTCTACATCATCATCATCACCATCGTCATCATCATCACCATCGTCATCATCATCAATTCATTAAGCAAATAATTGAGCGGGTCACAAAGTTGTCCCGGATACTAAATGATTAGTGTTTATTGCAGGTAACTAGTTTTTGCTACTTCACAGCAGTAGAAAGGAGCTGCTAGAGGCTCCTATGGGATAATTGCAAAAATTGTCCTTAAGAATAAAATTGTTTTACAATCTCAGCCCAAAGGTATGAAACTGGAAACATGAAAAAATGCAATTGTCATAGGTACTAGCAGATACCAGCTATTTTGATTCCTATATTTTTGGAAATTTTAAATGAATTGGATTTTTGTTGTCATTTATTAGCAAAATAGCACAGGAAGTTTCAGTTATTTAACATTCATTTTAGTAATGTATCTTACCATAGCTAAATTAGTCATGGTATGTTTGAACTCAGTATGGTTCTTTCCCTGCCTGAAAATCATTGCCTTCTTTTCTCTCTCATATTTTTCTTTTTTTCATTTTCTTAATTTTTTAAGTGATCCAACAATGCATACATTATGGTTTTAATAAAAAATTTAGAAAAAAGATATGGGGGAGGGTAACTTTCTACCACATCTATTTGATTGTCTTATTATCCTTACCTAATAATCTATACCATACATTCTTTGGGATCAAATTTGCTTTTCCACGTATTAAAAGATCATTTCCCAGACTGACAGGAAGGCAATACGCCTTGTTACATTTTCCCAGTCTCTTTTTGCTATCCCCAGAAGATCACTGATGTATTTCACCCTTAGTAAAATTCATTCTGCCCTGGAATAAACCTGCTAAAGTTTCCTTGCTTTCATTCCAAATGTCTCACACTAAACCACTTCCCAGTAGTCTTCTGAAGTTGTTTTTAGCAGCTTTCTAATTTCAGGTCTTCTGTTTTACTTGTCTCTGCTCTTGCAGCTGCCCCTTATCATTTTGTTGTGGGGTGTTTTCTGGTGTTTTGGGTTTTTTTTAAGGAGGAAGAAAAAAATTCTTGTAAAGTATAAATTTCACCAGAATGTTCAAAAGAATGTCTATTTTTTCCCTATATACTTCTTCCAGTTTTCAGCCACACAGATTAGGATTCTCTTCACTGTATAGTCACTGAAGCAAATGAGCAAAGGAGTGCAGCACGCAGAAATTGAGAGAAACACAAACCCTCAACATAGTTGCAGAACCTCCTAGCAATACGTGAGTGGTGAATAGGGTTTGGGTTTTTGACTCCACTAGCCTTTTTTTTTAAAGTTTTTTTGTGTTTTGAGTGTTCGTTGATCTCAAACTTTCATTTCAGAGCTCATTGCACTCTTGCTGCTGAGGTATCTTAGGAAAAAAGGGCAAGCAGCGAGAGTCCCTTGGGCAGTAAGGCTTCATATGTAGCGTGAATCATCGTGCTTGTGCTAATGTCAGAATGCTTTCCAGGCTCAGCCTGATACTGAGCGAATTTTGTTTCTCTATAGTTAGCACAGCACCTTACTATGGAGATAAAGAAATGCACAGAAACAGAAAACTGGAAAACAGCTCTCCATTAAATAGATTTTCTTCCTATTTCTAACCCATATGTGTATTTTTGAAAAAGACACAACCAAAATCAGAAGCAGGACAACAAACCAAACGCCTTTTTCTGCCTTTGATGTGAAATTATCCCCATCAGAAATTCATATATGTCAATAATGGGCAGCTTAAAAGCAGCATCTGCTTATCAGTTGGCTTTTGCGTTTTATGCACTATTCCAGCTGAGCTGGTTGAAGCACAAACAGGTGAAAATGACTTGTACAAGGTCATACTGTACGAACTCAGTTCATACTAACATTTAGGATTTGCTTATTCCCAGTCCTTCCTGTAAGACAATGTGTCACGTACACATTCCTATGTGGTTAAATCTTTGAAATGATGCATTATACTTTGATGATACATTCTTTAAGAAATCCGGTTGTTATGAACTGAAATTATATTTATTGTAAAGGCAATGATCTTCTGACTCTATTTGATATGCAGGTAAGTGTTCACATTTCCATAGGAATTTCATTGTAATTCAGGATCACTTAAATACTAATTAAGTTGTCTCTTCAAGGTTATTTTATTATAATGCTCGTACAGTTTGTGGTTTGTATTTATTTATTTTTTTTTTTCTTTTTCTTCAAAGTAAAATTTAAGCTGATCTGTCAAACTCAAATTAAGGTCTGAAACCTCAGACTCTAAGGAATATATAAGCAAAGTGGTGCAAGCAGCTTTAACCACTTCAGGGATGGAAGAAGTTAGTATGTCAGGTGAAAATGTTATGAATTACCCAAGAATCTATTGAAAAGAGAGAATGTAAAATAAACCCAAAATATAAATGTTGCTAGCTACTTTCATATCTCTTTCAGGAATAGCTCAGGATACCAAGACTAAGTCCAGAAGTAAGCAAAAACTTTACATAGAAAAACAGGTTCTTAAGACTGACATACCATCTTAAAGAAAGTAGTGATCGGTGTCCTGAATTTAGGAGATTCAAGACAGAAGAGGCAGCACAGGATTAAGGCTCGCTTACATAAGTATTACAGGGTACCGACCCATTTCATACATACCAGGAGGAACTCTAACTCTTGGATACATCAGAAATTTTCTGTACCTTTTCCACAGCTTTTGACTGACTGTACAATGGAGCTTGATGATGTTATTTAAATTTTTACCTATCTGATTACAACTTTAATTAGCTGACTCATATTTACTATAGGAGGATGTCACTTATGATAAATATTCTTCTAAATACTAGCTGGGCATTTAGAAAAGTATTTCATGCCAGAAGTTTCTTTCTCTAGCCAACCTAGGCTCCATCTGTGTATAATCTTTGTAACAGAAGTATACTCCTTGCAACATCCCACCCTGAGGAATTCTTCAAACGTAGGTGACCTAAATGAAATGTAAAATTTGCATGAATTTTATTAACCAATTACTTGTTTTCTTATAGGCAAAATATGCGAGATAGATCAGAAGAGGGAAAACCACAACTCTGCAAGCAACTTCCTTCCTTTTCATTATCCATGGAAAGCTTTGGTTTGTGATCAGTCCTTTCAGGGATCCTAGGTTTCTCCTGTGGTCTTCGTTGTTCAGCCTTCAGGCTCAGGTCTTCCCTCTGATATAAATCTGTTCAAGTCTGGCAGTCAATTTTCCTATTGATCATGCTTGCCTCTTTTTAACAGGAGTTCTTAACATTCTCTTCCATTGTTTCTTCTTCTCTGCTGCTGATTTTACACTGATCAAACCTTGTGCCCTGCAGACAACTAGCTTTCTGTGATCATTAGGACTCTATTCTTATTTAACTTCCAAGAGTAAAAATTTGCCAGATAAGGGATAAAAATTCATCTTTATGAATATTTTTTCAAACTCAATTCTTTTGAATGGTGTTTTCTAGATTTAATTAACTCATAAAATCACAGGAACACATGGATTATGGCAACACAGACTCTATGCAATTGTCAGAAAAAGTGACTATCGTAGCATAGCTCGTCTCCAGAAGCAGCATACTGCAAATTAATAGCAGCTTTTGTCTATGTCATAATTTCTTGTGCCTTCTGCACTCAATGTCACTTAGCTTTGAGTAAAAACAAAACATCTGGACAAACTTCGTAAGTTTAAGAGTTTCTTTCTTCATGAGATTTGAGACTTTTCTGCTGTAAGACTATATAACCAACTATAGAACATGATATAAGAAAACATTTTTATCAAAATAAGGGTGGTCAAGTACTGGAATAGGTTGCCCTTAGAGGTTGTGGAATCTCTGTCCTTGGAGATATTCAGAGCTCGACTGAATATGACCTTGAGCAACCTGGTCTAACTTCGAAGCTGGCTCTAACTTCAAAGCTGGCTCTGCTTTGAGAGAGAGGACCAGATGATCTCCAGAGGTCCCTTACAACTTAAATTATTCTGTTTCTGTGTCAAATGCAGCATTACCTTGTGCAGTCCAAGAAGAGCTTTGTATAACATGAAAGCACAAAATACGTGCTAGTTTCACAGCTTCTTAATAGAAAGAACATCACTTTATAGTGAATCCCTTAGCAGATCATTTATTCAAGTGCTTAAATTTCACGTTGCCTCATTTTTGTCTGTAAAATGGGAATATTACTGTACTTCTACAAGTGCTTAAATTAAAGAGCAGATGAATACAGAGAAGTGATTTGTTTGTCCTCTGGGAAAAAAAAAGGAAAAAAAAGAAACAAAATGTTAAATTGTTTCTTTCGTTATAGCTAAAATAGTATCCATGGTATTTTTTATGAAGATTATTTGTATATACCATTTTGAACCTCCAAATAGAGTAAAGATATCACAGATGTATTTACAAGCATACAGGTCTTTGCATTCCACTGTTTTGTCTCCAACTTTATGTATTAACGAATGGTTGGAACACTTTAGAATTTTATTCAGTGCTGTAAAAATATCACAAATACTTCCAATCATAGCTTTTTTCTGAAACTGTAGTTCCAGGCTGTAAGAGAGCTCTGTGTGTCTGAAGACTTTTAAGTAGACTCAAGAGATTAGTAGGAAACATTTTCATAATTAGAAACAGCAACTAGCACTTCTTCATATCTGGTCCCTTATTAATATATTTTCATCTAATTTTGTTTCAAACACATACCTGTAGTATAATAGCTATGGTTTACTTCCTTTTTTACAAGTAAATTTGATTTTGGAAGGACTGTCTAAATTATTATTTCAAGTAGTCAACAAGTATTCAATCCATGATTCTTCAAATTACCATTCTGATTTTATATTCATTTTTTCTGCTTCCACATTAAAAAGCTAACAGTACGTAGTAACAGCAGGAAACATAAAATGTCTCTGCCAAACTTGGTCAATAATTGCATAGCATTTCCAGCTATAATTAAAATCTTTCACAGTATATATTCATATAACGTTCTTTGAGGTTAATTGGGTTTAGATCACTGCAAAATCATTTTCATGTGATATATTTCACTTGTTACAAATTGTACATTAGTTCATTGAAAATGTACAGCCTGTCTCTTAATTTGAAAGTATTTAGAATCTTAAGTCACAGTATCAAAACAGCTAATTCCTGGTTTCTAATAACATTCAAAAAAAAGAAAAACCTTTCCATTTTGGAGATAATGACATTAATGAGTAGTAGCATAAGACTGTGAAGGACAGGCTTTTCCAAGTATTGGGATTACCTCATCTAGCTAGCTAGGAAGCTCGGGGACCCACTTGAAGAAGATCAGAAGTCCTAATTTTAGGAGAATTAAACACTGAGCACCAGCTGAGTGACTTTTGGGACAGTTCTTGAGCACCTATTTTAATACTTTCTTGGGATATGGAGGCAGGATCCAGTGAAGGGCAACACAGATCTGAAAAAGGTGCTTAAGGAAGAAGAATCTGCATTTTTTCCCCTCTAAAGCCCTGTACTGACACGTGTGCTAGAATTCAGGACTTTCAAGCATTGAAAATTCAAAGTCAAAAGACAGTAAATTATTGGAGCCTTTTAGAAACACAGCTGAGATTTCTTTTTATGTGAAACAGGTCTTCTGTTATGATTTGAAAATCGTAATATCTAAACTTCTGAAAAAGCATTCACACAAAATTTGAGTCATAATAAGAGTGAGTCACTCCATCTGATGTGTCTACTTTGGAAAGCCAGTCTCCATATGCTCCCTTGTGAGTCACCAGAGAGTCTCCAGAGGGGGGCTCTGGGCTCCCCAGAATTGAGTCTGCAGTGGCCCATGTCTTTCCATCGGCTGTAGAAGAATTACAGCAATATTTCTATTTCAAGTCCATATTTTCAGGAACATCAGATATCATTCCACTCAACATTTCCTAAGGGTATTGAGGAATAGGTATGCATGAGGGACAATGTGACACAAGATTCTAGTATTTCTTAAAAAGAAATTAATTGTTTGAAAACAATTTTTAGCTACATAAGAGTAAGAATAAACATAGCACAAAAATATCACGTATACATAGTTTATGTTATGCTTCTTTCATTCTCTATAATTTTGGTAAAATCTGATAAATTGTAATGAAATCACAAAATGTACTTTGAATAGCCTATACATTCTCCCCTAACTTCCTTTTTAATAACTAATCATAAAATCTAAATTACTGTATAAAAATGATAACATTTTAACTGCTTCCTTATATTCTAACACAAATGTAAAGTACTCTGGGAATTTGTGTGCCCTACGAACAATAAAATGTCAAAAAGAATCACCAAATATTTTGTTTCTGTGAGCTTACAGAACACATTTTGGCATAAGAAGACAACGTCAGCTCCTGGAGTCTTATCAGAGCCCTAAATCTTGGCCTGAATGAAGACTGTCCCTCCTCATCCACAATTCTGTGTAAAAGATTCACATACAATGTGTGTGTCTGTACATATGTATAACTGTGCATACACATGCTTTTATTTACGTGCTCATTTCCTTAGACTTGGCTAAATGAATTTGAAGTTTGATTCTGTGACTATTTGTAGCAAAGTAGTGCATTAATTAAAATTCTACCAAAGAAACAATTTAGTTAACAATGAGTGTATAAAAGTATTTGTTTTCCTTCTCCCGATGGCTTGGTTCACCAGCACAGTTCATACTTCCTAAAGTAGCTGCCAAAACTCAGGCAAACTCTGCATATATTTTAAGTGCAATTTGTTTTATTTAGGTTTATAAACAAGGCTGAAAACAAAATGGTCACTTAGCATGAAGTATAACCCTTTCATTCAGGATTTTCACCCCTGTGTCAATAAACAAGTTCCCAGAATCAGTTCCCTTTCAAAACCTAATTCTCACTAAAGCATTCCAAAAAAATCCCTGCTATCTTGTACTGTTCGCTCTATAACCTCTGCTTCAACATAGAACTTGTGCTGAGAAAAATGCAATATGTAGTTCTACTAGAAACTATTACGTTTTCCTTCATGCTGAAATGAATACTTTGAAGATTATACTTAATATTGTCTTGTTATACATATAATAATCAAAATATTTTTACTTTGAAGGCTAATTATCATAGAATCATAGAACACTTTCAGCTAGAAGAGACCTTCAAGATCATCGAGTCCAACCTTTTCCTATCCCTATCAACACCACTAAACCATGCTCCTCAACATAACATCTATCTGTTTCTTAAATATCTCCAGGGATGGTGGTTCAACCATCACCCTGGGCAGGCTATTCAACTGCCTGACAACCTTTCCAGTAAAAAAATGTTTCCTAATATCCAACCTGAACCTCCTCTGGTGCAATTTAAGGCCATTTCCCCTTGTCCTATCACTTGCCACTAGGGAGAATAGACCAACCCCCTCCTCACTACAACCTCTTTTCAGGTAGTTGTACAGAGCAATAAGGTCTCCCCTCAACCTCCTCTTCTCTTAGCTAAACAGCCCCAGATCCCTCAGCCATTCTTCGCACGGTATATGCTCCAAAAATTATAAGATTTATGATTGTTCCATTAAGAAACAGAAAGCCAGTGCCATGTATCAAATTAAACAAGTTGTCATTGATGCGAGAAACTCTAGTGGAACTATTACAGAGAGGGCATTTTTTCTCTTGTTTACTTCGTTAGAGGCCTCCAATATTTCACACAAACAAACTTTAAATATTCCTATGGAAATAAAGATATAAGTGAAGATCAGGGATTTTTCACTGGAAAATAATAAAACCAAATTAATTACAAAAACTTGTAAATTTCTTCACCACTGTATCAATACAAGAAGCACACATATTTTCATCTAATAAGCTCTTAGAAGAACTAAACATATTACTGTAGCAAAAAAATCTGAAGTAGTTCTATCATAGCCCCTGCTTTTCAAATGACATAGGTAACCTACCTTCATCAAATAATTCACTGGCGTATGTACAGAGCAATTTAACAATTTTTGGTGTGGCCAAATAAATACAAAAAAAAAAACCCTCAAAACAAGCAAAATTCCTCAATATGCATGTTGCCTAGTCAGACAATTACATACAAACAATCTGCCTAGGACTAGTAGATATAAAACTTAATTTGTAAACAATATTTTAATGAATTATTAGCGTTTTGTTTCTTCTCTGATTATTCTTATTAAGCAAAAATATTACTGATAGCTAGAATTTATGTGATACAGCTATAACCACAGTGTAAAGAAAAGACCAAAGGTATTATCAATACAAGATGTAGAACACTTTCTTAGCCAGAATCCCTTGGTGGACTCCTGTCTACAGAAGAGAAATGTTCTGTCAGATAAGACATATTCCCCCCCTCACGCTTTTGCTTGCAGCCTGGCTAAGATTAAACAAGCTGAACAGAAGAAGAGAAGTGAATGAAAGGGGTGCAGGGGGAGCTGACAATAAAGAAAATGTTTTCTCCCTCTGTTCTGCCGGTCTTGCAGTATCTTTGGATCTTTAAATAGGAAGTTTGAGGAGTTATTGCATGGGAAGGAGTGTTGTGGTCTTGCAGATTATGCCAGGGAGACTGATGGCTGCCTGCTCTGGGAGAAAAAGAGTTGCCCTCAATCACAGGACAGTGTCAGACACTCCTGACTCCATGGGGTGACAGGTCCTGTATCCCTGTGCTCCCTGCCTGAGGGCCCATACTCACCAGGCAGCCTAGAAGATGGAGCAGTTTCCAAGGCCCATCAGGTTCTTCATTGTTTGACAATGAATTAATTGAAATAACTTTAGCTGAGAACATGCCCTGCCTCATGAATGCTTTTTCTAATCTGAGTCACCCCTTGCAGATTTTCTCGCCTCCCATCCAGTGCAGTTGGCCCCATCGACATATGCAACACAGAAGATTTCTGAATTTTCTCTTCCCTGTCTCATCAAAATGGTTCTTGTATACTGGGACAAAAGCCAGCCTCAAACAGCAGATTGTTTGGCTGCTCTGTGAAACATTATTGTGCCATCCTGAGAAGCTTTGGCAGCTGGTAATGAGGGGCTACAAGGACTAAGATCCATGAAGCACGTGGCTTCTTTAGAAAAATGCCCTTCTTAGTGCAGAGGAGCTGAATGGGGTGCTGAAGATGAAGCTGAAGGTTTTATAAATATTTAGAGCCACTGGAAGTGCACGAGTGCACAGAGGATCGTTGTGCGAGCAGAGCATGTCGGCACCCTCAGGCTGCAGTTATTGCTGAACTGTGCTGCATCAGCCAGACCCTTTGATGCCCTGTGACAAGGTTGGTCTTGGGAAGAGGGTGATGCATGTGTCCCTGGCTTAATTATTATAATTTAATCACTATCTCACATCAGATTCTTATTATCTCTCTTGCTGTGGCAACTGGTGAGTGTGTGATCTGACTGACCCGTTACTAGATTACTTAGCAAACTGTTGGCTGACTGCTGCTGGTGGCATTGAAGAAAATATTTATACTTAAAATTATGAACCTATATATTCAAAAAAATAAGAATGTGGAAAAACCAAAGCTGTCTGAGAGAACTGTTTCCACCAGTTCAGTTTGTCTGTGGATCAGGTTCAAATGTTAAATTCCCAGCATTCCGTGTTTCTGATGTGAGATATGAGTGAGTTTAATTGTTTTTTTTTCTTAAAGTAATCTTCCTATTTAGTAACTGTGAAGCAGTCTGATACAGATGAAGTTATTACATGTCGAGGCGACCTATCTGAAACAACTGGATCAGAGAAATAACAAAGTAGGTCTGAATGAATGTATGAGTGTATGCTGGATAAAAATACATGAGTACAATAATATCTATAAGTTGCATGGTGATTTCCTTCCATCACGAAAATCACCCAGGCTAAAAAACTGAAAAGCATACAGAAAGAGGTTAATACTAATTATAAACTCACAGCTCATTATATACGTCTCAAACTAATACAGATACAACATGATTTAAGATTGGAAACTGTAGCTAAAGGAATTAGCTGGCTCGGCATGAAACTAGGTTTATTTAATCAATGTTGCTTCCACTAGAAAAGTGGATTAGTTTTTCTTTAAGACAGAGTTAAAAGTTTTGCAGCTAATTTATTTTAATAAGCATTCAGTCACTGACTGCTGCAGAAAAAGGCTAAACTGTAATGAAGAGCCAGGAAAGAAAGCATGACTTAATTATTTTTCTGGGGTGGGTAATGAATAAATTAGCCACGCTGTAGGCTTGCTGTTTGTACAGAATGTATTACTTTTGCTTTAAGAGCCATATCATGACAAAGTCAATTTTTCTCCTGACTGCAAATGGACCGATGGGGTAATGTCTGGTTGTGAAAGACTTCCTCTTCATCATTGTGTTGCCAGTGTTGGTATAACAAAGTGAGTTTGAAGTTTTCCTGAGTGCATGTTCTCCTACGTAATTACAGATGATAATTATTTTAATTCCTTTTTTTTTAACAAACTTTCTAATCATCAAAAGTATGGAATGAATATTAGATGAGACAAAAGATGCCTGTAGCTCAAAAACTACTTTCTTCGGTCTTAATTTTTGCAGTGTCTTCTATGTGAAGAGCTAAGTACTGTATTTAGAATGACAGCAAATGTTTTCACAGGAAGAGGTGTGTGAACTAGTAAAAAGTCATCTTGCAAATGTTAGAAGGATGAAAATCTTAAGGAGAAAGAATAATAATTTGACATGGCATTGGGAATATAGGTTTGATTCAATTCTCACGAAAATCAGTGGGAGACTGATTTAAATGGGATTTGGCCTGCTAAGTGTAAGAAAAAGTGGTGATTTTGAGATGAAGAAAAGTGTAGAATAAGTATCGGGAGGCAAAATAAGAAGGAGCTATATGATTTACTGCAGTGTGAATCCTCCCAGAAAAACAAAACAAACGAAAAAACCTAAACAGTTAAGATAACAACAAAGAGATTAAATAAAGCATTAGAAAAAGTATAATAGAAAACTTCACTTTGATGAGCAAACTAACTGTTTTAAAGGCCCTATCCTCTTGTGATTTTTTTTTTTTCCCCCTCTTGACATGTCCCCGTAAGATGCAGACTTAAAACATTTCCCTTTGGATATTTTTATTCTCTGCATCTCCTCAATCCAAGATACTAAAAATCCATATTAGCGCTTTATTACCTCTCCAGTAAGGAACTTTCCACTCCATTATTTCAGATGTATCCTTATAAAAAGCATTTCTTTCAAATACTCTTTCTTGGCTTGATAGACAAGTTAGGAATATATCATGTTTAATTAAAGTAGGGAAAACGTATTAAACAGACATAACGTGTTTCAGATAACTTTCTCAGAGGGTTTGTTGAGTGTTTTTTTGAAGAAAACAGTTACCTTGAACTTGCAAAGCAAAAATGGAAAAGATCAAAGTAGCAGATTTGGCTCTGAAAGATACATTACTAAGCTGCGCCTCATACTGCAGTGGAAGATCCTTAGTAGTAAAGGGTCAGTAAAAAAAGTACAAGGAAAGAGGCTGAAACAGATAATCCTGTCTTTTTTTTTACAGTCCCCAGAGTGCTATACAGTTTTGGGGGTTGTTCATCAGCTGCAGTGCACAGTGAGTGCTTATCTGCTTATTTCCAAAGGAAGTAATCATCCTTTACTCCTTTATGAATACAAAGCTAAAATCATTATGACTTATTCCATCAAATGGTATGCTGTCAATGGGAAAAGCTTTCAGAAAGGTCAGTCGTTCGACTCTTAAGCTGCAGCATTTACCTAGTAGTGTTTGTAGTTTGTGATATTTTCTATGTAAGAGTCTAAAAGACACAGCTAGATACTTATGTAATTATTTCTGTGTGTTTGAAAATCCAGTTTAATGATCATTGAAGTTATTCTAATGAACATTCTATTTTTAAATATACATACTTCACAAGTTCAGTCAGAAAAAAACAAGATAAAATAGATTCTGTATGTTGAAAGTATATTAGTTTTCTTTTATTGTATTTGCTGCTATTCTGAACTCTGTTGCTACTACACCTTTATTAAAATTAATAACAAATGACTCACTGAATCTAAATTAGTTCCAATGATACATACAATTTTATTCTGTTCAAAACAAAAATTAAACCTATTCACGCTTGTCATGGTCACAGTAAAACAAAGTAAAACAAAAAAAAAGGGCCCCATCTCCCATGTTCTTCAAAGATGGCACTACTTACTGCTGGTTTGAAATAATGGTAAGTAATGGCACACTTCTGTTCCCAAAACACTAAAAGTCAACCAGCCAATTGCAGGCTTTGCATCTACAGTTAAGAAAATTCATTACTATATGATACATTTTGCCTGTGAGGAAAAATCTGTTCTGAATATACTATATAGAGGTTTATGTTTCTCTAGTTCTTCAGTAAGACAACATCCATTATTATTTATTCAACATCTAAGGGTATAGCCAAAACGATTCTTTTTCTTGTGTAGACGGGCATATGAATACAGCACAGGTTACCTAAAATTCTTTAGCTTTTTGCTTTCTCAGTATGGGATACTCCCACTTTGCTGAAGCTATGTAAATGAACATACAGACATTAGCTTTAATCTGTGTGTCCTGTGAATTATGGTATGAAGGTGTAGATTGCAGGCAGGGTAACTGGAAAGTTCACATCTAGACCGCAGCAAAGTGTGCGCATGGAAATCTGTGTCCACCAGCCAGTAGGCATTCCACTACTTTAAACATTCCAGTTCTTCAGATTTGTTTAGATGGCCCTTATATTTACAAAGACTAGGTTAAATGGTTGGAAAATGAAACAATAGCATATGTACAGATGGCCGGTCACCTTCAGCAAAGAGTGATTCATGAACAACAAAAAACTTCCAACAGTTTAAGAGCATCCTTTATACTTAGCAAATATTTCAAGTATATCATTGAAGAATTATATTAAGAAGAAAAAAAATTCAGCTGCTTTTCAAATGAATAGTAGACATAAAGTCCAAATATGCCAAAACCATTATTTCTTGTGCATTTTTGTCTTGCTCTGTGCATTAATGTCTTTACCCATGAGGCCTTGCAAGAACACAGAGTGAGTAGAGATAAAGAAGGTAAATGGACAGTGACAGCCATGTAATCCAGTGTCTGATTACTTTTCCACACATCACTAGTGAAACACACAACTGTCCCCTCAGCTTGTGTGAGGGCTCACAGTACCCAAACTCATTCAGTTTAATGCAGTCCATGCAGAGAAACAACGTATTGAAGGAATACTTTGCTAAGATTATGCTCTCTGGAAATGTCTTGACATCACTATTCCTCATCATTAAAAATACATCTGCAAGCCTGAGCTACAGATACATGTTAGGAACTGCTCAAAAAGAATCAGATCTGAAACTTTTCACTGAAAATTGAAAAAAAAAAAAAAAAAAAGAAGAAAGAAAAAAGAACTATTTTTGTTACTATTTTTCTAAAATATTTGATCCAAATATTTGGCTACTTCAATCATAACCCAACAAATGACCCCTGTAAAATTGTAGAAAAGAATTTTTCAAAAGCTGCCAGCAATTCTGCTTATGCTCTTTTAATGAAGCCCCATTAATTTTCCCTTTTATGGACAAATTTTATTTTAAATTCCAGCAATGTTAGTCTGGACTCTTTTTAAATTTCACTCAGTACAATCTTGGTGTTTGGGAACAGACCTTTATTTTGCTATTAGCCTTTATCATCACCTATAAGACTTTCACAACTAGTCAGTCTCTTGCTCTTAAACTTGCTCTGCAGTTCTGCATCTTCTCAAACGTGATTAGAAGATGTTAGACAAAATCTGTGTAAACTTGTCTTCCTGCTTTTTTTACATTGTCAGCAAGTAGGAAGTAGCAAGTTTTGAGGTTTTTTTAGGAGATGTGTTGGGCATTATGGTCCTGGTTCTTCAAAGTATTATACCATGTTTATTAACATCGCATTTTTTCAAATTCACTGCAGTTCACTTAGTGTAAAATCGGAGGGAGGAAGCAAAAAGTAAGTTCCGATATTTCTGCAGGTTAATATACCTAACCCATTTTGTAATTTAGTATGTTGCATGACCCACAGCATAGATAATTTTAATTAAAAATAAATAAATAAAAGAAAAAATACTTTTGCTCTTTCTAGTCTTCATTTGAGGAAGCATTTCCATTTTCTTTCTCTGTCTATCCTTGAACAGATAGCATTGTATACAGAATGAAATAATAAGAGCTACAGAGAAAACTGTTGTGGGCCTTCATTACAATATAGGCTATTTAAGACCTACGTTCAAACACGGCATAAACCAGTTACTAATAAGGAAGGTGAAGCTTAATAAAAAATTTCAACGTTTCCTTAAGTATAGAAAAACACAGGTTATGTTTACCGTTATTTTTACTTTTTTTTTTGCTTTTCTAATATTTTAATTTTCTTGCCCCTTAATATAGAGTTGACCATGATACTAAAAATACAATAGTAAATACGAAAACTACCTTTGTTGTGGCAAAACCATCAATTTGTAAACTCCTGGTGATGTTTTGTGCTGAAAAAAACTATTTTTTTGGTCAGTCATTGCAGAATAAGGACAAACCATTGCCTGGTAGTAGGCTTAATGTTCAGCATATCTCCAGTTTGCCTCCAGCCACTTAAAAAATTTAACTGAAACATCCACCAGTTCTTAGCTGGAAATGAACACTTGCCAGTAGGAGAATACAGGTCACCAGACCAACTGAGCAGTGCATTGCCCCAGGGCAGGTGGTGCCAGTGGGGTAATGGGGTCATAATCTTTGCACCTCCACTCTCACTAGTTATGCATAGCAGTACCAATCTCAGCCTAACCCCAATGCACAGGTACCATGTTCCCAGTGGGAGCCCCTTACAAATGGCCAGCTGTCCCTGAGGTGTGGCATGGCCACCATCCCATCCTGCTGTTGGCCTCATGAAGCCTCCAGAGGAAGCCCAAAGGGAAGAAAGGCACACCATGTGTTCTGACTTGTAGTCATAAAATCACCTTTCTGTTCATTTTCCTCCCTGTTCTGCCCAGAGCAGCCCAAGTCTTGGATCAGCAAGAGCTCAGAGCTCGAGGGGTTTCTTGAGTTCAGAAAAGTATGGTACCTCCTGGTATCTCTACTTTGGTATCTCCTTTGGTTTAGATAATAGCAGTTGCATTTCTTTGTTCATAAATTAGTGATCTTTACACATCTTCAGGACAAAGTTTTCTTTTTCTGGTACAACTTCCTCAGCATTACTATTAGCCATTTTTATAAATGCAAAATAAAACACAAAAAGTTGATTCATCCTGTTACCTATTTAAAAAAAACAACACTAGCAAACCAACAATTGTTATTATAAAGTTTTCTTTGTAGTATGACCTTCACCTACTATCTCAGCGACTAGATTAAGGAAGCCAAATTTTAGACCTGTGTTTATGTGCATATTGTTTTTCTTTTCCCGGTAGTATAAAACTCCTAGCAGTAATAGGATTTGTGATTACATTTTAAGATCCTTTGTCTATTATACTGGCTTCAATTTCTATTAAATATGTATATATTGGGCAGGTTTTATAGCTTGGTGGTGAAACAGTCTCATAACAGGTTGAGTTTTTTTTCTTTTACAAAATGTCATAGATAAAGAACTGTACTCTTCTTAACCATATATTTAAAAATCATGTAATATCTCTTTAACACATTGCATGTAGCAACAATTACCACTTTTCTAAGGATTAGAATTTTTTTTTTAATTTTTTTAATCTAGATCCAAACAACAGGTTCAATTTTCAAATAAATAAAGTTAATGAAATATCTAGATCTTATTTTTAGCAGTCATCACATCTGGCAGTGTGTTCAGTGCTGAGTGTTTAATATTGTACATCAATGTCCACAGTGCCAAAAATACAGAACACTTCAATATTAGAAGTAATTCTACAAATACTTGTCACATTACTCTAGCATAAACATTTCCATTGAGTTAAAAAAGATTACTAAACCAGAAATTTTCTTGCTTACACAGAAATGAATCAGACTTTCAGATATCTTTCTAATAAAAAAACCCCAAACTTCCTGAAATATTTGCTTTTCAGTAAGATCAGGTCCTGAATTTTGCACAACTGACTTGATTTCTAAATTTTATAAATCTGTTGAATTTAAATAATACTTTTTTTGTTTTGGTTTTCTCTTTTTTTTTTTTTTTGAAAAGGAGATGGATGAAAGCAAGAGCTCCTTTCTTACTTTGTAAATTACTTTAGTAAGTACTCAAATTTAAGCACACGGGCCTCATGTTTTGCAGGACCTCACCACAAACTAAAATCACCCAAATTCTAAAATGCATTAGTGGCCTAAAGTCTTGGCTCTATTTTCTCATCCTATGTGTACACATAGCTTATTCTGAAGTAAAAAATAATTTGTATTTATTAAAGTAAAAGCAAAATGCATTTGTTTTGATGCAGTTAATGTACTTAATTAATGTTTAATTTGATAATACCAATTTATTGTGAATTTCTCTTTGCAGTTAATCATTTTAAGACTCGATAGTCGTATTATAGATATATGTACATATATATGTGTATATAAATGTAGGCAGGTAAATAGGTGTAAATATATTAAAAAATACATTTACACAGAAATCAGTTAAGTAATACTTGGTCTGTGAGTACCAAGTGATTTGAATACACATTTTGAACTTGAATATGCATTCTATTCTCTGCGTTGTTCAAGGAATGTTGATGGAAATATTTCAATTTCATTCACAATTAAGCAAAAATCCCCAAAATGTGTAAGAGTAGAAAACTGATGAACAGTTGGACAAAACTAAACTTCAGGTGTTTACTGGAGAGAGCCAATGGAAAGGTAAAATCAGGTTTGGTTTTGGTTTATGGTATGGTGAGTACAATACTCAGAAAAATGTAAAATGTAGGTCTCTGACATAGATGTTAGTGCACACTATGTCACCTGATCTTACAACCTAGAAACAAGACAATTCCTGCACTTGCTGCACCTCACTGCTCACTTGGTGAGCAAGGCTGTTGTGCATAGGCTCTGTAGCAGACAGTGAGGAAAGGTGTCCTTTCATTTGTCTTCCACACACTTTGTACAATGAGTAGTAAGAGGCTCTCAAGCAGGTGTCATATGAATCCGTTCTGTGTCTGAAGGGTTACAGATGTGCTCCACCTTCTATACAATATTTATTATTACTACATTAGAATCTCCCTGATCTCAGAGAAGGATGTGTGTTAAGATTCATTTTGTTGTCCTCAGCAATTTCTCACCGCGAACATTAGCCTGCTTCCCCTCAGCAGTCAACCTGTTACAAGCATCACTCCAAAATGTCCAACTGCCTCCATAAAATCCAGCAGGAGCCTAGGCATATTGCTCAGGCTATGGGGAAGCTACAGGGAGCAGATGCTTTACTGTTATGTGTTGCAGTTTTTGGTGTTGTTGCACATAAGTGTAGTGGTGGATCTAGCACCTCATGATTAATTTAACTTTACTGCAGTGCTTATTTAATAAAGATTTTATTATGAACAGAAGGAATCAGATCTGGAAATTAAGCTTCTTCCTATGACAATCATTGTGTGCATAGAAAAACTATGGAGATGGAACTAGACAAAGAAAAAAAAGTAATGTCCTTACACTTAGCAAATCTAGACTGTACGGCCCATTTTCATATCTCTTTTCAAACATTAAAACATTCCAATGAATTATATGTGTAGTAGTTAAATCATTTTAGCTTCTCCAGTGGAACTAGCCCTCCAGCAAAGAGCAGTAATGGAGCTTCCCTTGCTTCATATCATTGCCTACAAACAATCAAGACAGGAATGCTTACTAATGTTGAATATACGGTGTTTAGCTCAATATGCATTCAGTTCAGATTTTCCAGAACAGAAGATGCAAAGTGGAAAGGCGTACGTTTGCAAATAACCTCCGTTCAGCACGAAAACAATCTAATAGCATGGATGAAATGTCAGCCTTTACTGCCAAATGAGGATACCTTGAAATCCATAAGACTCAATGCATACACCTAGCTCAAGTACAACAGAAGATAATTGTTGATACAAAATAAGCATAGGCTCCCGACGGCTTTTTCTCTTTTCCCTCATTAAGGCCAGAGCAGACCTCATACTCATTAAGCAAAACTGTGGGAAAGAGTTTTTGTGCTGGCTGACATGGTGAGCCTCAGGTGCAGGGAATTGGCCTCGAGGTTCAGTGAACTCCAGCCTTGCAGCTGTGCTGCCAGCAGCTCCAGGCAGGGAGGCAGAAAGGAGCAGGGTGGTGGGAGGAAAGTCTGTTTCTCTGATGGGTTTGCTCAGGAAAGCATTCCTGCACCAGATGTCGCTTAAGCACGTGCTTAAGTTCTAGTGGGACATAATAAGGAGCAGGAAATGTGTGCTTAAGCGTTTTCCTGAATAGGGTCCAAAACCGAGTAGGTCATAGGTGAAATCTTTTCTTGCTACGCTGTTCTGCCTGCATCATTACTTGCAGCTGCCTTTCCAAGGCAGTGAAGTATCCCTCTATGTCTCCAACCTAGCTCCAGCTTATTTCCAGCTGAGCAGGAACAAAAGTACTATCATTTCCAGTTTTTCCCTGAGACCTGAAGGAAGACCAAGGAAACCAAAGAAAATAATTTAGAACATTAATTTAAAATATTAATCCTTTTCATAATTTCAGTGCTGTTATCCATTTACCTAAGTGGCTATAACTTCAGCACAATGTATGATAGGGGTGAGTGTTCCCTTGCATGCTGTATTATTCAAATAAGATAAATGAGCTAAGAATCTTGTCTTTTTTAGATGAGATCTTTTTGCTGAAATATGGTAGGACTGAATGGGATGCTCTTACAGATTGCTTTTTGCTAAGAGTTGTCTCTTTTAGTCTAAAACTGCTTTTAGGTTTATTTTAATTTTTTAAAAAAAAATATTTGGGCTATGTCTTCAACGGACAAGCCATTCTGACAGTCTTGATTTACAAGATGCCTTAACCTGATCATATGCAATTCACATAATGCACTGTGTCCATGAGACTCCTATGTCACAGACCAGTTAGGGAGCAGCAGGTCACTGAGGAAAACAGTGTGAGTGACACTGACCTGGCTCTTTAAAGTCTTTCATTGATTTTTCTGATTAGGAATAAAAGTAAATAATATAAAGGAGGAGATTTTTAAAAAACAGCAGTAAACTTCTATGCATATATGCATGCAAAATGAATTGTTTTTTTTAAAAGGATCGTAATTACAATCATGTTTGCTCCCACTGTACTTGATGAAATGAGTAATGAAACACCATTTAATCTTCTTGTTGTCCCATCTCCCAAACCACCTTAAAGAAATCGTTTCAGAATATTTTTGACTGTTTTTGTCATGGAATTAGCAGAACTGAAAAACAGTTATTTATCACAGCATGTATTCTTCCATTTATTCCAACATTTGTAGTATTTCTCATTTTCAAAAAGGAAACAATAAACACTGTCATATATTTAACTCCTATCAGTGAGTGCCTAGTTTTTAGTGTCCTCTGTTGACTATGCTCTCAGTGTTTCCTCACCCTAATCTTTACTGGAGTTAAGCATACAACACAAAAGTTCAAAATGTATAGGTGTGTTAGGGCTATGTAAGATCACTGTACTGCAACTATCACTTGTCTTACATTGTAAGCAAGGGAGAAAATAGACAGGATTAAACAAGTATTTTCTTCAAAGATCCTGCAATGTTTTCTGCAAAAAAACTGGCAAAATTACCCATGCTTATAACGATCAAATGCTATACTTATTTGATCAAAATAATTATAGGAAAACATGACATTTAAAGTTGAAATTGTTTCAAGCACCACTTTCAAAAAGTATTATATTAAAGATAAATCAATACTCTTTCTGCAGTCTTCAGGCAAGATCTTCAAAACCTGAGATAATTGAGTATTTGAAGAACCACAAATCACATATTGATCCGAAGAATTTAGATACAGCACTGTAGAGAATGTGTTCTCATAACAAACTGCTGTGTTGACACTACCACTGCCTATTTCTGTTTCTCAGCAATTTTAGGGCTCATCTACTAGCTACAAAAATATGCAACTAGAGGCACTGATAATACTTTGAATGTCAGAAAATTCATAAACCTGTTTTCCATATATTGTTGTTGGTGTACAAACACAGTAAAAATGAAGACTTACCAATGTGTTGTACACTGAATTAAGGCAGAACAGAACAAGACATATAGTAGAATGGGCAGCAGCTTCCCTTATAATTTTCTAAAGATGAGAGGAGGAAAATAATAACAAAAAGATAATTGCACTGCAGTGCAAAGCCTTTTTTTGTGATGTTCTGTTGCACTACACTTATTTTTTTCAATAAATGAATTTACTACTATACATAAGCAGCTAAAATCTAGTTACCCCAAATTCATTCATCAATTTACTGCCACTTTTCATTTCTGTCGTATCATATCTAAGTTTCAAAATATTCATTAGGTTTAGTAAACATATATTGAGTAGTTACAGAAGGTTTAACAGTGTCCCAACATCCCTTGGCTTTTCCTATGTCCCATAGTTTCCTGGACCTCCCTGGGTTGCCTACTTTCTGTTTCACATACTTACTTGAAAAGTGGAAATATGCATCCTTTTTATGTAGTTCACAGGAAACCACCAAGACTCATCTACACAAGCATCTTCTGCAAGAGCTGCCTTTCCTGAAGATAGATATCTACATGTTCATAATTCTAAAGACGCGGCAGCAGATTTGTTACCTCTGCGTGCCCACAAAACATTTTCCAGCAGGTAGATGAGCTATTTGGTGTAAATCATGAGGTGGAATTTTGGAGCTAAAGTACAAGTTATCTCTATTATAAAATAAACTTTATTCAAAATCTCACTTTTGAGAACTGCCAAAAAGGCTGAAAAATGTCCTCAGAGAAATAAGAAGAAAATAGTTCTAGATCAAATGTAAGAAATACTTGATAACTTGAGAGAGAGAAGGAAGGACAGCTACTAGACTACTATGTCTGGCAAACTGAATGATAACAACCATTAAACAAAAAACATAGATGTCAATGATAATGTGATTATAAAAGCTGAATTCCAGAATTTTGTGTGAGAGTATTGAACAACATCTGAATTTTATACAGCCAATGTCAACAGGAAACATTGATTACAAATGAGTCACAGATATCATGAATGTTACCTACATTAGTATCTTATGTCTAAATTTTATTCTGAGACCCTAAAAGTCCAGAAGGGAAAGATCAAATCTACAATACAATATACTCAGCTTTCATGGTTGATGTTGTGATGTGTAAAGTGGCCCACGCTGCTGCCTACCATGTAAAATTCCATCAGCTCTTAATATTTTATACTATTCATTTTCAAAGGCAACTTCTGCTTTGTAGTATGCAGCATATGACTCTCTTGCTGATTAAAAAGACACGTTGATACTACCCTGTATAAAATCCTGGTGGCCACCTCAGTACAGTTTAATATAGAAGACAAAAAAAATCCAACTCAAAAATAACAGACCAAATGTATACCTCAGTTTTCACTTCAACACACGGTGAAGAAATGTCATTGTAAGAGGAGTGTTCCAAAGACTGAAAGTGAATGGAGCATCACAGGTATTTAGAAGATTTTTAAGTGTGCTTCTTTTCAAGATTTTTTTTTTTAAAGGAATTATTTAAAGAACAAAATTAGTAAAAAGGCAAATACTTTTGTTCAATGTAATTAAATATTCATTCTACCGAAAATGACAATTTTATCCAGTTGTTATAAAATATTCCCCTTACATGAATAATTGGCTAATACAAACTCAAAGTTATTCATATTTATAGTCAGCAGTTTTGAGGAACTGTCCCTCAGTGTATTCTTCTGTCTCAAATGTATTGTCCAGTTTCATCAGACTGATCTTATTGAACGAAGATTGACTAATTCAAAGAGATGATATGTAGGCCATAGAGACGTCATTAGATGATATGATAAGATTCTACAAGGTTATCTCTTGGAAATACTTAGCTCATTAATTTTAAAGGCAAAGTCTGATACAATAGCATGTACTTACACAAGAGAATGCAAATACATTTGTGATTTAACTACCATGCCCATAAGTACTCTGGAGGATCAGACGTGCTTGTTAAATTATGTTCATTTCTCTCTTGGGTGCAAAGTTTCAGACAAAACAGCATATTGTAGAAATTTTATGAATTCATGGTAGAGTAAGTAAAATTTGCAAAGTTTAACTGACATTCTGAATGCCTATAAGGAACACCTATATTTAGTGTTACTGTCAGATTTATTATCTGTTTCATATGTGGTGCAACTTGGATAAACAAATATAAATCTTAGTAAAAGTTTAGCAAAGAGATTTTAAACAAAATTTGGTGACACTTCAATCACTCAGAACTCTTCTGTTTCCTGAATTACGTTATTCTTCCACAGTACAGGTACTAGTTGATTATTTGTATAACAATATATCATTAAAAAAAATAAAGAACACAAATGGAAGTTTTTCACAGTTAATTGGAAAGATTGTGTTTCAGACAAATGTTTTGTTGAAGTAATAATAGCTGGCTGATTAGGAAAAGAAATGGATACTTTCATTTTCTATAAAAATAGATACTATTTTTGGAGAGGACTGAAGTCACGGGATTCATGTAGGCAGGGACTAGGACTCTGACTGTGTCATAGACAATATATAATTCCCATATCTCAGGTTCAGCTTGATTTCCTCTGAAGAAAACTTCCATTCAACTTCTAGGAATAGGTCACATGTGCTTGGATGCATGAGGTTTTAGGCTCCTAAGCTTGTGCAGAGCCTGTATGCTAGGTTTTAAGCACAACCTACCCTGCATTGTGTCCCTCCCTGTTCATCTAACACAGGGTAGGATGACCAGGATCCTTAATATAGGGGACTTTAAGCATATTTTCCTATTGGATGTCAGGTCTCTTTTCTATAACCAGCATTACTACCAGGTTATTTACATTTTAGCCTTGTCATTTTCAGCTCTCCAATTTCTGAATGCCTTTTGGATGTAATGCTGAGCAACAGTTTGAGTCTGCATCAGACAATCCTGCAATACAGACACAAGCAGAATCCCTGAACCAGGATAATTCATCCCTGCCCTCCATGGACCACATAAAGCAAGAAAACTATCTGATGGTTTGGAAATAGTTGAAGCAGATGGATGCATCACACACTTCAGAAGAAACTAAAATGCCAACATAATGGATAATTTTGGCAATATCTAACTGTCAAGGGAAATACATTCTGACAGGAGGCAGATGAAATTCAGAATTATATTATTCCATAGGAAGAGAGAAATTCCTGTTTCTGAAGGGATAGGAAATAAGATTGTGTGCAAAAGATGTGCTTTCACTACAGCACGTTTCAAAATGATCCAAGAATGAAAAGAAACACAAATCCTGCAGCAGTGAATTTATTTACCTTTTGGCAAATGGGACCATGTCTACTTAATAATTTTGGTTAAGTTTGAAAAAAGATAGGAATGTCTTAAGGAGTTATTAAAAAAAAAAAGAGAAAAAAGAAAAAATACTCTGTTTCCATCAAGCCCACTAAAATATTTTTTGATTTTGTTTAAATTAATCCAGATTTTTAAAATTTCCATTTCCATGACTCAAACATGACTTTCCCCCCAAATTTTATTTTATTAAGCTGCTATTTATACAGCTGTAGATAATTTATTTTGCTTTCATAACCAAGCAGTTAGCAATTTTAGCTCTACATGTAGTAAATCTTAGGAAAAACGAGAGCAGGCTTCATCTCTCTGTAAAAAGCATTGCTATGCCACTGTACCTCTGGCTTATTTTGCCATTATTATTGTTACATTTATTCCTGAAGGAATAATTTCAGGTTTAAGGTGATCTTTTTCCCCAGTCATACAGTTGATACCGAGTCTGTTGTCAATACAAGAGAAAAAATCATCAATATGTCAGTATACGTGGTTTTGTTAGTTATGCTTTTGCAGAACCGCTCAAATGACACGAATATTGGTACAAAGTCTGTTACTCCTGTTACAAACTGGAGTAATCTAAGTTTTTACATTTTCTATTATTTTTCTCCAAGTGTTCTTATCACAAGTTCTTTTCACTATGTGTTTGAATATCCAATTATTTATTCTCAAAAGAAAAAAATTTACAGATTGAACGTAATGCTTATGTTTTGGGGTTTATTTCTTACTCATTTTTCCATTATCTGTAACATTTTCCTTAATGCTTCAGACTCGAGCAAAAAAATTGTAATGACAGACAAAATATTTCACATCAATAAAGGTTTTGTTAACTAAATCTCAGTTAGAAGCCAGTATCACCAAGAAACCACACTGCACATGGTGCAAGATGACTTGGATTTTTGTTTCTTCCTGCACAAAAAAGCATCCACACACTTTCAGTCTAAATAAGAATGCTAACAATAAGAAAAAAATGAGGGAGCATAGTGTGTGTCTTTCAGGTAACAGGCTGTAAGAACTAATGGAAAATTTTCAAAAATAGTAATCACGTAGTGGCTTGAAGAACCAAATGGCTACATCTGATTTTGTTTCAAATAAGTCTAATGGTGCTGCTCATTGAAAGAAAAAATCTTGACAGTTAGGTTCCCTTAGAAACAAGTTTCAGTTGATGAATACAATATCATTAAAAGTGAGAAGAGAAGTTCTGGAAGTTTGATGGTAATGATAGTAAATTAAGAATTTCACAAGAATAATTTTCCACTTCATCTTCTGTAACAATGGCAAGCAGACAAGCAGAGACCACAAAAATGTTATCATTTGCCATGACTACAAAATTTTTTCCCCTGAAAATGTACGTCAATATTACTGAAATTACCAATGTTACACTTAACAATGTGCATGTACAGGGTAAAATAAAAGGATGCAGCTTCACAATGCAAATAAGGGAAAAAATTAAAAGGCATGTTGGTTTGGGCAATCCATATCTGAAAGACATAAAACAAAACAAAACACACACACACACACAAAACAAAAAAAATGCTCTAAATGTCTTTGCAATAAGAATCCCTAGGATTAACTGTTTATAATGCTTTAAAACAATGGACAGACCTTCATTTGATGTACATTGATGTCATTCATCAAATAATTTTCAATTGCAAAGGGAACATATCGGACCATTTCTGTTGTTACTTTAATACTACAAAAAATAAAATTCAAGGCAAAATAATAAATGCTATGGAATTCTATTTAAGCTCCTACTTGAGTTTATGAGCTCTGCAAGCTAAACATTGGCTTGCTGCACAGATTTTCCAAGTTCTCAAGATTCTAATTCATATTTATTTTAATATTTTGGTTTCTGTTTTACTATATTCATTACTGCCAACTGCCTATGAATACATTCCAAAAATTTGGTTTCTTATGGGGATATTGAATGTTTCAATTCTGCAATTTCTAGAAAAATACATTAAATAAGTAGCAAGACTGATAAACAGTTACCCACATAAAACCTGCCGAACATCAAAATAATTCTGAGAAAAAATACAGAATGATAAATATCAGAGAAGATATCAACAAATACAGAAGAACATGACTGAATTAAAAGAGTATTCATGATCATCTCTGCAACTGTAATCTCTCCAACTGTGGCTGTATATCAGAAAATCACAACAAAGATCTCCTGAGTTAAATCACTTTTTTAAAAGATGCTATGGGCTAGGTCCATAATTTCTCACAGCCTCTATGTAATAACCAAACACAAGACACTTCTATTCCAAATTAAAAAAAAAATAAAACAACTTTTTTTTGCACAATATCAGGATCAGTTAGGCTTTCTGGTTCTCCTAGGGATGTCTGGGGAAGAAGAAACTTGTTTAGCAGAAATGGAAGGTGTAACATAGAAAATGATAAATTTAAAAATATATTCTGGAATGAATAGGAATATACTCTGATCCTAAATCTTGTCTTAGCGCACATTGACTATAACAAAATAAAAGTTAATGTAGTAGCAATGTAGTAATGATTTTGCTTTCTATCTCTGTTTCAAGAGTTCCTGGAAAACATTTACACATATTCCTGTACCTTTGCGCCAAACTTCTGAAGTTAATTTGTTCAGTTATGTGTCATGTTTAGATCTTGATTTTCTTCTCTGACTCAATTCATGGTTGTACTCCTCAAAGATACTCTGCTGTGTTTGAATTCACTCTTTGAGTTCAATGAGAAGTCTGTGTAAGCCAGAACAGTGACAGAACCAAGGGCTAATTCCCCTTTCCCAGCTAAGTCTGGCACTTACTGATTCCACAGAATTTGACTTCATGTACATTAATTTCATATACAGAGGAAAATCAGATTTGCTTTGAAAAGAGATACTGTGTGACCCAGCAAAAAAAGTTTAAAAGACAGCATTCTGAACAAATTAATGTAAGCATAGTAAAACAAATACTTCAAATAATGTTCTTTGCAATGGAACTTGCAAAAAAAATGTAATGACTTCTGAGGAGAACAGTTTATACAGGAGATTTTTCTTTCAAGATCTTAGTATATGATTAAATAGAAAATTAATTGGGAGCCTACTCTTTGTATCATTTCTGGTGTGAACTAAACTTCGTTTTTTCCTCTTTAGAAAAGGAGCAAAAGCACACATTTTCAGTAATATTTACAGCTTTTTTTCCCCACTGTTATCTTTGTGAGTCAAAACCTAATACTTTTACACAGCACAAGAAAGTGCTAGTCAGCATAGTCTGTATTGTAAATAACTTAAAATGAGGAGTGAATCAAATGGGATTATTTTACACTGACTTATATAAGCATTCAATTGGTCGTGAATACTAGAAATCAGAGAGACCAAATGTATGTTTTCTGGTTCAGTGACTGCCTTTTACAGAATTACTTTCATATCAAAAGAGGAAATGGTCAAGTTGACCCAGAAAATATTGCTGGAAATAAAGTTGAAAAGAAGCAATTCTTTTGTCAGATGGACTTTTGAACAGCAGAAGAGACAGTCATTTTTATCTTACGTTTGTATGCTAATCTTTGTAAGACCTTGACATTTCTTCCTACAGAACAAGGGCCAACTCAGAAACAGTAATGACTTCTTTACTGTCAGATTTTCAATAACTTTTCAATGACAACTTAGGGCTAGACTGAGACTTTCATCCCAGTCACAAAGCACAGGGACTTGGATTGCACCTCTGTAGAAGCAATCTCAAGAAGAGCTCTGGATATGAATCATATCAATATCCTTCTGAGTTCTCAGAAACAGTGATTTGGAGCTGGCTTATATCACTGATAAACTACCTTTTTTATTTTTTTTTTCCCTTTTTTCTTCTCTGGGTTGGATGCTGTGGTCAACAAGCAGTAAAAATGGCACGCCACACCTGCCCACTCACTCTCAACTTCCTTCGTCTCCCAACCAATATTTCATGACTACTCCAAGAAGCTGTCACAGGGATAGAAAGGAAATTCTCCTCTCTTACCATCCCCTTTAAAAGGATGTTTAATTAAACTCACAGCCTCTGTGAGGCCTCTTTCAATTCCAGTCTTGGCAAGGAGGTGAGAGAATCTCTTTGTTCCACACATTTTAACCTTCTGTTCCTTCCCAGTGCCAAAATTCAAAGTTTAAAATGATGTGCCGTAGCATGCAGCTGTGAAAACAGAATGATTTCTGGACATGGTTATATTTAGAACCAAATTTGCTATCTATTCTCAAAGGTGAATATTCAGTACATTTTTTCCCCTACCCACTTAACCTCTAAAATGTAATACATTCGCAGAAAAAATTCTAATCATTTAGCATCTACTCCCTGAATTCCTTTGTGGGCTTTTCAACATCCCCAATGATCAATGCTAAGTGTTTTATTAGATTCAAGACTGTAATAAACAGTGGAAATAGAGTGGGTTCATCTTATCTTATCCCAGTCTCATTTACGCTGCCTAAGACAAGTTAAACTGTGCCTAATGTAATGAAACTATCTTCATCAAAATATTTAGACTTTAATTTTTGAGTCATTATAAGGGCAGTTCTGTGCAGTTCTGAAAGAAAACCAATTTGGCAGGAGTCCCTGCATCATGATTTTGAGTCATGGTGTCTAGGTGGGAATTTGTTTACTATGTTTATAGATATCTCTTCATCAAAACTTTGTCAAGAAGTATATTCAATTTTTGTAATTTCTTTTTTGTGATTTACTAGAACCAGAAACAATGGGAGACATGTACCTGAGAAGGATGTTTCAAATTGTAATTCAATGTTCAAAATAGATGATGACTAAACACTTTTACTAATTGCATAACTAGGTATCATTTAAATAATCACATAAATACAGTTGATTAAGAATGACTGATCTTTAAGAAAGCAATCAAAGTAACACAACCAAAACAGCATTGAAAGAAAGATGGCAAAATGCTACATTACCACAAGGAGTTTCCAAATGTGCTTATATGCATGGATTTCAGCACCACAACCCTAAATGTAATAATAAGTACATAAATAATTCCTGCTGATTGCAGCAGAAGTGCTCATCTAGGGAAAGCAAAGGATTTTGCTTTATGTCAGCTTTCCAAATCAATGTCCAAATCCTTTGCTTGTACCAGCTCCACTAATAAACCACCTTTACTCCTGATTTACACTGAGCTCCGCCTCCAAGGATTTCCCCCAAACCACACAAGGGAAACTTGTATCTTGTTCATGTCCAAGCAAGTCACTGAAGCCCTCCAGAGGTGAGTATCTAAATGTTCGCAAATAATCAAAGTTATTTTGAATGAAAAGTAAAAAATGAGAGACAGCTATATGTAGGCTGGACTGTTCAGTGCTTTCCTCAGTCTACTGTAGTCTTCTTCACAGATAGTTACTCAAAGGATGAATAAGGTACAGATACAAGAACATCTGACTTTACAGGAAATAGTATTTCATGAATGTATTTCAGGGCCCAGAAATTCGCACCCTTTCCAAAATATATATATATATATATTTAAGGTTTTCCAAACGTAATAGTAATAAATAAAGCATTATAAATTATTTACCACAGCTATGTATGCACACTGTTATTAAACAATGGTCTTTTACAATATCCTGTTGCTTGGAGTGCACAAGAAAGGATGAACAAACACATAAGTGGATGAAGTGAACACCAAACAGAAGCTGTATTAATTTTAAAAATTATTTTGCATGGAACATTGCTTCAACACTAAAGACAAAGCAATAAGGGAGAGAAGTAATGACTTATTTCCATCTTCCAAGAGTTGCTTCATTTCTTGGATAGCAGTCTGGATGCCCTTTAATACTCTTTATTTTTTATATTAAAAATATAGACACCCAGAGCATCTTCTCAAATTTGAGTCAAATTTTCATACCATTAACAAAACAATTTGTTAATCTGTCATTGACTTAAAAAGTCCACGCTTTAGCCCAAGCCTTATAGTTCTAAACCACCTTAAGATACTGATTTCTTTTAAACCCAATGTTATAAAAATAGCAGTGTGTCATAAAAGCTGACTAATTGCAGATGACGTTTCCTATAGATCTATGAGTGAATTTTCAAAATCATGTATATGAGGAAGAGCTAATGCAGGTAATTAAAAACATTATTAAAAAAACCCTGCTGCTAAAATTAGGAATCCTGTCTATATGTCAACGTTTTAAAAATCTGTTTCAGGTGTTCCCAAATACTAATTGCCTAAGAATGCTGTGGCAGAGCTTTCTCTTAGCCTCTTTTTGAGTTGCTGAACTTTGGGACTGTGATTTTGTCCAGAAGTGATGTGTGAGACACCAAGTTCCTGCATCGGTCCCACATCCTTTCTCCCCACTGTACCAGAACTGTTACAGCTGTCAATTGTGGTCCTTTATATTTGGATAGATGTACTTGCTGTGTGCCTGTACACAGATGTAGTTAACAAAGCAAACAACACACCATATATGGTTTTATGGATCTCCCAAAAGAAGAAGTGTTGGTTTTTTTCAGGTGCAAGAAGATGAGGGGTTTTTTTACTGCAGCTATATAAGTACTCTGAAAAATTTAATTTAAAATTCTTAGATGCTGTCTTTCCTAAAATATTATCCTTTCAAAAGGAAATGTTACCATTACACTACAGAACAGAATAAAAAATAATATGGGCATCACACATGAGTAAATATAGTAATAACACAAATGCTTTCCTTTATATGCAAAATACTCAGATAAACTACTGGTTTTTTTCGCAGAAACACATACCTTCCAAACACTTTTATCTAAAGTCTTCATAATTACACTTAATGACTCTATACTTTTATCATAGTATAAGATTTAAATAATAAAAGAATCCTAATAGAGTGTAACAAATTGTAATCTATTTGTAGATATTAAAAATATTTTTGAGAGGAAAGCATGTTTTAGTTACTGATAATATAGTATAACTGCTGAGCTGCACTCACATTCCTTGTCCCTAATTAGGATTCTGGTGTTCAACAGTTTCTGCTTAATTTCAGCAGCTGAAGATTTAGGATGAGAATAACGTGCGCACAAAGTGCAGCACAAGCTCTAATGTTGCTACAATCCCCATGCGTGATCTTGGGCTCTGTTTAGCTAACTCGGAGATTTTGAGGGACAGAGCTAAAGAACAAAAGATTTAAAACACTCCAGAAAGCAAATCCTTGCTTGGCTTGTCAAACTATTCATACTTGTTTTACAATTTATCACAGCTGGTATTCCTGACCTGACTTGAGGCATTAGAAATCAAGAGCAGTCGTCTTCTTACCTTAGCATACTGGCCCATAGAGGTATTTTGATGTTTCCTTTGAAATTCTATCTTATCCAAAAATAATAAGAAGCACCAATGTATTCTGTCTTTTTTTCATTAACATTTTAAGTGCTGAATGTTTTTTTTTTCTGCCTCAGGTAATCTGGTTTTCTATCCACACTAATTCTGTCCCCTAAACTCCAGTGTTTTCAAACAAATTAAACCATCATTAGTAAAAATTATACATAACTATCTATGCTATTTTGCAATTTATATCAATGTGAATCTAAACAAAAGGTGTGACAGAACATTTGACATCAAAATTTTTAAAGATACAGCATCAATGACTTTTTAAATGTTTTAAGCCTTGTGGATAGTTTCTTCTATTTATTTGAGAGCTAAAACCCACCCAATTTCTAATTTGAACTGTCAAGGGCAATACAATTACTTTTATTTTACTTAAGTATATCTGCTAGAAAATTTACTCTTGGAGTAGCAAAAGGAGCTGCTAGTAATGAAAGAGGCTGATCCGTTGGCTTTAGAATCGGTGGAGAAAGCTGGCAACTAAATTCATAACCTATAAACACCACAGGCAGGCACCAGAGCCTATTCTTAAAAAAAATTCTGAATTAACAGCCCCAGTAGATTTGCCATTTTCAGAGCAAGATAGCACCATTATTACTCTACAGTTATTTTAAAGTAGATATATCTATAAAAATGTGTGTATAATGATATATGCTGCATTTTACAGTAAAATTGTAAAAATTGTCAGCCTTTGCTGTACCTCTCTTTTGAGGATCAGAAATCAAAACATATACATTGCACTTAGTAATCAACAGAAAATAATGTACCCTATTTTTTAATTTGCTTTTCCTGAGTTGATAGAAGAGTAATTTTTGCTTCTCTTTTGCTTTTTTTTTTTTTTTCCCTTGACACCTGGAAAATAGGGATTACTTATTTGGTCAAGGGTCAAATTTCTTAAGTGCGTGATACATCTCAAGTGATTGTGGATTACAGCATCCTTCTGCTACAGTTCTTCTCTCTTCAAGCATTTCAAAGGACCCCAAAGCTCTGAGTTTATGTTGAAGTATATTCACAAAAAATATGTATACTCTCACAGCATTGCCTATCCGCTAATCATTACCCTCTGCTCTCTTCCCACGTTCTTGGGGACTCTATATTGAACTGGGAAGGTAGATAACAGCCTCATGAGCTGCAGCAATCTAATCACAGAAGATGCAAAAAGCCCAGAGATTTTAATATTACTGGTTTCCTTATTTCACTTTGCATCACAAACACAATGTCTACAGCTCTATCCTGTTTTATACATAGAGTGATCTTTAAGTGTCCATTTAAACATTAGTATCCCTCTGGCTAAGGCATTAAGATTTCAAGCAAAGTCTTATCCTTACATTTTAGTCATGTGCATGGTAGAGCAGGTAACATATAATCACCAAACACAGCCTGTTCCAAAGTATGGAAAAGACTTTGAAATCAACAAATATATCAAAGATATAGGAAGAAAACAGCACAACCTATGTGAAAACTTTTTTCAACTAATTTATCTGTCTTTTTTTTCACATGATATGGTAAAATCTTAATTATTTTTTCCCCTCACCAGCAGCATAGGTCTAACCAAGAAGAAACACTTTCACAGCCAGAATCATGACTACTGACAGTACCTTACGAACAATAACAAATATTGTATATCATAGGAACTGCTTGTAAGCATTAAAGTTTGCATAATGGTAGAAATAGCAGGAAAATATACATATCATAATGAAAATCAGAAATATTGACTGCAAATACTGTCATCATTCACTAATAACCTATTGACTTCAGACTACATCTACACTAGCTACTTTTCTACTCTAGTTTACTGTTCATAATGCTCTGATTACTATCAATTCCAATAGCCTTTCATTGGAACATGCAATTACGAGAGCAACATCTGCCATGAATGTTTTGATCTTCCTCTAACTGTTAAGTGAGATTTGTGTGTGCAGGATTGTATCGGGTGTATGTGGCAAGGTTTTGGTAGCAGGTTGTGGAGGCTGCAGGGGTGATCTCTGTGAGAAGAAGTAGAAGTTTGCATTTTGAAAGCATTCATCATTGAGAAGTACTTATGGGTTTTGGTGCACTCACTGTCCTGATTCATATAATACTAGCTCATGTTCTCATAGGACCATCTGTGTTCAAATATGTATGATTACTTCAAATTTCGCTGGTCAGGTATAGTCATCTAGGCCAAACGCACAAAGCAGCTTAGTTCAAAAGTAACACTTGAGAATTAAAAGAAACCACCAAATAATTAGAAATAACTAAGCTGTCCAGTAAAGAGAACTACTCAATTGTGTATTTTGACAAACTCAGCCTTCTTCATCACAACAATTAACTTCTTTCAGGTCACAGCTGAAGAGTAGAACTGACTTAAAACCACTGACACCCCTCTCCCCAGATAAGCCTCAGTATGAGACTTCAACCTAGACTTCCAACATTAGGATAAAATCACAAAAATATGTATTGTATATATTTGATAGATACATGATGTATATACAAAAAAAGATAAATATAGAATATATTGTAATGTGATGCAATCACATCTCTCAGAAATGATGAAGACTATCTTTGGCTTGGTACTTGAATCAGTCTCCACAGTTGATATGTCTTTACCATTCACTGTTACTGCTTACTCTTTGCTCTAATACAACCATTTATTGTTAGGGAAGCAGATACAAAATATTTTAATATTTAATATTTAATTCATATCCTTTAAATGAAATTGTTCCTGGTAACTCCATTTTTTTAACAGAATTCTACCATGGGAAAATGCTGTTATGCAGTGCAGCTTTATGAGCATCAGTGCTGCATTTCTTATGGATACCCAGAAGAGACAGAGTTTCAATTCCTGTTTTTAATTTTACAAGGATGTCATCCTACCGCTGGATTTGCTAATTACCCAGTACAGTATTTCTTCAAGGTCAAATATTTTAGGACTTAGTTACCTGAGATAAAAGTCAAACTTGTCAAAATGTGAGATATTATCAAAGAATGACATATCCTAAACAGCAGTAGAAATTGAAGGTATAGTGGCAATAAAATAACATACTGGTTTGTATCATCTTTTCTTATTCTTTAGAACAAAAAGAATGATGCATTAAGGAAATTAGGAATTTTACCATGTTTGCACTTGGTCAGTTTTCTGAAGATGATTGGGTGTAACGTCCTGATCTAAATTTACAATATTTAACACAAGTTTGGGTCATGCAAATGGACTTTGGATCTGTCTCTTCACATTTTAATATAAAATCTACTGGTTATGAAAATTTAACTACCATTACCCTTTGAAAACTTTCTTCTAGTTCTGATTTAAATGCTACTGGTTATACAAAGGCAATGATAATTTAAAGGATCCAAGAACCCCTGAAAATTAGAGATTAAAGTATAGGCCAAAACAAATCAATGTGGGTATTAGCAATACCATTAAGATGCTATGTTTATTATCTAAAGGTCATGCTGGATATTAAAACTGTTCAGTTAACTGTGTGAAAGATAATTAAAGGATTTTTAATACAATCAATATGTAGGAGGTTCTAACCCTATTATGGATAAATAGGAACTATTTTAAGATAACAATTCTAATATTACACTCTTCTTCTCCCTTGTCATTGTTGTTTCATCATTTTATCATTTATGATTTCTAAATACCAGAAATATTTGTCTTCTGATTTTTTTTTTTAATTTAAGTAAGAAATTTCTGAACTAATTCACTGTGAATTTTATTATTAGGGATTAATTTCTTCTTAGTGAGGTATATTAAGTTTAAAATTCACTGACCATCTACTGTAACCACCTTTTGAATGCCAGAGAAATGAACTTCTGAATTGCACTCAAGATACTAATGTTTAAAGGGAAAAAATCCATTTTACATCATTACTACCATTATAACAGGCAAGTCCATATTTGAGATTAGTTAAACTATTTAGAGAATAATTTGTTTTGCTTTTATTTTTAGAAAAACTTGCACATTTAATAAATACATCCCAGATTGGATATTTAAAAATAGATTTAGTGAATTGTGTTTTTTCACTTAATTTTGATAAATATTTGCTTCAATTCAGCAATGTGTATCTTGATAGTGGGTTTAAAAGGTATTTAGGCAACTGAAGATTCAAATAGGCAAACTGCAATAAGCAGCCTACGTCCATATGTCTTTTGTTCTTATTGTCACCACTGTTACCAGTAGTGCACCCATGAGTGCTTATGCATCCTGCCATCTGCTCTCAAAGGTGTTCTTAGCGGCCTATGTGCATTCTTAACTGCCTAAATACCTTCGAAAACTTGGCCTTAGCATGTACTTGTGTTCTCCTCCTGAAAAGAACACGCTTAAAAATAGCATCTGGTTTAAAATTCACAGTATATTTTGAGTTCTATGAGATTAGTTTGAGGAGGAAAGTCAGGTAAGAATGGTATGTACTTTAAATTTCTTTAATTTGATCAGCATGTATTTTAAAATGACAGGTAAAAGGATCAGCAATAGCTTTCATAATAAATGAGAGGAATTTTTGAGCTTGCCTATGTTTAGGCTCTTATCAAAGTAAATATATTAAACATAAACCCATTACTATTAAAAATGCAAAGCATCAAAAAAACTATTTCATTTATAAGGGTTCTGTCTATCAGCTGCCATTATACTGACCTCTCCTTTTAAAGCAGTAAAATAGATTTTTCCATACCTAAAGTAATTTAAAGCCAGCTAACCGAAAAGTGTGTGAAGAGCAACTCTGGCAGCCTTTATATGCAGCTGCTTGGCTCAAACTCATTACTGAATAAGAAAAACAACTTTTATAACTGGAAATTTAAAGAACACTCAAATTTAAATGTTGGAAATATATCATATTTGGTACAGTACAGTTAATTTAAAATAAATATAGGTATTTGGGTTTGAAAATGGCAGATTAAAAAACATTTAGATGAAATTACTTTAAAATATAATCATACTGGGGGCTGGTGATCATGAAATTTGTGGAATTTAGAATAATACTTCTTCTGAATGAAAAATACCATTTGGGTACAGACTTCATATTTAAATACACAGATTTATTCTAACTAACATGAGCTAACACACTCAGTTCTTTGACTTTTGATGTATTTTGATGGACTATATATATTTTGATAGAATTTTACTCTTTTGAAAGCAGTCATAATCAGATACCCACTTTCTAATTTTTTGTATCCATTTTTCTCCAATGTTCGTGAATTTAACAACAAATATGTCAAACATATTTTTTATTCTCCTTGATACAGTACTGGTCATTCTCAGATAATAATCTAAAAGTATTATATGTGAACCAAAATAGAATAGCAAAGAATTAAAATAATCACTATGGTTCAAAACAAAATTATTCAATGGCACAGGAATTCGTTGTGAGGATCAAGTGTGTAAACTAAGATTGTCAATGAATAGCTTATGGGTCCAGAAAGAGTATCAATAGAAATACAGAGGAAATATATTATCAGCTGATGAACTATGATACTGGCTAAAAAAATAATCTATTTCTAAATAATATATTTTTATACTATTTTATGAATTTTTCTGGTTTTGTTCTTCTGTTAAGAACTATATGAGTTAAGTAGGCTCAGTTTCCAGATTATTAAACACACATTCTTCTAAACTCTCTTTTCTACGTGCCTTCAGTAAGTATCAAAAATTAGAGTACATAATCTTAATGATGTTTCATAATTTGAAGTATATTCATTTCTTTTTAAAGAACTTAACTGGTAGTTGGATGTTCATACTAGAACATAAAAATCTTGAATGCTGCAAACTGGTTAGATTCTGTCTTAACTAACCTAGTGCTGTAGGAGTACTCTTAAATCGTATACTAATGTCATGACACAGTGGTTCGAGAGAAAAGTGACCAATAAAATATTTTCCTACTAGAAGTCACAGGGTTTGGGAGTTTAGGGTGGGTTCTTTTGTTTGTTTGTATTTTTTTTTTACTGAGAACAAACACATCTTTGTTTTAATTGAGAGAAATTTGGGAGAAGTATACTTTAGTTTAGGCAGATCTGAATCAGGTTTCATGTTATACATGAATACCTGAAATAAAACATATACATGAAATAAAACATATACATGAAATAAAATGTTATACAAAATAACATTTTATTTCAGGTTCTTGTTCAACTGGACAAAGGGGTTCCCATGCAAGTATTCAGGATCTTAGGAGTCAATAATGAAGAGCTCTACCCTGAGCACCAGTGGTTTAAGTTGTTTTAAATTTCATACTCTGTAATTTTTGGGAAGAAATAGTTGATTATCTTCCCTTGACATTAAAGCCAAAAACTTAAGCGGTATCTTTTAAGAGAAGAGTAAATGAATTTCTTTTTTTTCGCCTGTATGTACCCTGATCAGTTTAGAAATGGTATCTTTTCCTGCTGTAGTTGTTCTAATCTCAAATTGCCAGACAAGATTTCTTTGATGATATTTTCTTTAACCTGAAATTCTGTGGAAAAATGAAAGAACTGAGAAACCATTCCTTTAGCCCTCAACACGTCCCTCACAAAGGCAGCAAGTATTGTTACTGCGACATTGCAGACTGCAAAACTGAGGTTAACTCTTCACCAAGATCAGAAACACAACTGAAATACAAAGAGTGAAAAGTTGCTTGGGTATAGGTTAAAACAGAGCCACAGTGAGTTGTTCTAACTGGCCCCTGGGAACAGGCAGCACTTTGCAGCAAGCCCTGACTCCTGCTCAGCCCTGGGTCACTGTTGTGAGTCTCTGGAATAGCTGGAGCAAAGCTGGCTGCTACATGTCTGTGGTTATGCTTCCCAGCTACAACATGGATTTACAGAGAGGGGGTAAGAAACTGAACAAAGTCATTTAGCAGATTTGCAATGAGAACTCAGCAGTTTTTGACAGTTAGCATGGGTCTTAATCCTACTAAAACATGTTGTTCCGCAACCCTCCCATACCTAGTTTCTATTACTGTTTCAAAAGAGATCTTACTGCCTATGGTACTTCTGGTGCTGGTAGTGACACATTATACGGGACACATTGTGTAAGGAAGGGTTCAGACACCCAGAAAGATTGTCCTGTCACTTTAACAAGATTATTTTTTTTTTTTTGTCTTGAAATAGGAATATCCTCTGTGAGGGAAAACTTATTCTGTGGTACACACAACTCTGAACTATTATGAAACTGGCATCATTTACTTTCTATTTATGATATTATGAGTTTACTGTATTTGGGTTTGTTCAAATAATTTTACATATCTTGGAGAAATTGTATTTTATGTGATGATTTAATCGAACTACAGCTGCAGCAATATAAATTACACTTAAGACTATGCTGATTGATTATAATCAGTTGTAATCACATCTTATAATTACATTGCATTCTGGAAGCAAACGACTTTTAAGCCTACTCAGCACCCTGCTACATAAAGAAGATTAGCTGTTACTTCTGACAATCTCAGCCAACACTGAAATATGCATATAAACACGATGTTTTATAAATTTATTGTTTCAAGAATCAAATGAATTTCTTTGTGTGTCAATAAAAGGCAAAATAGAAATAAAAAATCAAAATTTATTGAAAGCCACACTTGTATAAAATGTCATCATTAAAATATTTATAGTCTATTTAGTTTCAGTATGCTAATAAATAAAAGAAAAATCCATTTTCTTGTTATCTATCCGATCATTATTTATTGGGATTCCACTGTTCAAGCATCAGTAGAATAGTGTAGGATGCTTTGAAAGTATAGCATGTAAAAGTGGTGTCCATGTACTGTATATAAATCAGTATTTCAATACAACAGCAAATTCAGAAGTCTTTATAAGTGAATGTAATATTCCAGTTTCTTTCTGGCACTTTGATAGATCTTTTCAAAAAAGTCAGTTGTCCTATTTCACCCAAGTACAAGGCAGTTAAGTACATCTATTCATATGGCAAGTGCGGTGGGGGAGAAAGAAGACACTCAGTCAACTGAGATCCAATTATTGGCAGACTAGTCCCTCTAGGTCCACTTGGAAAAATAGTAGTCTCTTATGTTTGTTCAATAAACTCAGGATGGAAAATAGGCCTAACAGTTCTGGTGGTCTGTAACTTTCCTGGTACAATCCCATAATATGTGCTTTTCCATAACAGTAGTCATTCTTTCTCCCATGTCTACACTTCAGCACGTAGAGGTAATAAGTTTACTTCAGCCTTCTTCAGGGCCTGTCTATTCCTGCCTTCCTAGAAATCTTGGGAGTCATTCCATTTTGTAATTTTAAGATGGCAAATGCCAAGCCAGGAGTAAAAGCCTAAACTCCTGAGCAGTACCTCACTTGTTTTCCAGAACAGTTTCATTAGACATGATTTAATTTCAACTTTACTTCTTATCATTTCACCAGTCCATAGGTTTACAGTGACTAACCTGGTCTCCTCAACTCTTGTTGCTTACACTAATCTCAGTTCTAAAAAGAAGGACTGATTAAAAGGAAAAAAAAAAAATGAAGGCATATGATAGGAATATAGAATGTTTTTTTTGTTTGTTTTTTTTTTTCAGCAAATGTTAGGAGTGCTCATAGCCACTTAAGTTTAAAGTTTAAAATTCATTATTACAAAATCCCAAACAAACTGTTGCCAGTACTACAAAAGTGATGTTTCTATATCAATGTATAAAACTCTTGTAATGTCTACATGATTCCACATGACTTCTGAGTGTATTACACAGTAAATGAAATGAGAATCTCCCACTACGTGTGAGCTATACAAACATTCTGAAGCATGCCTAAGAGTGATCTTACAGAAAATGTCGGGTTTATTCCAAATGACTGTTAAAAGGATACTATTCCCTATTCAAACTTCTAAAAGATTACCGTAACCATTTACACTGTCTGATCAGGAAAATAAAGGGTTTCTGTAAATAAAGATACTTTTTCAGAATTCTTTTGGTTACACACACCTTCTATCCAACAGAGAGTTCTCAACTAGGCAATCATTGATAAAGCTATGTCTCTGAATTAGTACAGAACACACCTCTAGAGGAACCAGCAGAAAGAATCTACAGAGCTAAAGAGATTAAAAATTAAAATGTTAACTGTACTTCAAATTATACATACATGAAGGTAGAATATATGAGTTTTCAGAGTATTAGATATATAATTTTGATAGCAGTATTATAATTTTTAACTGTCAATACTCAATAGCTGAAAATATTTGACCAGATGGAACAGAGAGTAGCAACCTTTTTATACAGTGAACAAGCCCTTTGTATGCATAAGCCTAAAAAAACAATTCCTCCTTGAAAGCCTAAGAGCTCACAATCTGTATTTGGTAAAGAGAAGAGTTGAAAGAAGAGCAGGCTTAAATACATTCAGTTTACATTGCATGAATAGAAAATTTGGGCCTATTTGTTAAAAATATAATTGTGTTAGGAAGTGAAGAGACATATGGCACCTGTGCAGTGAAATGTATGTCTGAGGAACACGGCTGCTAGTTGACATGCTAGATCTTTTTTATTTCCTCATTCAGAAATTCAGGAGAGACAAAACTGTCTGGAAAATCTTTCTTCTCTAATGACTGTATTTATCTAATTGTTTTCCTGTTACAGAATTGAAGTTATTAAGAAGCTGACAGTAGTGGCTTATAGAGACAAACCTAGTAGCACAGGGGGCTCAAAGAATTGGGGTTACCTGTGAAGGTAGTAAGTTTTCCTTTCTACCATCAGGCTAAAATTGACTGACATCTATACAGATAAGTTAGCTGCAAATAAGTGTGACAATACAGTATTGCTTGGGTTAACTTATTTGGTTGATTTATTTCTTGCTCATGGGAAATATTGTTCATTGAGTGCTCAGACAGATTCAGTAAATTTTCTCATATATAGAGGAGTGAGCAGATCAGGCATTCTCATGAGCTGATGATGAACCAGCTGTTAAATGTTAAACTTCTACTGACAATCAAGATCTGATGGAAAGAAGGCAAACAGAATAAAGAATTATAAACTTGCTGCAGGTTAGGTTAACTTTACCTATTCTGTGTATATTTTATTATTTAAATTCCAACATTATAAATTACTTTTTTGTAGATGCCCTTGTTACAAAATGATATACATATCTTTCTCTGTAATTGAGACACTGTTGTGACGATATATAGATATTAATAGTACATAAATGAGCAAATACTGGGGCACTGCTATCTCAAGATTCTTGAAGAAGAGGATCATGCTTCCAGCAGTAAGCAGACTGTTGATATTTAATAAAGTATCCATGCAAAATAGTTGAATGAAGCTCAGTGAATATATTTTGTGGGGATATTTTATTAGAATATTGAATAATGTATCTCATAAGATTTTGCTGGAAAACATTCATTTGAGTTTATTCAGATGGGATAATGACACAGGAATTGAAAAATATTAACAGAAACAGGATAATACAGCCAAAACTGCATTCACTTGGGCTGTATCTATATTAAGAGATGGGTGCGTAACAGATGCTTTTGATGATGACTGTTGCCTGAGATGGTGTCCAAGTGGGATTCCCACTGCATCTGCTTTCTGGACTTATTTGTTGGTTTTTCTCCCCAGCATAATCTGAACATGGAGGTGGTGGTGGTGATGTATATCCTGGAGGACTGTTTTAATATCAAAATCTGGACCCAAGGCCTCAAAAGTACCCTTCTTAATCAGTTTATACATAGCCTCAGCAAATTACAGCCTTATGTCCTCTTTTTTTTTAGCCACTCTTATTCCTATCCTTGTCATTCACTTAGGCATCATATCTTGACATCATTTAAGCAACAAAAATTTGCAGTAAAGACTGTAATTTCTGTACATTTTTGTTTTACTGATTTGTTCTTCTTATGTCCTTTGGATATAATTTTAATAGTGTTTTCTTTTAAAATTATCACTACTATTTGCTGTGATCCAGAGTGTGTAGAATCTAAACTAAACAAATCAAGTAAAAATGGCATATCAGCATAGGTTTCCCTGGAATCTCTAAGTGTTTTATGTGCACACCTATGCACTACTTAAGAAGTTTCTTTCATTTGTCCTGATACTTGCCATTTATATCACACATAGCTTTACTTGAGGCAGATTCTTACAGCTTTAGTGTGAATAACTTTGCTTCTTTGTAAACGTCTCTGTAAAGTTTGTTAATGTACCTCAAGGTGAAAATCACCTTGATATTTTAAAGAATGTCTTAAAGTTTTTGGAAAGAAAATACTTTTGTGTACATTTCATATTTAATCAATTATCATGGTTATTCAAATTAATTATTCAAATTAGTTGTGTGACAGTCTCTGCCTGTGATCTAACTTGCTGAAATTGTACAGTATATAGGAAGTGGGTTAACTATTTCACAGTCTGCCAGGGCACATCTCAACGTGCCGGGAACACCAGTCACTGGTGCTTTGCTCTCTTAAATCACGGTTTTGCAGAGTGCTGTTCAGTCAGGTCTGATGGGAACAAGTCATGATGACAGAGACAAGAGATAAGAATTAGAAAGCAGTATTTAGAATAGGCGGCCTAGAGAAGAGAAAGCCCTGGAGTAAGAGAGAAAATGTGTATGAAAGAGAAATAATTGGGAATCAGACGGGAGACCTGGGACCAACTAGGTATTCAAAGCCAAGAAAGAATTAAGCACCGAGGGCCAAATTCTGCATTAAATTACATGTTCATTAGTGTTTATATCAGTGCAGCTAATAGATTTCTTTTTTTCTAGTAATAAGAACATAGCAGCAAGAAAGAGTCGAGGAGGATTTAGTAGAAGAATTTTGGATTAATTTCCAATAAAGGAAAGCACAAATTTATAAAGAAGATCCCCTACTCAGCTTCATGCAGCTGAATAAACTTTCAAAAAAATGCAAAGCACACTAGTCAAAATATAAACACTGCCTACATATGTGAGTGTGCATATGGATAGGTATACATCAGTGGTAGCTTGGGTTGCTGTATTTTTAAGAGGATGTATGATGGCACATTTAGAAGCCACTTTAACAAGTTAATACCATAAATTATAATGCCTAAGGAAAAAGTTGTGCTTTTAACTATAAGACCCATAAACTGCCATAAAACCATCTGAGCAATATGACGCCTCAATGGGCCCAAATCCAGCTGGATGAGACCCAGCATTATGAAAACAAACTGACCGAGCTGCAAGAAGTGAGTTACAAAGGAAATGAAATGAGACTATGCTCCTCATTAAGCTAATAACAACAGCAACAAAGAAGTCTGTCTGCTTGGAAGAAATGTGGATTCCAGTTGGAGCAATCCATAAATTAGGTTTTGTAATTCTTTTTATGACTTCAATGCACATTGTTCTCTTCAATGCAGAAATAAATAGCATCTAATAAGGCCATCTTGCAAACATCAGTACTATCTGGCTCCAAGTTAAAATGATTCATCCACAGAAAATGATTTAAATTAATGTCTTTGGTATAGAGATTTTATGTCACCAGCAGTCTGAGCCCCTGAGAGCTATGTGCACACTGTGTGGCAGTGGTGCTGTGTTCTGTGACCCAAAGCGCTGGTTCCCCTGCAGACACGTTAGTATGCCCTGAACATAGGAAGGTGGCTGTCCACAATGTGCCCTGGTCCCTGGCTGCCCCAGCAGTGACCACACACTCCAGCATCCTTCCAAGAAATGATATGTAGCCTGGTACCAACCAGAGGGACAAAGAGGCAAGGTGTAGACAAATAGGATCACGATATGGTACATGCTGTGCATAACAACTGCTCTGTAGTGGATTGAGCTGAAACAGTCACTGGAAAGCAGGCACAGCACACATTTCAAACATCTGTACAAATCTCCTGTTCCGCTCTTGTGTTTGCTGTCCCCTGAATTTCTCCCTTGTCTTGAAAACAGGGTTAGCTAAACAGCTAGGTTTCTATTAAGGCTAGTTAACATTTGTATTTTATGTGGTGCATAAAGTTTAGACACATTTTTCTGAAAGCTTCAAATCTGAAGTTAGTGCAAATAGTATTGTGAGAAACTACCATCTGCCACGATTTGAGAAGCGTATCAATTTTATGTATATGATTCTCTATAGACCCTACGTATCCAAACTTGCCAGGCTGCGCAAGCACTGTATCACTTCTAAAATGAATAAAGTTTTTTACCTCATGCTACTTCATTATTCAGATGTTTAGCCAAATGTCACAAAATTAAGCCATTTGCTCTCCTCACAGCAAAACGAAGAGGAAAGATCATTAACAACAGTCCTGGTGTAGTGAGCAGTGATAAATCTCTGGGAGGTAAGCTGTGGTGGGTAGTAATTTTGATCTACGGCAGATCATTACATTAACATATTAAATACACTGTGTGATTATTGCAATTGTTATTATAATATTTCTTATGATGAGGGGGTAACGCTGTAGGATGGAAGAGACAAAACAGGTTACAAAAGTGAGGCAGATGATGGTTCTTATCAGAGAGTTACATGGTTATAATTCTTCAGTAAGCAACAACACACAAAATAAAACGAGGGAAAGATATGCATTAGTATTGCAAATATTTCAAATGAGTTATGTCTAAATAAAAATAGTTGCATGGCAAAAGTATAAATATTTGTAAATAGGTGATGTCTGATCAGAGGGAGATTATAATATTCCAATAGCAGGAAATCTTATTTGAAAATGTAGACTCACAATCATAGAGTAACATAAGAGTAGACACAATGCAGACAGACAGTAACAGCTGGAAAAATTAACTAGTTTACATGTGGGACAATGGAAAAAAGGAGCAAAGAGAATAAGTAAATGGTTGAGTAATGATACTGCAGAAGTGAAACGTTAAATGACAGACTCGGAGAATTCTGTTGTAAAAGGATAGGAAAAACCACATTTTAGCAACACAGTGCATTACCCACTGGGTTATGAACCTCTTATGAACTCACATTATGAAGTGGTTGAGAAATGGGTTGTGGTAGGAAAGTGAGTCAAAGAAAACAAGGAAGGAGACTCAGAAAGACAGAAAAAGGAAAGAGAAGTAAATCACTCTTCTGTTTTCTTTCTCCTTGCCCCTTATGTCTGCTTTCAAGAGAGACACTCAAGTCATGAATATGTTTACACACTATGGAACATATAATAAACAATGGTTTACTAGTATGTAAAGACTGCTTTCTTCTCAATGTTCATCTATCCCTCTGTTGATGCATTTGCTGTTTCACTGTGTATCATGAGGGGTTAATTTACATCCTGATCTATGTACTGTATTCAAGGCTTGAATTTTGAGTAAGATTGATACCATTGCTTTTTCTTTTGTACTTGACATATGATGGTGCTACCATGGAAAGTGCTGAAAATGTTCTTGAAATTATAATGATGCACCTAAAACATCTTTACATTTCCAACTCTGCATAATTGCTTTTGTATATATGTGTTACAGTGTTTCCAAATTTCAAATGTTCTTTGAGAAAGTGAAGCGCTCAATATAAATTTCACAATTTTTAATTATTCTTATATGGACCTACTGTCCCCCTAGCCAGATATATTGTCTGGAAAGCACAACCACATTATTATTTTTTTGAAACTGACAAAAACTTAAAGGAAGAATTTTCTGCAAAAATTGGGAGAATATGTCTATTTGAAGGATACTCTTGGGATATACATTTTTGGAATGCAAATACCTTAGAGACATAGGCAACATGAAATAGCATAACGAAGGAACACGACCATTCAATTTAGAACAAGTTTGAAATAATGATTTAAACAAAATATCATTGTGCAATTCTTCTCCTCAGTTATCTTTACACTTGTAAATAAAAATGTGGTCTTCCCTTTTAGAGAAAGGTGAACAAAGTCATATAATGAAATACCACAGCTCAACAGAGAAACTGTCACTAGTCTCCTGCAGTCAATCTGATGTCTTAGAAAGTGAGTGCTGTTACAAATCTAGTGTATTACCTTATATAATATTTCATTATTTGAATTAATACTTAAGCCCTTTTTAAATCTTTCTGAATTGTCAACCTCCATATAATGCCTGATTCACAAGTGATTACAAGGCACTTAAAAAGAAGTATATCTTTATATATGGTTTTCTATTCTTTAAAATTGTAAAGAAGGAAAATATTATTTTTTTATACATCTCCATATTATAAATCTGATCAGAATAGCTGATGAACAGTGCACTAAAAATCTACAAAATGAAGCAGGTTTATGATTACCGAACTGTTTCATTTTAAATGATCAAACTTGAAGACATCAGCCTTCACTTCTGCCTCAGTTTCCTCATCTGCAAAATAAAGAAATTTCCTACTGTCGAGGGAATGGGGATGCTTAAAATAGTTTATGTTGCCAAGTGTTTGAGATGTTCATAAGGACGCTGCTGGACAAGTAAAGTATTTAAATTTTTATTGCATACAAAGGAGAGGAATATACTTTTTCAAGTATATTTCCATTGTAATTGTTGACTAAATCCTGTGAGCAAAAAGCCAGGTGATATTATTCTGCTTTACAGTTGCTATTGTGGTTTTATGCCTTTAATAGGGCAACATAATGGCACCATTAATATTGTTGTTCGCTACCATATAAATCTGTTCCATCACCTTAAGCTGCTCTTTGAACAACTGTTCAGTCCCATTTCCTCTTCTTAACCATCATACCTTTGATTTGTACTGACCTTGTAACTTGTCAAAGTGGAGACATATTCCACCAAGAATTGCTATACTACCTCAGCCGAATTCTGTGTATCACTTAGGCAGTTTTCAACATGTATATATATGTATATACTATAAATATGTATATAGAAATATACACATGCGTAGATATACACACACCCTAGCAGTGAATTTCAATTCTTATTATCATGCATGAGGCATACATGTGTATAATATAGTAGCAGCAAACTAGGGAAATAGTATATAGCTAATTAAGGAAAGTACTATACATACCACAACTCATAAAACATTTTCTTTGTAAGAATACCACAATGCTAAGAATCACATTCATAAATAAACATTTGCACTAATACATTAAAAGCCCAATCTGGTGGCAGAACAAGATGGTGTTACTCAAGTTTTAAATTCTTGACTAGTGAATCACCTCCTACAATTTGTAAATGAAAAGGTAGTAATGGTGCTTTCAGTTAGGGTCTTGTTAGAGGAAAAGTCTTGTATTTTTTTCTTCAGTAATTTCCTTCAGAAAACCAGCCGGCTGATTGGCTTTCCAATTAAAAGTGAATACTGTTATTGCAGAGATTCCAAATCAGGAAACTATTGACATGAGTTTTCCTGCTAACAAAGACTTGAATAGTGTCCATCACCTGATGAGGCTGGAATGAATTAAGAACTTTATTGTCACTTAGCTTTTGAGAGGAGTTCCTATTCAGGCACTGTATTCTGTGATACCAATGCAAGTGAAATGCTGAAGCGTACATCTTCATTCTGGGGCATTACAGTGTGGGAAGTAGAATTGCTCCTATTAGAATTTACAGATTGCAATGAAGGAGGAGGTCTATACTCCAGGTAGCAGTGGAAGAAGCATTGTGTAATCAGAGCTACACAATTTGGGAAAGTTATGGTAGCAGGATACTCAGCTCAGAAGGATGGTGTTGTCATTGTGTTTAGGGGAGAAAGATTTCTTACATCTTATTACATAAAATTATAAATTGTCAAAAAAAAAAGAAGGATATTGTTTCCAATTTTTTCTGAAAATATTTACTATGAACTCTTACTTTATAATGGTACGTTACTTGTGTGACCAGACCTCAACATTGTAGCATATATGCTCTGAGGTTAGATTTTCTGGTCATATTTCTGTAAATATATAGAACAGAAGAGTTCTAATCCTTACAGACAAAATGAAGAATATAGAATTTTAGTAATTAAGTCTTTGATTAGGATTAATTTCCTTCCAACCATAAGCATCTGTAGAAGAGGAATATTTGTCTCTGTGTTGAGTCTATAAGGTTGATAGAGGGTCTGGTTATCAGCTGTTGATACACACACAGCACAACTTGATGGTAGACTTCAAAGTGATAGCTGTGTGTCACCTCCACACTTCCAGTTCTATTCCAGATACATGCTGGGCCAGATTCTTGGCATCGGATAGAAAAGTCTGGGTACTTTTCTATATTCCTCTGGTTACTAGTTGTGCCAAAGTGCCATTACAGTATTGAGTACTCTTAGGGCAGAGGACAGGTTTTCCCATCACAGTCCCATATAAGCAGGTGGTTGGAGAAAGAGGCTGGTGTTTGCTGCTTTAGCAGGTGTACATGATCTGGGTGATGCAGGCATTACTGACACTTGGCACTGACAGGAGAATATAAAGCAGTCTGGAAAAGAGAGACATTCTGGGCCTCATACACAGAATGATTTAGAGTTATGTTACATAGCCCATACACTGTCTGAAAGGTTTTCTATTCTTTTGAATTATTAAAAGAGCATATTCTTGAAGTATTTTCCATTTCAGTCAACTGAGTTAAAAATATAGTTAAGGTTTAATGACAAATTTTCATGTTTGTAATCATATTTCTTTTACCAAGATCTCTAATGAGGTGACAGTATCTGTGACCTTGCAGTAGATGCCTGACAACTTCTACTGCCTATAGAAGACAAATTTTTATTTGCTACAAGAGTCATGTAACTTTTAGTTCATTTTAGGCATGCTCTTTAACTGCATATGCACCATTGATCAGTTACCATTGCTCTGGCATGAAAAAGCAATGTTCCCAAGAGGAACTCCTATAGGTGTCTGAACTTGTTCTTCTAGAAGATAAGGCAGACTGATACTAGCAAATGTCAAAGAATGCCTTGATTTTCCAAAGACAAAACTGCAATTTTCATGCTAATGAACAAACTTCTGTTGTCATTAAATCCTTCAAAAAGTTATAAAAGAATGCATTTAGTTAGCAGGCATATCGAATGTATCAAATCAGGCTCAGGTAACCCTAGCCTACAATTAAATCTCATTTCCTCTTGGGAGCAATTGTTCGACAAGAGAGCACTAATTGTGCCAAGAACGTGTCACCAGCTGCAACTGCAACTGGAAAACAGCAGGTTATATTTCAGTGGCTTAATTTGTTGTCTTAAATACAACCCTGAGAACCTCAGGTCTTAAAGGTTGACAAAACTTGAGGCTGGGTATGTCAGTGACCTGAGGCTGACGTTAGAGAGAATTGAAAGCTGTTTTCTGACAGTGCAGGCACAAAATCTGTTCCTTCTCAACTCAGTGCCTCACCTTTGCTTTTTATAGCTTCATCAAAAAATAGAGAGGATATGTATATTTTTTTCATTGTTCAAGTTTCCAGAAAATTTGAATGACGGAAAATACAGCTATTTAAAGTTCAACATCTGACAAATAAAAATCAAATGTCAGCCTTCCATTCTCAGATACAGAATTCAGAAGAAATCACTCTTACAATTTGATTTCAAGAAAAGTCTAGATCAATGTTATTGATTTAACAAGAACCTTAATTATTCATTTTATATCTAGTTTACTACAAAAGTTTACCACGTGTTGACTAATTATTTTGGTAGGAAATTGTAACTGTCTAAATTAATAATGGAAGAGTGCAGAATTTACCCTGAGGCTGCAAAGATTGGGAATAAACAGAAAAAAGTACAAGTGTTTCAAGCAAGCTAGAAATGTACATGTAATTAAAAGCTTCAATCTTGCACAAAAAAATAAGTATAAGCAAAACTGCAGCTATTATTTCCCCCTGGAGGATAACTAAATACAAATAATAAAGACTGCATCATCTGTGAAGTTATACATCTCTTTGTCAGAAAGCGTATTCCTGAATGACAGCTGTCACAGGCCTTGGCTCAATGTGACACAAACTATTTGAAGCTCTAATTGTACAGGGATATGTACAATTCTCAGAAGACATGTCCTTGTAGACTGCAAGAGGAGTCCTTTCACTATGGCTAGAAGATCGTGTGACCACAACACAACTAACTTTAGATGGGGGGTGGGGAGGAAAGATTTAAATAAGTATGGCCTTAACACGAAGGTCACAGGCAGAACAAACCCACTTTTCATAATGAGAAAAATCTAAGAAACCAACTTTCAGCACTACTGGGGCAAAATCAGCAGAAAACTGAAACACATCCTTTGAAAATTAGCTCAAAGGAGTGGCATGTCACATAATGATAGTCAAAAAATGTCTGTGACAGAAACCTTCATCAGTAAAATCTTTTACCATATGCCACTGACACTTAAGAATGTAAAAGAAAACCTTCTTTTAAAGTTATTAGGCAAGGCCTCTTCCTTTCCATTTTGGGTCAAAAAGTGGAATATAAATTTGCAAAAGCGAGTTCATTTCATGTGTAAAAGCCACAGAAAAGTGATTTCTTTGGAGGTATTAACAATCATTAAAATTGCACAACTTCAGGTTTTCTTTTGAAGAAACCAGAAGTTATTAGGGCATTTTTCTCTGAGAGAAAACCAAATTGCATGTCTTCCTTATAAGGAAACTAACTCGAGAAATTTTAGTGTGAAAATTAGAACCAGGATGAGAAACTTCTCTAAATCTGAAGCACAGGTGCAAATATTGCATTCTTCACATGACCTTCTGGATGCAGATAACAAGCAAATAAACAACTCCTCTCTCTCACACACACAGAGGGAGACATTGGGACCTCTGTACCAGGCCAAAATTCTTGTGAACTACAAAATGTGTTTATTTGGGTGGAGAGAATGGTCCCTGAAAGATTTTGTACTTGGACTTTTGCACTTGGAAGCAGGGCTATACTATGCTTCATTCTGAGTATATAACAATTAATAACATAGAACAATTATTACTGTGGGTTTTGGTTGGTTGGCGAGCTTTTCAGCAAGCAATAGGATAAATACTATCACCATGAGCATGGTGAAGACTCACACAGACTGTAGAAAAATAATCTCCTGAAAACGACTAGCAACTTCTTTCTTTCCAATTCTGTGGTATTTCAGGGTGTTTAGAATGTAGTTAATATAGTGCTCATGCTCTGGAATGCTACAGGCATTTTTTTCTGATGTATATAAACGAATAGATATTAATGCCTTTAAAACTTTTGCCAAAGAAAATGTCAGGTCAAACAAGAAACATTTCATCTTCTAGAAGTTCTTGGACATACAAGGGATGTAACTGAAGTTTTTTTTCTATGTTAATCTATGAGCATTTAACACACTTCTCTATTGCTCTAATACAAACGCCTTGACCTTTGGACTTGAAGAAAGGATTTTCAAACACTGTGTTTTGTTGTTGTTTTTACAGATATCTAACTTTTCCCAAGACTCTGCTCACATTATTCATTTATTTTTGTTTTACTAGGTTTCTGTTCATAAAAATAGAAACTTCACAGTTTGATAAATTACATGTCAGAACCTGTTCCTGTTTATTGTTTAGGGGTTTAAGGGATTATCCAAAAGGTTTTGGCTTTCTGTTCTCAGGGTTTTTATAGCCACTCAAATCATACAGGCAGACACACAAATATACACAGAGTACTTTAGACAGCTGAGGACTGTATTTTTTTATTATTATTGCTATTTGTAATACATTTAGCCATTTCTCCATGATTTTCTAAGAATGCTTTAGGCACATCTGTTTATCTTACCTTTTTCAAAAAGCACAATTTTACCTGCAGAAGTAATTGTTCCTTTGTATTATAAATCATGAAGACGCAGGCCCCTAAAGCTCTACTGTGTGTGATTTAAAAATTGAAATAAGCTATAAGGCTTAATAGAGGATGAATACAAAACCTGAAATTGCTTTGACAGTAAGGATGCAATAATTTATTTCTATTCACTTTTAGAAGTTCATTGATTCTAAGTCTACTAAATATTTCTGTAAATGACTGAAATGTTGAAATACATTTATATATTAATGGCATTACCTTTTAAAAATATACTTTGTGATTTAGTGCCCGGAACATCTTTTTATTATATAGGACATTGTTCCAAAAAAACAAAAATAAAATTAAAAAAATAAATTAAAAATTAATCCAAGTCTTTGTCTGTAGGCTTTTTGATTTTGGATCAATTCTGTGATTCTGTACTCGTATGAAAACCTCTTCTGTCATGAAAACGAGAAGAGTAATTGCTGTCAGTGACTCCCTCCTCAGAGGAATGGAGGGCCCTATCTGCCGACCAGACCCAACCCATAGGGAAGTGTGCTGTCTCCCTTGGGCCCAGGTAAGAGACTTTGCAAAGAAGATCTCTAACCTGGTGCGCCCCTCTGATTAGTACCCATTACTGATCTTTCAGGTGGGTTGTAAGGAAATCGCCACAAAAAGTCTGAGAGGAATCAAGAATGATTTTAGGGCATTGGGGAGACTAATCCGGGACTCAGGTGCCCAAGTAATCTTCTCCTCCATCCTGCCAGGCACACAGAATGATGAGGAAAAAAATTGGAAAATCTCAGATATTAACACCTGGCTCCGGGGTTGGTGTCACCGACAGAACTTTCGGTTCTTTGACTATGGCTCGGTATACACGATGCCGAGCCTGCTGGGAGGAGATGGGATACACCTGTCTAAGCACAGGAAAAGGATCTTCTCACAGGAGTTAGCGGCCCTCATTGAGAGGGCTTTAAACTAGAATCGAAGAGAGAGGGGGACAAACCTGGGACAGTCAGAGACAAGCCTAGGGGGAACATATCAGTGGTGGAGGCATTATCCGTACCTCGGATCAAATGTATGTATACCAATGCCCGCAGCATGGGCAATAAACAGGAGGAGTTAGAAGCTATTGTGCACCAGGGAAACCATGAAGTAATTGCCATCATGGAAATGTGGTGGGATGATTCCCATGGTTGGAGTGCTGCTATGGACAGCTACAGGCTCTTTAGAAGGGATAGACAAGGAAAGAGAGGT
>VWZK01021111.1:236546-302400 GCA_013396935.1 Baryphthengus martii | reverse complement strand
TCCTGTAATTCAAGAGGAAGTAGTTAGTGACCTGCTGTGCCACTTAGATCCTAACAAGTCTATGGGTCTGGATTGGATTCATCCTAGGGTGCTTAGGGAGCTGGCACAAGAGCTGGCTAAGCTGTTCTCCACCTTTTATCACCAGTCCTGGCTATCCGGGGAGGTACCAGATGACTGGAGGTTGGCCAATGTGACACCCATCCACAAAAAGGGCCAGGAGGAGGATCCGGAAAACTATGGGCCTGTCCGTCTGACCTCGGTGCCTGGCAGGGTTATGGAGCAGTTCATCCTGAGTGCTATCGAGGCAACCAGGGGCTCAGGCCCAGTCAATACAGGCTTAGGAAAGGAAGGTCCTGCCTGACCAATCTGATTTCATTCTATGACTGGGTGACCCTCCAGGTAGATGAGGGGAAGGCTGTGGATGTGGTCTACCTAGACTTCAGCAAAGCCTTCGACACAGTCTCCCACAGCATCCTCCTGGAGAAGCGCATTAACAACATAATGTTAAATGAAGAAAATCAGAATATGACCGCATTACTAAGAAAGTCATCTTAACTAAGTTGGTATATATTTAATGCCAGTTTGGTAGTTTGATATTGGATTATATTTCAGTTATAAATTGTAGGAGTATGCTCAGTAAGGCATTTGACAAATACGCAAGAGCTCTGACCGTACAAGCTTTGCCAGTCCTGTTTAAAAAATTACACTGATGGATCTTTGAGGCTATTCCCATTCTCTTCATGTCTTTTAGCAGGCTCTGCTGCAGGAAGATGAAATACGGTAACTCATAGGTTCTATGTTCATTAGTGGTGTGTTTCTCACTTGCTGCTTTGAGAAATCATTAGAAGTTTGATAGGATTTGTTGACCACTCAGTGTTTCAAAAAAATTAAGGCAGAGATCTCGAGGCATTTACTTCACATAAAGATTCAATCAGCAGTCAATGCCGTTTTACATACTTTAGCACAGACTCGAGCCCAAAATTCTACCCTACATTCAATCTGCAATTTGAAATGTTAGAGGACCTCCTGATTCAACTTTCCAGCACACCAATACTCAGATATGGCTTCAATATTTGGTTTAATTATACTATAATTGAAATATGCTGCTGTGTAGTCAAATTATTATCCTTTGGCTCTCAGAGAGCTGCCTCAAGGTCTGTTCCTGAAGTCCTATGACAAAGAAAACTCTCACTGGCTTTGTTTAAATAGATTAATTGCAATGAAATCTTTGCCAGGGGTAAGACTAGAGGTTCTTAAAGAGAATACCATCGATTGAGACTGGTGAAATGCAATTTCCCTGTTACATTATGAGCTTTACAGAGTTTAGCAGAACTCCAAGATATTTATTTCCAAGATATACCTCTCTATATCCATATTTTCAAATGCCATTTTTTTAAAGTTACATTATAAGAAATCAGTTATATTGACACAAGACTTGTAAAAGCTAGAAAGGACCAAACCAGTACATATGACTAACAGGGAAGTGGGAAAGTGGAAAGAGGGTAAAAAACAACGTGCAAGAACCTCAGTAGCAAGGAGTAAGATAAGATGTTATTTAGAAACTGCTTAAATTATTCTGGAAACCCAACATTGGTGTGCAAAAACATAAATTCAAAACCTGAAAATTTAATTGGCAAAAAGTGAATGAAACCAAAAGGCTTGTGTCTATGCCAGTCAATTTTCTACTACTACAAGCAAAAATTGAGTGACCTAAGCAAAAAATTCCATCTGAAACTTCTAAGTTAAAGAAAGGTTTTGTAAATCCAAGTTGATTTCAAAACCTTTCAGCTATGAAAAGAATTTTTAAATGCATGAATTAACAAAGTATTTTCATAGTTTCTACAGAGATATTTCATTTTTCAAGTTCAAAACATTATTGAAAATGCACCTTCATCGTGTATATTTTTACATTTATTTTCAGATGCTAAAAGGCTCATTTATTGTAATAGTTTTTAAACATGCTTCACTGAAAATTAAAAGGAATATAGATTTTGTTTCAAGCTAAGCAACATTTTTTACAACAAACTATCTTCTACAGCACAATAGTGATGATCTGTGGAAGAAAAGTCTGACATTCCATAAACCTAAAGGATTATGTCACATGCAGTAATTTCAGTGTTTGAATGGGTAAACAGAACAACCATTCCTGTTCCTCATTTCTTTTTTTCTTTGACTCTATGGATAAAGATGAATGTTACATCTGGGATTTGGAGGAAATGACCTATATCAAAAAGATTTCAACTAGAAAAAAAAATAAGCATCACCACCTTTCCAAAATGCAAGGCTCTTGAAGTCTTCTCTCTTTTTCCAAGCTACTAAGAGTGAGACTTAAAAATACAGAGCTATTGAAACACATATAGAAAAAGCTAAATCTGCAGCCCTCTCTCCAGGTTTTAAGATCCACATAAAAGCTGGGACATCAGCTGCTGCAGCTGCTGGAACCACAGCACAGCCGTGCAATCCATGTGAGGGATTTTGCCAGTGTCTGGCCATGGCTTTAAGATTATTTTCGTGTAATATTGATATGGGAGGAAACATGAAGTGGCCAGGCCTGCTAAATCTAAAATTTGTACTGCTACCAAAATACAGCAGCTGCAGCTGCATCTCTCCACAATGTCTGTGATGACACTCTCCTGTAGGCACTGTCAGAAAACAGGCTGGTGGTTGGGGCTGAAACCCAGGACACCCTAGCATGGTGCTGTGCACCTCCTGAAAAGCACATCTCCCAGGACTCCAGGAGAACAGCACTGGGGACAAGCCCCATAGCTGTAGAAGTCGCAAGCAGGTCTAGCAGAACTGCAGAAAATGTATCAGGGTGAATCTGGCATTACAGATTAACTGAAAACTGTGTGAAAAAAAATGTTTCTGTCATATACGCCAGGCCATCGTTACAGACCATCTCCACTCTGCTGCCTGCCCTAGGCTGTGGGGAGGGACCACATTCATACATATATCAACAGTCCACTGTTCTATTTTTACCTGAAAAGATTATGCTCATTTCAAATCATTGCATGCCGTGTCAGTCAATCAACATTTTTTCATTCTTCAGATCACACTGTGCTGGTTTCAAAGGGGGCTCAGGTTGTCTTTTATTGCAGTGGGAAGACTGGGATAAAAGAGCTTAGTTGATTTCAATTAATGAAAGCGAAACCTTGTCTTTGTTTTTTATTTTTAAACTTCTGCTGGTACATATTTTCTTTTTGGATTTTTAAATATTAAAACATGAGCTTGATGATTAAATACTACAATTAAACATAGCAACATCCCCTAAATTTAAAATATAATTAGAAAGCAATGATCAAGGCAAGCGGGCACTTTTGCCTGATAAAAGTGGGAGAACTGCTGACCTGATATATGCCAACCTCCATTATCTTTGTTGGTAGCTAACCTCCAGGTATTGCATTAATCTGAAGCTATTATTACAATTGCTATACATATTTTAGTGCAGATGTCATTGTTACAGATGGTATCATAAATTCTTTATCTTTGTGAGAAATACATAGTCTTTGAAGATACACTTATAATCAAACAATTTTGGGAGTATCCACAGCAAATTGCACCTATTTAACTTTGTTTTAATCAATCTATTGCCAGTTCTTAATGAAGAACTGTACTAACATAGCAGGCACTGTTGTTTGGGTTGAGGTTTGTAAAAGAAACCACTGCTTTTACAACTACATCTGTTCAGCATCGGTGAGCACAGTGTAAATAAACAATGTTGCACTAAAACAACACTTGAATTCACATCACTGATTTTTTTTCAATGGGAAATTACAGGCATGTCTGACCACATAGTTAGACAAAGCAACAGATTTTTTTTTCCCTGAATCATTCAACAGCGATGCCTATTTCAGCCACCACCCAATTTCTTCTCCATACATATACCAGAATAACTATACCAGTGACTAATTCTAAACCTCACTTCACATAATTAATGTTACTTATCTGCATATCTACTTATGTTCAGGATAAGTTATTTCTAGTATTCCTAGAAACGTATTTTCAGGTGCAGTGATTCAGTGCTTACAAGAAAATGTGAAACAGACAACTGATCACTTCTAAGACACTGCTAAGTCTTTGAGTAATTTATTACTATTGACTGAATTCTACTCTAAACATTTTATTCTCTTATCAATGAATATAAATTGAATGATTTGCTACCCTTCAAAGGTAGGTAAAACAAATAGTAAGAACACTATTAATTAAAAATAATTAGCCTTTCCATTACCACTATTCTTCCAAAAGAATCTATTCATATATGTTACTATTTTTGACATTGTAGTGAGAAAATACTGAGAAAGCTGTTTGCCTTTTTAATTTGAACTTGTTTGGTTCAATGTAATCCATTCTGGTGAGCTGCAAATCTGTTTTTAATATCTGAAATCCATTTTAAGTGCCCAAAAATGGAATATTTGAAATCCTTGAAATGATGTGCAGTTTTTAAGAGGGCTTGTTTGGGCAGTTATTGATTAACTTGTGAAAGCACTCTACTGAATTCACATAGGCCATTCACTATCTGCAGCCTTTGACTTCAGCCCATTGTGACTTGAGGTGTCTGTGATTGGTGGGAGGTGGTTTGCTGCTAGTCTTTCACCTCGTGTTTTGAATAACAAAAAAGTCCTCCAGGCTGTTCAGTGAAATCTGTTAGATGTCAGAGTCCCATACCTTCTGGTCATGGGTATCTGCATGATTCACAAGACTGAATAATAGCTGTACACTCAACAACAGAAGGACCTCTCACAAAAGACCCCTTAATGGCTTTGTCAGATCTGAAAGAATTCTTTTGTTCTTCCCTCATCCTGACCTGCCCCTGTTATTTAGTAATGTGCAACTTGAGGACTCACAGTACACCTAACCTTGTCATTAGCAGCCAAGTAAAACTGAAAAATAAGTAAAAAGAATGAAAAAAATATGCAAAACAATGTGGAATATGTAACGGTCTTGATTCTGAGAATACTTCTAAGTAGGCAGAAACTTAGAAGCAGTACGAAGACACGGAAGAGCTACAGTGTAGGAAATAATGCTGGATGCATGACATGATATGGATAGAAAACGATCAATAAATTTCAGGCATACTATGAAAAACAATTTTTAAATATAGCAGTAACAGCAATTTTAGACGATGGTATCACTGAATTCACCTCAAGTTTAAGGGGCAAAACCCCAGATGCCATGACGTCAGTGTAATATTGATAACAATGGTGCTCTGACAATTTATGCAAGCTGGAGATCTGACCCTCACCAGCTCAAATGTAGTTTCTGTGCACTGCTGAACCAATACACTAACAAAGTGTCCCCGGCTCTTACTGCCACAGTATCTATGCTCAGCATCTAGTTTATCAATAAATAAACAATGTTCTCCAAAAGAGATTCTGCAACTGAAGAACATCAAAAAAAGAAAAGAAAATCAATGAAATTAATAAAAGGAGTCTGCTTAGAGAAAATGATGCTGAAATTGGAGGTGCATTTTTTTTAAAAAAAAAAGAAAAAAAAAAAATATCCACAGAACACAGTGGATATGTTATCATCATGAAAAATATTGATTTGTGTGCCCTACCAGATAAGCTAAACAGTTGGTGGGTTAGAAAACTATGCAAGAAAAAAAAAGTTCCCTCTTCTCATTTGATAGGAGGCATGAGCTGAGATAGTTCCGAATCTGACTGCCTCTTGTATCATTCTGAAATGTGTCAAGTAATGCTTGAAATGGATCAAGAGTATTCCTTTCAGCTGTGCAAAAAATATCCTCATTTCAGCTGCATCATTTAATGTACTGAATTAACAGAGGCTTGTCTCAAAAGACAAGAGATCACGAGGTGATGTGCCAGTGTATTCCAGCATTCGTGAACAGAACATTCTATTTTTTAAGAAAAAGTAATTCATATTGCTGTGATCCAAGAGCTGCAATATGTCCTTTTAAACCATTGATTTAATCAGAGATTCAGTATCAAAAGGTAATTTCTAAGTTTACCTATCGTGCCATATGTTGCGTGCATTTCTTTAAAAATATGTATCTGCTACAGGTAGATACGTTTTATCAGACACTGGATCACTGTGTAGTGGCCTGATCTACACTACTACTGTATCCTCCTGTTCATAACAGAACAAAAATAATTTCTTCCTGAGAAAGTAAATCCACTGAAATGAATGTCAGAATTTTTTATTCCCTTTTTATTCCTTCCCACACAGATCATCCTTTTAAATTCATAGGTTGAACATTTCTTTCACTGTAATAGAAGACTAAAAAGTTGATCTGAAATTAAATAGGAATTTTTAAATTTTCAGAATTATATTTATTAGACTACAGTCTCAAGACCAACAACAACTAAGTTCACAGAACTGGGACAAAAATGAAAAACAGCATATAGGCCATGCCACATACTTTGAAACAAAATGTTTTGGAGTTTGTTTCTTCAAATTCTAAAAGTAAAATCATAAGCACCACTCAGCTATGATTTAAACAATGATGCTGAATTATCCCTATTGAGGCTTCCTGTATGTAAAACTACTGATAAAACATTGCATTAACATTTCAAATTTATTACATTTTTTCTTTCGCTACCTTCTTATTCTCTATCCTCTGTAGTATCTCTGCTTATGGTCTTACATCAACAACAAGCTTCAGGAAACTCCAATTGGTGGAGCTAAGAGTTTTCACAGCTATTCAAATATTAATGACACACCCTTAGAACCTGAGAAGACACAATCAGAACACTGGGCTCTGTAGCGCAAGGTCCAAGAAAAGTCATCTTACACGTGAAAAAGTACAGAGCAAGGCTGCTAGGATGGTCGCTTCCAACCTTAATGATTCTATGATGATCTAAGGACTGGAAAGCCTGTTTGGAACAAGATATTTAAAGAGTCTGAATTGTTTAACTGAGCAAAACAACTGAAGTCTATGAGCACATATGATTGCTGTCTGAAAAACACATTACAGAAGTCAATATTGAGTACTGATACCATAAGCTAAACAATGCTGTCACTAGGAAAAAAATGGTGATGACTATAACTGTATTTAGCTAGAAATGAGACAGTTCTAAACTATTAGAATAATGTCTTTCTGAAACTGCCTTCCACAAGAAGGAGCAGAGAAGCTAAAACTTAGTAATGACTTAATAGTTCTGGAGTTAGTGATTTATTCATTCAGTATTTGCAAATGCCATTATCAGTTCTTGCAGTTACATGTATGCTCTGAATGAAGAATCTACACTCACCATGAAAGTGAAGTGAAAGGAAGTTATCTGTCTTGCCTAGGACCCTAGACATGAACACGGCTCTGAAAACTCCCAACTGAAATATGGTCCATATCCAGACGTACTCCGCATCTTGCCTATCCATATTACAGCATTTTCTGACAGACTTGATAGCTTCTTTCCACTTTTGTAACTGATTGAAAATTGTTTCAAAAAGCTGTTCCCTTCATCAGTACAAGTGCCAGTGGACCACAATTTGCTTGCTTACTTCATGCTTTCGTATCTTTAAACAAAAGTGTATGCGAGTTATAAAATAGTGTTACGTATTTTAAAAGGAGGCTCGACAGAACAGCTCAGGATGGGGACAATGATGTAAATGAATTCCTATGATTAGAAGTATTAACATTGGATTTTGAATGATCTTTTATTTCCTTCATTATCTCTAAATAGCCTTCAGAAACTATCAGAAGTATATATATTCTCACAAGAGTTCTTCAAAACAGAAACATGTCTGCACCTGGACTTTTCTTCTATTGAAATTTTATTAATGAAAAAAAATGTTTGGGACATAACCCTCAGCTGCAGCTGGCAGAGAAAATCCACTAGAAATTAGTATTTAGCACTTTCCATTTTAAACTCCTATTTTGGGTAGCTAACCATCATCAATGTTCTTTCGCATTTCTTAGAGCTCAGTCTGTGCACAAATACACACCACTTTCTGTCCTAAAGCAAGCTCCACTTTTAAGGAGTCGGAGCTTTACAGATTTCTTTAATCTTTTCCAATTGATTAGAGAAGAATATGTCCCTTCAGGAATACAAAGATGCATTTAAATAGTATGCACATCTTTAGTCATCAGTCATCAGTATCTGTTCTGTGAATGTTTCAGATTTATAAATAAACAGAAAATAGTTGCAGGTGAGCGCTAAGGAAGTTTAAAAGCGTAATTCCAATAAAGTCTGTCCTTTGGGCAGGCAGCTATATGCTAGATACGGCCTTTAAATCCTAACTAGACAGAGAACGTAAATCATTACATTGATTTAATCCTCTCCCTGTTTAGCAAACCTTTTAAGCACATGTTTTGCTCAAGAAAGGCTCACGTTTTCATAGAAATGCACCAGAAAGCATATCATAAATGAAAATACATTAAAATATAAAAACTTGAAAGAATTAAAGCATTACATTTGAAAGACATCCATTCAGATAGGATTAATGCAAGGAATACAAACTTTATGAATTTTGCAAAGGTTTTCAAAGATAAAATCTCTAGAGTTTAAAAAAGTTCCATAATTCTGGGCCTATGTCCTCTTATCCCCAGCTGTAAATAAAATTTAATAAAAAAGTAAGTGTCAATAATCTGAAACCCATTTTTAACCTGTCTCTTTGCACTACCCTGACGTCTACAGTAATGATCTTCCTCAGATGGAACAGAGCTGATCAGGGTCATTCACTGATAAACGTATTTCAGAGGATTTTTCCCCTCTATCTCAGTTTGAAATTCTTATCCTATAATGGTATGTCCTTGCAGAAAACGTTTTTGACTCCCAACTTCTTATTTCTTTGTGTCTACTCTTACAGTTTTACTGGTAACTTTCCATTTTAAACACAGAATCACAGAATGATAGAATGATAGAATGATAGAATGGTTTGGGTTGGAAAGGACTTTTAAAGGTCACCTAGTCTGCCCTCCTGCTGGGAACAGGGACATCATCAACTGGAGCAGGTTGCTTAGAAGCCTGTCCTGGAATGTTTCCAGGGATGGTGCACCTACCATTTCTCTGGGAAATCGGTTCCAGTGTTTAAATATCGTCAATATAAAACATTTCTTCTTTATATCTAGTTTAAATCTACTCTCTTTTAGTTTAAAACCATTAGCCCTTGTCCTGTTGCAACAGGCCCTGCTAAAAAGACTGTCCCCGTATTTCTTTTAGGCCCCATTAAATACAGAAAGGCCTCAACAAAATCTTCCCAGGGCCTTCTCCAGGCCTAACAACCCCAGTTCTCTTACCCTTTTTTCATAGAAGAGACGTTCCCCTCCCTCTGATCATTTTTGTGGCTCTTACCAGGACCTACTCCAAGAGGTTCAGGTCCCTCTTGTGCTGACAGCACCAGAGCTGGACACAGTACTCACCAGAGCAGAGCAGCCGAATCACCTCCCTTGACCTGCCACTGTGTTTCTTTTGATGCAGCCCAGGACACAGTAGGCCTTCTTGGCTGGAAGTGCATACTGCCAGCTCATGTCCAGCTTTTCATCCACCAGTAGCCACAAGTGCTTCTCCACAGGGCTGCTCTCAATCACATCATCTCCCGGTCTCAATTGATACAGAGGATCACCTTGATCCAGGTGCAGCACTTTGCACTTGGCCTTGTTGAGCCTCATGAGGCCCACGTGGGCCCACTTCTGAAGCTTGTCTTTTACTCCCTCTGGGTGGCATACCATCCCTCTGGCATGTCAACTGTACCGCTTAGGTTCATGTCATCTGCAAATCTGCTGAGGGTTCACTCGCTCCCACTGCCTGTGTCATTGATGGAGATACTAAACAACACTGGTCGCAGTATGGACTCCTGAGGGACACCACTTGTCACCAGTCTCCATCTGGACATTTAGCTATCGACCACTACTATCCTCTGGATGTGACATCCAACAAATTCGTTATCCAATTCCTTCAAATAGTCCACCCATGAAATCCACATCTCTCCAATTTAGAGGAAAGGATGCTATGGGGGATCATGTCAAAGGCTTTAGATTACATCCACAGCTCTTCCCTTGTCCACTGATGTACTCACTCCACCATAGAAGGCTACTAGGTTGGTCAACCAGGACTTGCCCTTGGTGAAGCAACGCTGGCAGTCTTGATAAACCTCCCCGGCCTCCATGTGCCTTTGCATAGCTTCTAGGATGACCTGTTCCATGATCTTCCCAGGCACAGAGATGACGCTGACAGGTCAGTAGTTCCCAGGGTCCTCCTTTCTGCCCTTTAAAAAATATGTGACTAACGTTTTTTCATTTACACACATACAGCTGTAAAGGTATGAGTGTACATGTCAGGATTTATTATTTTATTAAGGTGTTCCACAGGGTTTGAAGCAGAGTTTACCTCAAAGGTGCTTTTTTCCAGTTTTGTTTTAGTGACAGAAATTAGGTTTCACCAGAATTGCTGGATTTTTTTCCCAAAGAGATGAGGCATCTGTGATCATGCTGTTAATACATCTTCTTATTTCTTCTGTGAGTGAATTCTGTGTTTGACTTGTCTTTTCTTAATTCTGTAATTAAGTCTTTATTAAGATGAAAAAAAAAAATAAATAGAAAACTGACTTTGCCGCTTCAAGTTTATCCTGGGTTTGGTTTGGCTTAATTATCACAATCAGCTGTTGGCCTAAGCAGCTGGAGGGGCCACAACTGGGATAAAAAATCATATTAGGCAACGCGATACTCAATATTATACTGATGTCATGCCCGCTATATAAGAGGAGTGCTGGCCTGGGACAGGAGCACCTGGTTTTAACTTGTTTCAGCATGTGGCTTCAGCTTATGACCAGAGCAGGGAAAGTGGCATCTCAGGCACCAGTAGGGCCTTGCCATTCCTATCACTTGTTTTGTATATTATTCAATTAGTATTATCATTATTTCTGTTGTTTTCTTCTCTCTTTGTGTTGTTTGAGTAAACTGTCCTTATCTCAACCCATAGGGTCTCACCTTTTTCTTCCTCTTGATTCTCCTTCCCATCCCAAGGTGGGGGGGTGGGAAACAGTGGGCAAGTCGTTGCCATTGTAGGAACATTACATTACAAGTTGGAACACACAGTACTTCCTGATTTCACTTGCTTTATATGCTCAGTATTACTGCAATGTTAATATTTCTTCGGTTTTTTTTGTTGTTGGTTTATTTTTACTTTAAAAGCTCTATTCTTTCAATTGGAATAAACTTCTTTCATACTAAGTAGCTTTTTTTTTATGGTAAGGGCTTTGATTTTGCAAAGCCGCAGTGATACTCTAGAAAGACATGGTCAACTTTTTCTACAGTGTTGTGATGTAGCAAAGAGAAGCTCTGAATGGTGCTGTTTCCCATAAGACTATCAATAAGACAGGAGATGTCACAGACCACATCTTGGATTTCCTACAACTGCATTTTGAAGCTTTTAAAGTTTCATCTTATCTTTAAAATGCTTCTTTGAACATTACCTATGCCCAGAGGAACAGTTTAAAAATGGAAAACAGACTTTTAGAGCTTCAATTGCAGCCACAAGGGACTCTATACTCTTCCACTGTTGCTTTGCTCTAATATTATGCTTCTATTAGCTCAAAATATAAAGACTTGATAATGCAGGCCCCTTTGGAATTCCTAGGATTAACAATAGGAGTTCTAGTTTGGAGAACCTGCAGTGTTATTTACTTGCCATCCCATTCCATCAGTTGTACACATTTTCTCTTTTCCTGTAGAAAAAAAAATCCTAATCAAAACTATAAATATTGGTTTTATTTGATTTAGACAACAAGAGACAGTCAAATAAAGTTTTGAACCATTTGTTTGTAATTAAGGATGTATATTATTGTTATCAAACATCCTTTTCTTAGTGGAATCTTATCCTCTTTTCATTTCTGTCTCTTTTGAGTTTTACAAGAGATGAAAGAGGCCCTCAGCAACTATTTCCAGAGCAGTCCCTTGTCGAGTAATCCAGGTTACACAGACTTTATCACTCCATATGCAATCTACTAGAAAGAAATATCCTAATAAGAAATCCAGTCTATAAAATAACTTTTCTATATAAGTCAAATGTATTGAGGTAAGTCATTACAATAGCACTACTCATGTTAGTATGCAGTGCTGGATAATACTCTACCATAACAGGTTAATGGCTTAGTGCTTAAAATACATTGCTATGTATGGGCAGTATCTGTACAAAAGCATGTGTCAGATTGTGAAAGGTTAAAGAGATGTATGTGATGAATTCACAGGCTTTGTTACAGACAGATTGTCATGCTTTAACCCCAATCAACAGCTAAACACCATGCTGCCACTTGCTCACTCTTCCTTCCTCCTCTCATGGGTAATACTCATGGGTCAAGATAAGAACAATTTAGTTAAACTAAAATAAAATATAACAGCAACAACAATAATCATAACAATAATAATAATGAATAATATAATAAAAAGAGGGAGAAATAAATCCCAAGAAAAGACAGGTGATGCACAATGCAATTGTTCACCACCTGCTGATCAATGCGGAAAAAGCAATCTGCTTCCTGCTTCCCTCTCCCTCTCAGGCTGACCAACTCCTCCCAAGTTTAATACTGAGCATGATGCCCTGTGGTAGAGGATAACCTTTTGGCTGCTAGTTCAGGTCAACCACCCTGGCTATGCTTCCTCTCAGCTTCTTATGCTCCTGCATACCAGCAAAACATGGGAAGTTGAAAAGTCCTTGATCTCAACAACTAAAATCATCAGTATATGATCAACATTCTTCTCACACTGTATCCAAACCATGGCACTATTCTAGCTACTAAAAAGGAAAATTAGCTCTACGCCAGCTAAAACCAGGCCACAAATACTGCTCCGTCAAAAGACTATACATCAATAAGAATTCTAGCATGTCAATACATATATTGAATTTTATATTTTCTGAGAAAATTAATAAAATTGTTTCAAAAGCTGGAGAAAGCCTGCTATGCATCCAATATATTCTGGGACGTCAGTCCAAATATCAAATGCTAAAATGCTTAACAAAATTTCATCGAGAATTATATTTAGATTTGGATATAGGTCTGTCACTCTCTTCTCCAAGAGAAATGTGTTCACTGCTTCTGTTAGATTTTTCTGGGCTGGATGCTTCATTCATCAGCCAAAGTATTTTCTGCTTCTCAAGGTCTCAAGAGAAAAAAAAATAAATTAGCTAATTTAGGATACCCCTAAAGCTTAAGTATATGTTGGTAGAAACACAGGCTTGTCATTGCATAATAACCTTGCTCGTAATTATAGCTGACAGTGCCAATGGCTCGGAGTTAGGGAGAATATCTGTACTGTTAGCTTCTAGAAAGTCTATGACCTCAGATATACCCATTTGATAAATTATTTTCCTTTATATTAAAAGATAGATGAGACAGTTCCAAATCAGACATGCTCAAAAGCTTTCTTTGCCTTTATCTTTGCCCTGAGACAATCCATAGGGGAGCACTTTGAAAAAGAGAGAGCTCCATTGAAATGTGTATGATATATATTACAATGTCTAAGGACACACATTCATTTTCTGCAAAGCCAGAGGAAACCCCTGCAATCACCTAATGTGACCTCTTGTTTAGAGGAAACCAAAGGATTTCCATGAAATAATTGCCATTTGAACAATAGGATACATTTAGGAAAAAATCTGATCTTTATTTAAAGGTTTCCTTTAATGGGATTCTCCACCATAGCTCTTGTGCTAGTAGTTAATTACCTGTACTGTTAAAAATGTGTGTGTTATATCTAGACCAAATATCTAGCTATATCTAGACCAAATATCTAGCTCCAGGTTCCAGAAGCTGTATCTTTTCTCAGATCAAGCATCTTCAATGGCCATTTGGTTTCATGTGTAAGTATTTCTACATTGTGGTAATTCTGAGATACAGGCCCTAACAGTCAGTTCTTTCAGAAACCGTAGTGTCAGTTTCCCAGTCCTGGAATAATTCCATAGCATAATCTAAATTGGAAATGACCGGTGGAAGTCATTTCGCTTGATCTCCAGTTCAAAATAGAGGCAACCTGTATCAGATTGCCCCAGCTGAGTTTTGAAGATCTTCAGGGATGGAGATTTCACAACCACTCCGAAACCCTATTCCAGGTTTTGACAGCCTCCTTCTGTTGTTTGTTTTTTTTCCCTAACATCAAAATTTCCCATATTGTGATTTTTGTTCATCCTTCTCATCCTGTCATTGTTCACTTCTGAGAAGAATCTGCCTTCATCTTCTTTATGGCCTTCTGCTATGTAGATGAAGACAGTAATAAGATCTTCTCTCAACTGTCTCAGTTGGATCATGATCTCTCAACCTCTCCTCCACATAATACGTGCTCTATCTTTGTGGTACTCTGCAGGAGTTCAAAATTAGACACGATACACCAGATGCAGTCTTAAAAGCGCTGAGAAGGGAGATACGTTTACTTCCCTCTACTTGCTGGCAATGCTTTTGCTAATAGGTCAGTATGTGTGGCAGCTGCAGCCTTCCCCCAAGCCAAAGCAGGCAGAGCACACAGGGAGTCCTGAGCAGTTTGGCGCCTCGGCCTTTCAGCTGCACCTCCCGGTGCTTCACTGGCGCCTTAGGGCCTGGAGCCCTCAGCAAACAAGCTCGGGGCTTGGGCCCGTCCGGGCTCTTCGGTGTTTGCGCGGGCTTGTCCCCCCGCCGGTGAGAACGGGCACAGCGCGCCCTCGGCTGGAGTATAAATGGGGCCCTGCCCGAGAGCCAGAGGATTTGATTCTTAGCAGACCAGCGAGCCGGGCAGTTGGACCCTCCCCTTGGACATGCCCGGCCAAAGATACTTCCACGGATTGAGGGAGCCTCCGTGGATGGAGTGAACCTCGCTCCCCTTCCTCCCCCAGCTTGGGTGAGTGGCATTCTGGTGTGGAAGGTTTCCCCTTTTATGAGTGAGTTTGTCATTCCTTAAGGCTAGGAATTCGTGGTGTGGCAGTTAACTCTTGACAGACATTCAAACCTGTATTTAATCAAAAGGAGTGCTGGCAACCCTGGTTGCAATAAATCCCATTTTAGAGAATGGCTGCTGTTTGCTTTGAGGATGCCTCCGTGACAGTATAAGGTTGCATTTACTTATTGCAGGGTCACACTGCAGATGCACGTGCATCTTGTTGTCTGCTGGGATCTTCCATGACCTTTCCTCCAGAGCTGCTTGCTCTCTATCCATTTGGCATCCAGCTCGTACTGTTGCATGGCTTATTCTATTGCTGGTGCAAGACTTTGCATTTACCTTTATGAGCCTTGTGTCAGCCCATTTCAGTCTGTTGAGGTGCCTCTTGGTAGCAGCCCTGCCCTCCGGTGTATTGTCATCTCTTCACAGTTTGTTGTGTGTGTATTTGCTGAGGGTGCGTTTTGTCTCATCTTTAATAAAGGCATTAAAAAGTATCTGTTTCATCTATTTACCACAATAAAAGAGCATTTACATGTGTTTTCTGTGCACTATTTGCAAACTATATCATGCTTCTTTAACTGAGGATGCTGACAATAAAAAAAAGTGTTTCTGAAGGGGTAAGGCTAGTGTGAAATAACTGCCTATGCTGGCTGAGAATCTCCTTTACATATGTACTACATTTGCCTTTCATTATGTGAAATCAAGGACAGTTGTTTATCTCTCATAATGCATCCTTTTTTAATTGTTACTACTTCTTGAATACTCTTTCTGTAAAATATGCTTCTTTGTTAATATGTGGCATTATTAAAATGTATATTACCTGTTCATAATCAGTGTCCAAAGCAAACAAGATCATGCAATATGAGACTTTTTTCATTTTTTAAAATTTCTCTTAGCCTTTGCATCATTTGTAGAAGTCTTTTTGTTTTTTTTTCTATTTAATTGATCAAATGTTTTAGTAACAGTGCTGAGGATCTTAGCAGAAGTATTTGATGATGCTTGTAGTCTTACAGACACATTTAAATGTGTTTATTCTGTACTTCTTAATCAAAGTGACAGAAGCAAGGCTTATAAATGACCACATGCATTACATCAGCACTACTTTATTTCAAACATTTCTCATTTCATCAGAGCCTTCTGCCTTTCTTCTCTCATAAGAGTGTCTCTCAGAAGACACTTTCCAATCACGTTTTTCATTGACTTCTCAAGATAGGAAAAGGAAATTATCAATTAGTTTAGGAAAATAAAATTAATGCAGTTTACAAGTACATTCAGTTAGTAACGCCCCCAACATGGAAAGAGAACACCGTGACTAAGCACTTGTGACACTGGCAGATACCAGAACTGCTCTCTCTCTTTCCTTGCGATCCTTTCACCATAATTCACTTCTCAGTTAAGTGAGGACAATTTGGGAAAAAGCTCAGCTCAGTATCTAATGAACTATCAAACTTCATGACAAAATAATTTTGATTTTCCATATGTATTGTTTTTTTTGGAAAAGTGAGGACTGTATCCCTATGCAGGCACAGCAGCACATCAGGACAGCTTCATGCTGAATTAGCACATTATTTTTTATTGTGACCAGAATGTTGCAAAATCTTGTTTTGTAAGACTTCTTCAGTCACTTTGAATTAGCAACACATGTAAAATGCAGGATACATGATAATTTTAGCAGAGTAGACTTTATACATAGTAGGAATGGTGCCCTTTGGAAGAAATTTCTGAAGGCAACTCTACTTTTTTATTATTAAGGAGCACTACTAAAACACATAGAATCGTATACAGTATTCAGCTGAAGACTGTCAAAACAACAAGCACTATGTTTACCAACTATTGCTTATGCTGATTTTCAATGTGCTACATCATGCTTCAGCATGAAGTGTGCTAGATGACATAATGAAGGATTTCTCCAATTAATCATACCAAATACCTGTCTAACCATATAAATATTTCCCTCCTGCAGGCAAATTGTCCGGTTCATACAAAAAAAAAAATAATTCTTCCTTAATTTCAGGAGTGTTAATCATAGAACGAGTCTAAAAGTTCAGAAATGTTTTCCACGTACTACCATATTCAACCACATTCAGCATATATATGTAATATTAAGAATAATTCAAGAGTAGTAGAACTAGCAATCAGGAATAAAGAGCTTTATAGTTGTTTCTTTATTGACATTTGTTTTGCAGTTGCTGCAACTACTGTGGCTTTCCCAACCATAGAACTTGTTCACTGAGGCATGTTTAATTCTATGTAGAGCACTGTGAGTGACTACAGATGGGGGTATTTGTATAATGTTTTGGTGATTAAAAATCTCTTGTTCTTGATGTGCAAAACCATATAATATTATTTTGTATATGGTGTGTTCTAAAATAGCTTTAATTGGAAAATTATGTTAGAGATTCTGGTAGCATTGCCATATTTCAGTTTCATAATTAACTTGAATTCTGGAGTCCATACGGCAGACGAGCATTATTTAATAAAAATAGCTGACTTGCTTGCCAGAGAAAGAAGTGATGTTATTGTGGAAAGATCTATGTATTACATAATTCATTATTTTTATAGAAGCCGTAGAGTTATGCCTAGAAACTGTTTTGTGTTTAGATTCTAACCAAGGTATGCCACAGTTCCAGTAATGAATAATGTAGATAACATGGTGCCCTCAGTGAACTAGAGAGCAGAAAAAGCAGCTGACTATCAGAAACAGCTCATTAGGTAAAAAAAAAAAGATAAATGTGAGCAAAGCACATTACCTTGATCGAGGAACAGAAAAGACAGATTCTACTTCACAACTAATTTGTAAAAACAAGCTTGCAGAATTTCTAGTTCCTAAAGCCTCTAGGCAAACTCAGAATTAATTAAACAAAAAATGATCTGTTCCATACTTTTCAGATGAAATGGTAAGATATTTCATCATGAAAGTTTGTGCCATGCAAATGTGAGCCATCAGCAGTATAGTACTTCTAAAAATGAATCCATGTATGTAAAAGACACAATAGGTCTGACTCATTATAGCATTACTGTTTGCAGCTCTAGCATGTAGTTTAAGATGGTGTCAGCACTTTTATTATATAACCTATTTTGGGTTATTTATTACTTAGCTATAAAAATTTACTTCAGGCTAAACCTGAGTGCACAAGGTTTCAGGTATTGTGGTTTTTTTAAGATAAGTTTGATTATTTTAAACTTTTACTAATGTTTTCTGTGAAAGGTATTGGATTTACAATCTTCTTTTAGTGTCCAGAGCATTTACAGCATATTGGGTATGCAAAAATACTTGCCTTGGAGGCATGTGTTTTCAAAGATGGGCTTTAATGACTATCCAAGCTCTTTTTCTTCAGCAGTGCAACAGCCTCTGAGTGGCTCTCTAGGGCTGATGTGTGGGGTTCAGAAGGCAAAGACACAGGGTGCCACTGCCAGGATAGCAGCAATACACTGTTGAAAATACGGTGGTGTGCCAGTTCTGGCATACTTAACAGAAGGTGCTGACTTCTGGCACGCCATCAGTTTGCATCCTGAAGAGCAGTCATATGCAGGTAACAACTTCTGTGGATGACTTGAAATACTTAGTTAGAAGGGGTGTTCCAGGCATGGTACTGTAAACACTAAAGGCTCTCTTACCAATCCAGCCAACATTATGTGTATGTGTATTACCTGAAATTGATGGACAGATTTTTATCTTATGCCTGCTTTCCACTCGGCTTTGCAAAAAAAAATTGATTTAAAGGTTGATTCATCATCTGTACAGAACAGAAATGATAGCTATTATATATGCAGTAATAGGTCATAGATACAGCCTTCAGCAATGCAATCGGTTTTACTAGGTGAATGAATGATGAGTAAGATGTCGCATTCTTCTCAAAAAGTATATTTAGGTTTTTAGGTTATCTGACATAGCATTAGTTACTATGTGGTTTCTAAATTCTACTGATAATGTTGGGCACATAGAAATCACTGGTTTGTTATACTGGTGAAAGTTAGTCTAAATTTCACATTTCATGCCTAATTAATATATAATATTAATACAGAAATTTCAAATCAGCTCCTATCTTTCCCGTCTACATAGTTACAATAATTGGCAGGTCAAGTTCAGATATTACCCAATTCATACATATGGTAAGTCAAAAGCAAAGGAAATACAATGACATACTGTATTTGCTGTTTTAAGGCAAGTTTATTAATTTCACATTTATTTATAAACGTGAAACCTCAGGTAAACCATTCTGATCTTCTACCTTTTTTTTTTCCTGGTTTATTTATGTATTGGTTTGTTTTATTTTCTAGGCATATATGCTGCATACTTACAGAAGTACGCAGAAGTCAGTGCACACACTTCCGTTGTTGTCAGCTCTCGCTGCTCAACCAATAATCCAAAAACTTCCTAGTGTTTTCTCTGGCTCTTCATATTACTAAATCTGCTGTCAGATTGGAGGAATGGAGGAAGCAGAGAAATTTGTTTTATTTGGCAAAGGAAGGAAAGGTCATTAATTTGTTTAAGCAGAAAGAGTAACGTCCATGTATCCTTTTAATATGCTTTCATTTTAATACTCTTCAGTCTTCTCTCTGGAAAAGCAATCTCCCATCAAATGTCTCATTCTCAGAAAAATAAAGGTTTGGAAGCACTTTTTTATCACGTTAGAATTTTAATACTCTGCTCACATTTTTATTTGCGTAGTGACAACTATTCTGAGGATCATCCCACCCAAGATACCATTTTATTTCATTTTTACTTGTGCCACATTTTAATTTCATAATTTTTATTTTAGTTGTAACCAAAGCTTTGATTTTAGATTGTAGTCTGCAGATTTGGCAAAGAAATTCAGCTGCATCCTATTAATAGGTTAAAAACGGAATTGTTACGAAGGAGAACCAGCTCTTCTTACAATGATTTGATGTTACTGTTTTAACAGGGTGTTCACAGAACTAAATGAGTAAGAATTCTGAGAGTAACTTTTCAAAAGAAGACACATAATTGGAATTTAATCCTAAGGCTGATGTCTATATCTTGGCTGTGTCTTGCCTGTGCTGCACCCTGGAATTTTCTAGCATTTATCACTTTAACACTGTTGCAAGTGAGTGATTTAGGATCCTGCTGATTTTGCCAATTTGTGTGGAGGAGTGTTGTAGATCACTTAAAGGATCACCACCAAAGGTATTAACAAAAGTAATTTTAACATTAATTTGTAAAAGTGCCACTTAACAGAGCTTGATGGCAAGGTTCACTCTACTATTATGTGGAAGAAATATACAAAAGAAAATCAAGTTAGAGCTGATTTAGAATGATTTACACAGAGGCTGGAGATGCAAAAAGGTAAGGGAAACCTCCCATTGAGTGAAGAGGTTCAGAATGGAGCTTCTCAGAGAGGAGTCTAGGTATGGCTGGATCCAGACTTAGTTCTAGACTTGGTCAACAGTTTATGGCTAATGAAATTAGTGGCATGGATTCCATTAGATACTCATTTAGCTTGCTATAACTCACCTTCTGTCCAGGCATCCAGCATTAGTTTGATCCACAGTTCAAACCTTAGGTTTCCTGAAACAGAGTCTCAGAGACTTAGTCTTACAAAAATAAATAACTAGTTGAACTGGTACAGTGGCAGGAGCAGCTCGAGCTGGGTGCCTGCAGGGAGGGACAGACCTGAACAAAGAAATCCCTGGGCACTTATACCCTTACAGATTATTCACCTCTCGCACATTCTTCACTTGCTCTTCATGTGTCTTCCACATGTCCTTTGGTCCAACAGTGATTCTAGTCTGAGATCTGATAGCTTATTGGATTCCTTCATTGGCTCGAGACAGGTCATTAACTTGTCTGTTTTCAGGTGCTGTTGATGGTTGTAGACTTCTGGTTTTGTCTTGGCTCTGGAGGCCCTGTTTTGCTTAAGTAGGTACACATTCAGTAAATCTAAGGTGAGAGTTCATAGCTTGTAGCCCAAGAGGCAAATCTAGCGTACTCATGATAAGTAAAGCTATAGCAACAGCATACTAAATCACATGACATTACAATTTTAAGTGATTCGTTATATTTAAAACTTACTTAATTTAAACTAAATGACTAATATCTCCTGATGTCCAGAGGCATCCCCGCTCAAAGGGCGAGTTGCCGGGCAAGTAGTTGCTGTCTAGGGACAATTCAAGTTGAATTTATTCAACTAGCTGCCATTGGTAGAAGGTCTTGTTGCTTCAGTTAGCAATCTTGAGAGGTGTCCCAGCTCAAGGGGAGATCACAGCCATGCTGCCAGCAGGGAGAGCTCAAAGAAGGCTCACTAAGCTGTCATATGTACAGGACAAAGTGGTTGGCTTGTAGTCACATTGCATACAATGGGAGAAGTATGCAAGAGAATCCTCACCCACAAGTTGTTGCCGTTCCAAGCTGATGTGTGTTAGTGTTTACTGAGCTCTGCTCCCTGGGTTTCCTAGAGGAGCTCTTGGCCCAGAGGAGCTCTTGGCCCAGCTACAGCTCAGGCTTTTACCTCCCTTGGAACTTATACCAAACTACCATTAGTTTGGTTAAGAGGGGATCAAGTGCATCCATCACAGACACAGATACATCCTGATAGAGAGTTCTGGGTTTTTTTGGTTTTGTTACCGTTGTTCTTATTATTATGTGATTGACCCATTTCCATGTAATTTACTCAGGAAATCTTGAAGTGCCTTTTGTTCTGAATTATAAATGTTTCTGATTTGCAATTCATTAAACCTCTCACTTAGCAGGTATGTTCCTAAAGGGTGGGGAAATTCCAGAGGAGGTTGAGCAAAAAAACATCAAATGCAGCATGTTTAAATACTGTGTAAAAGGGATTGAAGAAAAATTACCTGGTGTTATGCATCTGTATGTTATGTGTTACTGGAAATGTTATAAACTTCTTGAAAGATACAAATATTTGGAAAATGTAAGGGAAATTGGTACATATGGAATTAAATCTGGAGTATCTATATTTCTCTCATGCTGTATACTCCCTTATCCACAGTTTGCATACCTTTTAGGCCTTACATGAAAGTTAATATATGCCTTTGACTAATTCAAAATGCTAAAGAAGTACTCCTGCTTATATTATTTTCGCAGTCTTTCCACTGACTTTCCAAGTTTCACAGTATCAAAAGTGCTCTCTAATGCATCTGTATTTAACTATATGATTGAAAATAGCCCAGAAAGTGTATGTGTTTCTTACATATGTTAGAAGAAGTGTTAGTAACTGCAAATAAGATAATGAAGACAAATTTTTATGTAAGAAACATTTCTACAGGTAGGGGCTAAAACAAGGGAGCTGAATCAGGTGAGATTTTTTTCTGTTTGGAGGAAATGACTAACTGCAGACTGTTGTGAGAAGAAACAATTGCCTATTTGATATAGTTCTTTCATCACTTTCTGCCATAAAGAATTTTTTATATAAATAAGAGGGGGTTTGTTTTGTTTTTCTCCTTATGGATTTGAACTGATACTCTCAAGCAAGAAAATGTGGTTTTGTTAAGAGAAATTACTGTAGAAGACCTGTTGTTCAAAAGGAGTTTTGAAGATTGCCAATATGGTTAGCCAGGTCAATTCAGAGACCCACAGGAAAGTAAATCTCTTTTTAATTCAGTGCCCTCTTCAGATATGCCTTTGTAGCCAAAAGACCTCAGAGATGGCTTCATGAATGGAATAATTACCAAAGCAAATAATCTAAAGCAATTCTGAAAGGAACGGGAACTAGCCAGTTCATCATAGGCCCAAAATCTTTTCCACAAGAGAGAGCTTGTTGCCAATTTAAAAGGCGAAGATTATTTCCTTACAGGCTAGACTACTCCAAGAATAAAACATGTAATGAAAATGTCTGAATTTCTAGTGGCCAAACTTCAGGCCCACCTGATGACTGATCAACAGCCTGGCCTTGAGTTAGAGCTCATTCCATGCACAGAATGTTAGATTCAGTTAGGCTCAGACTGGCGCATATGTAAGAATCATGAAACTGAGCTACTTGCCTCAAAACGGTTGAAATGAACTGATTCTGGAAACATTCTAAGAGTTGATATTATTGATCTGGCTAACTCCAAAAGTACTGGAGAAGGAAAAAATATTTTCTGCTACACTTTAATCTCCTCCCCTTATGTTTCTGGCTTCTTCTTTTTCCCCTTCTGTGGCAAAAGTACTGGATGTTGATGACAAGATGAATGAGGTGAATTTGTCATTCACAGATAACTAAAGTGGGTTGCAATTACCTGACCAACATTACTGGAACTAATTTAAAGACTTAGAACTCATTTGGAATAGAGTTCCTTTTTAGTATCTAAACCAACATGGAGGTATTGTATATATTCATTTGTATATCTCTCTCATAAGAAGATCTTTTTAGAGACTGTATGTTATGACAGTCATTGCAAATTTTAAATTAAATTCAAGTAATTTGTCAAATGACTGTATTCTACAGAATTGTGCATTTTGTTGAAATTTTGACCTTTGTCTTTCCCTAAAGCCATGTAAACAAACACTTTGGAGAATGTACAAAATATGAAAATGTTTAGATGTAGTATTTGTTGGAAGATTTTTACAAATAATACTTTTTTGACATCATAATGCCTTGTGTAAGTAAATATTGTTCCAATAGAACTGCACATGTAATGTGTACAGGGTGATTCAAATTAATTACTTCTTTCTATAACTCTATTTGTTACATTTCCTCTAAATTTTAATACATTGAAGTAAGTCTGATTTCTCAAGCAAAGTACCAGTTATAACTACAATCCAGCACTAGAGCTTTTTCTGCACATTACAAATAACATTTTTGTCATGCTGATGGTCACAAAAATAGCATGGAATAAAATGTTATTAAGACCTTTTCCTCATCCTTAGATAGCTATGTAAGTCACATATAGGATAAGAATCATAGCATTTTTTTATCCTTAACAGGCAAGGAGTAAGATAATTGGCTTGTCTGACTGTGTATCTATTTCAAAAGCATCAAAACAATATATGCAATAGAATCTGAGGGGGGAAAAAAATCACATTGTAAAATGATAGATGATAATATGCCCACCAGGTAAACTTTTTATATGACAGGGTTAGAGATCAAGGTTACAGCTAGTAACGTATTGCAGAAGACGGTAATTGTCTGGAATATTTTCTGATTATGTTCTTATTTCTAAGATAGTATTTTGATGTACTGCAGCTCGTCTTAGACTCTACTAGGTATTAATAGAACGTCTCCCTTAGTATAAGTAATCTGTTCCACACAGGGAGAATATATTGTTCAAAATAGGAAGACATGTTTCATTTTATAATTGGTCAAAAACTCCTGAGAAACAGTTGTTCATTCTGAAAAGCACTGTAGTGAATAAATTGCCTCTTCTGCTTCAAAAATCTACGAAGTCTTATCTTTTTGATTCAAGGTTTTCCTCAAAAAGTAAATTAAGAGACTAGGAGAGAATAAAATTCTGTTCCTATCTTTTATGTGGTAAGCAAAATATTAAAGGAAATTACATCAAAGATCTAATACTGTGGATTTTGTTTTGGTTTATTTTGGCAGTGAACCTATTAATGCCTATTCTGTTAGATTCACACTTTATTTTTTTTTTTTCCTTGAGTTGAATAAAAATAAATTCCCTCTGAACTAAATCCTAGCAAATCTAATCAAAGGCAGTCACTTCACTAAAGGGAAGCAGGGGGTGGGGAGGAACTAAATTACAACTTTCTAAGAGATCCTAAAAAGCAAAATGGAAAAAAGCCATAGTCAATATAATAAATCATAACATCATAGAGAGCTTATTTGGAAGGAGTTAAGGAGTGTTGATTAAGGAGGTGTTGGTGTTAAGGTTGTAATCAGGCAGCCATTTCAAGTCTTACTTTCACAGCCTGCTAACATGCAGGAATAACATTTATTTTGTGAACAGTTCTGTGACTGATGTCAGAGAAAGATGAGAAAGGGATTAGTTTCCCTCTTATTTCAGCTGTAGAACAAAGCCATCTAGAATAAATGCTTTATGAGTTATAAAATGAGATGTTTTATGATTTTTCTCCCTGCATCTCCGGGGTGAAAGCTACCTTTTCCAAATATGCAAATGAACATCTGTATAATCAGAACCTGGAAAACATAAAATGCACTCTTTACATGCTCATATCAATATCTCTGTGTGTACATATGCATGTGACTATGAAAGACTAATATACTGCTGGATGGGAAATCTGTAACTAAAGGCCCTTTTCTCACATTGTGTAAATTGAAAATAAATCTGCTGAATTCAGTAGATTCAGATTTATTATAAAAGGAGTATCTCAGAGAAAAGAATCAAAAGGCAGTGATACCTTAGACTTTTACCTGCCTAGCATTTAAACTGCTGAGAAAAAAACAAAACAATTTTCTTACTACTTTACATAGCTAAAATAGGTTGTATTAACAAGCTGTAGGAAAACATATAGAATGACATCTTTGTAAGAACATCATGATGGAACAGTGTTACTGTTCCTCTAGCAAACTTGTGCCTATATGGGCAAATCCAAGTTGAATATATTGTAGTTCATTGCTTGAATGATGTATATGCCAAACAGGCTCTGCCAATGGAGCTCATTCTAATAATTTCTAATTTTTATTTGACCTACTCTTCACCTTCTAAATTTATTGTGTATAGAGCCTAGAATTTTTAGACTCCATGAGTGCCGTAGAGGCTTTAAAAGTAGCTTTCTGATGCTGTATTGTGCAGCAGAGTAACGCAAATAGTATTAACGGCAATGACCTGATTGAAGGTTTGTTAACTGTTACCTTCCTAAGTATTAAAAAACATTAATCCATACCTGCATAATTTCCGAAGTTGGGTAATCAATAATGAATTTAACAATATTTATTTCCTTCTGTCTGTTTTTTGTTCAGCATTAACATTTTCAACTTTCATTCCCCAGAATGATGAACGTTAGCATTTTTTTCTTAATATAATTGAGGACACTACAATCAAAGGGCTGATAATTGTATATAATTACATGTTGGAGACAAACTGTGAAGAGAAGGTTAAGCACTTCAAGAGCAGGAGAAGAAGGAATGTGAGATCGGCAATTTCTCAACAAGCACCCTGGAGAAGGGTCATCCCACTCTGCTATTGGAGGGCCAGAAAAAGCCCTTTTGGTGTGTTTCACAAACAGAAGTGAGTATCGTTCTGAAAGATTGAACATAAAATTCAAAATCGTGGCCTTATCTTTTCTTCCCACTGGACTGCGAAGGCAGAAACAATAAAGGGAATAAGAACACTGTCCATAAAGCTTCCAGTGTAAGGCATAGATTTTGTGCTACTGTTTAACCCACAGTATTTAATATGTGGACATATGTTCTGCACTGCTCAATTACAGTAGCTCCACATATTTTCATGGTTTGATGCCCAGAATAGAGTACCTTTTAAAGGACTTCCTGAGCATGCCTAATTCCTTGCTGAATCAGCTAGACTGGTGGAGACTCAATTTTTACAGCTGTCTCAGCCTTTCATTCTAGAAAAGCTTCAAAATACTTAGCAATGAATCAGACTCTATGGTAACTTATTGGTGGGTTTTTGCTGAAACGATAGCATTGCTACAGTAGTAATTCCCTTTTCCATTGCAAAATTGTATTTCACTTATGCAGCTATTTCAAATGGTACTGGTATTGGAGAGGATTCATTTTGTCATTTTATATTTTCATCAATAAGACCTTCTATTTTTTAAAACTTAGCGTATTTTAGCAGGCAATTACAATGTTAAAATTTATCATTTTTATTTCTCAGCAATTCCAAAACAAACAAACAAAGAGAAAGGCATTTCCATTTATTGGAAATCAAACTATAATCCTATTTGGTTTTTATTTTTTCCTTATTTCAGTCCAAACCAAAGTCAAAAATTCTACATGTCAGTTTGAAAGTGTAGAGCCTTACAATTGAAAAAAAAACCAAACCAGTGATTTACCGAGTGATGAGAAGTTCAGATTTCTGCTTTCACATAACATGCTTCTCAGTAGAAGAGCCAGCTTCGGAATTGCTCATGCTGTACAGCTCTCATTCACAGAATCCCTTAATGAGAATAATGGCATAAATAAGTAAGTACAGTATTTATACCTTTGACCCTGAAAAAGCATTGCAGAAGCAAAGCAAATACTCATCTCTGACATTATGGGGAGATTCCATCCACCTAAATTCTCAGCTGCATCCTTCGGGTCATTTGAAAAAAAGAAATCTAATCAGAACCATAAGCAGAAACAATAATGGACTACTGAAGATATTTGAAATCTGAACTTTGTAACCATGGGTTTGTTTCTTTTTTGTAAACCTCTTGGAAGAGATGGAAGACAGCACAGTGTGACATAATCTCACAATTGCTTAATTTTTAGGAGTGGTGTAATCATAAAACTATCATTCAGAAAAACACCAAAGTAAACATAAACTCAAAATCCTTTAAGCTTTAGAATGATGACAGTTAGATGTCTTTCTGTACCACAAATTTACTCTGTCATTGACTATGAATCATGGACATAAAATATCATGCAGGACTTCAACTGAGCATGCGAAGATTCAGAATTTCCTGAATTGTGATAATTTTTTTTTTTTTTAATTGGAACATACACATTTGGGAACAATATTTAAAACCAAGACTTACATTTCTATTCATGCATTTTAACACTTTTATGGTAGCTATCACATTTAATTATCACGGAACTCCCATTAGTCATGTATTTAGATATCAGAGTGACTCCAGTGGCAGCAGCTCAAACCCAATTAGTAATTGACTAGAAGTACAACAAACTAGGTTCATTTTACTGGTAGATGAAAGTCAAGTGTACAAATAAGAGCAACCCCCAAAATCCGTATGAATTGCAATCTTAAATCACTGTGCAGTAGGCATATGTCGCTGTTAACTTCTTGAAAAATACCTTTCTGGATATGAGCATTAGTAAGACAATGGTTTGTAACTGTCTGTTGCACTTTGCTTGTTTTCCCAGGGCTGTGTAAGCATTTATATGGCTCTGAATAATTAACAGTTTGATAATCATATTCCAGGTTTATCTGCTCTCACTATTCCTATAAATTACATTAGATAATTTTTTTTGCCAGCATTGTAATGACCCACGGTTGTTTCCAGACTCTCTTAGAGTGTTAATATTTCATATGTAATCACACCCTGTGAGCTGTAAAAATTTTTAGAAGTGCGTATAGAGCAACAGAACATGTTTCGCATTTGAGTTGAGTCATTATATTGATGGCCCTAAAGACAAAACATCCAGTGTGATGTTTTACCTTCTGATCTTTTTACCTTCTGGATGCTTGATTCAGCCCCCAAAAGCTTAAATCAGGAGTATATTCCACTATGTAAGTGCTCTCGAGCCCATACGCTTTAGGTGTTTATGCACTATCTGTATGTTGTTCTTTTTTGGTTAGTTCACTAACATGTGCTATTATTATTTGTTTTATCAAAATGAGACTGAAGGCATCAAAGTTAGAAATAAAACAGGACCATTGAGTATCAGCAAGTGCACGTATCTAATGAATTGGTTAAATAATTTAATCTTTAAAAAAGCAGGATTCATGCCTGAGAAAGACACCTGTGGATTTTAGAAACCAAGTCTTGTAGTTGATTATAGTATTCTGAAGAACAGCTTCTTCAATAGCGTTATGCCTGTAAGGTGTGGAAAGCAGCAAATTATTTCTATTGAATGGGCAATAAGAACTTTATACTGAGGAAGTTAAATACCTCTCAGAAATGAATGGATAGTGTTCATAACTTCTATTTTATCTTGCTGTAAAAAAGCTCATGAAACTGAGTGATCAGCAAGAACTTTGAGAGAAGTCTGTCTGTTTTTATTTGCTTGCAGCATGCAAGATGGTTAAAATATTCTTCTATTTAAAGTATAATTAGGAGAGAACTTCACGTGAACAGCTAAATCATTTTACTGCTTCAGTAAAAAAAACAACCCTAATCTCAAGTTTCCTTCAGAAAGCTTTTGAATGAAGAAATTGAGGGTTATAATTCTGTTCCTAAAAGAAAGATTTTCTTTCTAGGATAAGATACAGAAAACTTTATTGTTTTGACTCACACAATTGTGTTGCACATGAAATGTATTTAATAAAAAGGAGATTAATATATTTTATAGACATTTTCACATTTAACTTTCCTTTTTTCCTTCTGAACATTTAATGGTATTTTTTGTCCTTTCATAATTATTTCCTCTGAAAACTTTTTCTCAGATCTTTCTATTCTTAGTGTTTGTGCATCTGACTTAAAAAATAAATGTCTTTCTACAAAAAGCACCCCACTTATTACTTCATAAAGGAGTTATAATAATTCTACATTATTAAGACTCATAAGTAGACCAATAAAGAGAAATTAATAAATTCAAATGCATTATGTCATAAGAAAAAGACTTTTTGCTTCTGACAACTGCTAACTTACAGAGACAGAAAAGATGAAATTAAGTTAAAAGACAACTGGTCAAATCCACTCATTTTACTGAAAAAAATCAGTTTAGTAACAAGATTATTTTAATAATCAGAATAAAATGATCTAAATGTTATAATTCCTTCTGAATATACTAATACTGGTCCTATGATCTTAATTTATAATTATATTTATTCTGAAATTATTATTTTTATTTTAATATTTAATTCTAAATTTAAATAATGGGATTTATTCACAAAATGTTCATGAGGTAACTGTTTGTTTTCTTAACATATAGATAGGTGCAGCATTTAAGAGATATCAAAAGTTAAAATATAATTTGTTCAGAGGCATATCTCTTGTTTAGTACCATGACACTGTATAACTGTTGACCTCTGCGATAATGTTCGAGTTCTCAATATGTTGGAAAACACAGCAGCAGCTAAATATGAACTTAGAAATCTAATTATAAATGTCAGTTAAAAAAAAAATCTCACTATGTCTTGTGGAGATAGTTCATATTTTATTTTTTTACATTTTTTCTCATTTTTTTTTCAGTTCTTTAAAATTTTGTTTATGACTTCTACCTTTAACTCTGATACAAAGATGTATGACTATAGCAATCTATAGGCACTGTTTACCATTACTATAGCAATCACAAGAAAGAATTTGATAACAAAGCCAGGCTATTGTATATCATTCCAGATGACTGACCATTTGGTACTGGATAAAGGACTAGATTTTTTTTACCTTTTTTTTGTTGTTGTTGTTAATAATTTAAGCATTGTGCAGAACTATGAAATACCTCTCCCTTCTGTAATGCAAAACGTAATTTTACTGGTCATTTATATTTTAAAAGTTCTGAATACTTTTAAGCACTGAAGCTTTTGGCATATGTAGAAAGTGCGGCTAACCAACAAAAGCTCATTCAGAAAAAACTTAATCTTACTTCTATGCAAAAAGCATAGAAGCCGCTGTTTTCTACAAAGGCTTGCGTCATCTGTGTCCTATACTTTAATAGAAACATAAAACTCGGAGGTGCTTTCCGGATTGGAACTTTTTCTGCCACATTTTTTGTAGGGATTAAGATCCATTCTCAGGAAAACATCAGTCCTGTGTTACAATATCATTCCACATAAACTGATTTTTTATGAATCCCTGCATATTCTTTAAAGTACACCCAAAGTTCAATCTAATCTAGATGGCATCATCAAATTTTTATACCATTACTATAATTACATTTGCACACACAACTCAATTACCAAAGATATGGATTGTTACCTGCACAATTTGATTATGAAATTTAAATCAATATATTTGATATAATTACAGTTAAGGTTACAGTACATTTTGTCACAAACCATATTATACATTACTGTCTTTTTATGCATTTTAATGATTCACTTTAATCCTGTATACTTCAATAAAAAGGGATATTTTTCTTCTGGAGTCATTTCACTAAATGGGGGGAGATGGGAAAATATATTGTACATTAGCAACTAAAGCTAAGCAAGTTATCTGTCTTGCATTTTGTTTTAATAATCTACAGGCACACTGTTGTATTTTGGATTTCTTCAGAAACATAGAGGTATCTTTGCTGTGCTGTTTTATTCTGTGTTCATGGAAGCTGATTCATAAAAGAAAATTTATAGAAGGAGACATATGCAAAGTTAAAGCCAAATTGGGTGTTAACACAGAACATGTGCTTTAATATGCTTGTCCAGGTGCCAATGAGTGTCAGATTTGGTTCAAAGCTTAAATTTGGACAGTACTGAACTAGCAAATGTTTGATAGTGAGTAATTCATAGCGTGCATGCTAATTCATGCATGCACACAAACTGTCTCTAAAATATAGTAATTTGAGGGAGACGTAGTAGGGAATCTGTTTAGAAAATGCAAACATAGGCTTATAAAACAGATTAGAACCAGAAGCAATTTAAGAATATCCGTATTTCATTGGAATGAAAATTTTCGGTTAAGTTATTTCTATGCAATTTCATTAAAATTAGGGTATAATTCATCTGAGAATGTTTCCGTACCTGTACTGGGACAAAGTTAACAATGCAGCACTAGTAGCCTTTTATATTTTGACTTTTATTTTGTGACCTGGCATAGTTTCACTCAAACTGAAATGGTTATTCATTTGCTTCAAAAGAAAACATTAAACATGTGTTTCATCTTAAACTTCATCTTAAATACCATGGTGTTTTCTGTAGCTACAAGCTTTTATCTTCTTTATAGATCAGATGATTAACAGTAATGTAAGATTTATTGTTAATAAGCATTATTAAGAAACACAATAGTAACTTTTATGCTATGTTATTAACTGTAATATTTCTCTCTGTGATTGCAGATCATTACAAATGTTTTATTACATCCTCTTCATAGTCCCTGAAAACTGCCTTTGAAATACTCATTTATTTTACTTTTTATTTGGATGACCTGTGCCTTGTTGTCTTATCCAACGTAATAGACAAGTGGTAGATTGATCAAAGGCCATATTTTTTTTAAAAAAAAAGCATGCAGCAAAGCCTGTTTGAAAGGCTTTACAGTTCCTTATTTATTTCAACACAGTAAAATTAATATAGTCTCATCTTTGGATGAAGAACCATGTCTTAGAAACACTACTCTGTAATAATGTAAAGGACATGTGAGTTGTAAGTGCAAATTATTTTTTTTTCCCCCTCAGTAACTTAATCCAATTAAGATTTCTATTCAAGGGAAAGGGTATTGAAAAAATTACTTTAATTTAGAATTAATGTTATGTCTGTTCATCCAATCAACAAGTTTAATTTCTTTATTAAGTTCTTGACCAAACCTGGTGTCAAGATTTCTCTCTTCTCCAGAAATTTACTTCTTTTTCCACATATGTGTTAAATTGCTACGATTATGAAAGGCTGTTTTACAGTTCAGACATTAAAAATTTCTAGCTGAAAAATATCTGCCTTATTGGGGGCATTGATGGTATATACTACATGAAATGTATGAGAAAACATCCGTTGCTTGAAATCCATGTTGCTCAGCAGAGGTTAAGAGATAGTTCCATTTATTTCTTTATCATTCTGTTCTTTCATTCATTCATCACTTCATTTATCATGAAGAGGAGGGGTAATGGCTTTAAACTAGAAGAGGGTAGATTTAGATTAGGAATTAGGAAGAAGCCTATGAACCTGAGGAGGCACTAGAATAGGTTGCCCAGGGATGTTGTGGATGCTCCATCACTGGATGTGTTGAAGACCAGGCTGAATGGGGCTTTGAGCAACCTGGTCTAGTGGGAGGTGTCCCCACCCATGCCAGGGGGTTGGAATTAGATGATCTTTAAGGTCCCTTCCAACACAACCCCTTCTATGATTTTAGAATGTTACCTAAATTTTATTTTGGTAAAACATGGAACTTCCTACTCCTTTAGGGGAGAAAGGAGGTGTGTCAGCTATGTCCTGTCAAGGGTAAGAATAGAAGTTATGTCAAACCAGTGTTCACAATTAAAAAGCAGGAATTCCTACAGACTTTAATATAAAGCCCTTTTACAGCTTAAAACTGTATCTTTGTGCATCACATAGATCAAGGGCCAAGTAAAAAAATGAAGCAATAGGTTGCAGAAGTAATTTTTCTGAATAGATTCTGAAAGAAGTCCACAGCATTTAGGGTAGACCTTGAGCTGACATTTCTCCCTGGTAAACCCCAATTATCCATTGTGAAAACTGATCTGGGCTTTCTTGGTCATGTGAATCCAGAAACAGAGCAATCATACACATTACCCAGATTTTTGCTAGGTTAGAAGAGTCTATCCATTACTTTAAAAAACGATAAATGAACAGATCGATTCTAATTACAAACACTTCAATGAGATACAAAACCAGGAGGCCAGATTGTAGGCTCCGTATTTACAGGGCAATCACCTCAGTGTGCATAGTGCACACTTTATGTTCTTAGCTATCTATCCTGAACAACTCAGAAGAAAATTGGCTTTTTGTCTCTCTGTCCATTCTAATAATCTAGACCAGTCTGTTAAATTGTTCAGGCAGCCCACAGGCCTCAGGTCCATTACAGTCACTGATCTAAAGAAAGCAGGAGGCCATGGAAGGCTGGTCATAGGCAGATGTTTGCTCTGCAAGCAGTTGTAGTTTAAGATATTACTGTCAATAGCTATTGATAATTGTCCTTTGAGGAAGCTTACTGCTCCCACTATTGTATGGTGCAGCGAGTTGCCAAACCAACTGTGTTATTTAAGCAGTTTAAGTAGATGGTCTGAGTTAACAGAACTGAATTTACTGTAAAGATGTGTGGATGTGTTCACAAAGACGACTTTGCCAACAACTTCCACCAACATTCAGCTGCTGGGTGGCAATGAACAATTGGAGGGCAGTGAGGAGGGTGTAATATCTGAAAACTGCATGGCCAGAGCGTGATGAGGATATTAGGCTACAAAGATCACACTAACATCACTTATTTTGAGGCCTTTTCTGTGTCAGGCTTCAAGAGGTAGGTCCGTTGTGCAAAAGCACCTTATGTCAGGGTTTTGCTTGTACAAAGTGTGGTCATTATCCCTTTCCAAACCCATGAAACAACCAGGTCATAATTCCATCATCTTGTACCTTAGCTTTATTGTCTGACTCTTAGTGTCTTCACTGTTAAGTATTTCACAAACTAGCAAGGGTAAAAGGGTGACTTTTTTTTTAAGAAAAGAAATAGTGGAAGTCCCAAGATAACTGCTTCAATTTTAGATAAATGCTATGACTCTTTTTGTCCAAGTTGCTGGAAGGATTTTACAATATTCTTCATAAAAGTGATTTTTCTAATCTGAACTTCCACAGTCACACAAATAGGACACTCAACTTTGAACATTTCTTCTGAATGTAGTGAAATGATAATAGTTTTATGCATCAAGGGTGTGTTTGTCTTACGTTAAGCTCTCTCCGTATATTGATGAATGCTAATCTATTTTTAATAAGACCAATTTGGACTCAGTTGATTAAAATAGCGTAGGTAAGAGCTACGCAATAATCCAGAAAGCCTGATAACAGTCTTTGTTTAATATCTTGGTATCAACTTTAATTAAAGACGTGAAGTCCAGATCCTCAGCTGGTGTAAAGTGATGTTACTTTTAATGGAGCAATGCCAATTTTCACTCACTTAATGTCTGTTTCTCTGACTCTGCCTTGTTTGTGTTTTCACTGGGTTTATTCTCTTTCACTGTTAATGAAATGTTTCCAGCTTTATTTCCTGAATGTCAGCTGACTGAAAAAAAAATCCCTCAAATGCACATGTATTAGCAACTAGTTTTTCCCCAATGTACATCAACAGAGACTTCAATAGAGTCGATAGTTTATAAGAGCTGAGAAGCTGGTCCTGAGGCTCTATAATTTTTATAGGCTTCTTAATGAAAACCTAAATTTGAATTTTGAGTACATGAACCATACCTTTTTTGTAAGGTTTGCATATTTAAATTGTATAATCCAAAGTACTCTCTCTTCTTCCCCCCCACTTCCCCCCTTTGGCAAGCAGGAAAAAACCATGAGATTTACCACTCTGCACAATGGCTTAAGAATTTTCTCAGAAAAATTAAATAAAAAGTTAATTTTTCAGGTTTTTCATGGATGTATCTGCTTTGCCTTTCAGTAACCACAGGATTTGGTTATAGTCTAGTACATGAAGCAAAAGTTGCCCTGTTAAGCTCTATGCTCAATTTTAATGAAAATTCCAGGATTATGGCAGAATTTAATTATTCCACTTATTACAAAGCTTCATTTTGTAGAAATTTTATTAAAAATTTGCTGTCAGAAAGCAGAGAGATTAGGGAATCTACTGCTATCAGGCTTTCTGTATTTGTCAAAAATGATGGTAGTTTCTTATAGAATGAATACTCTTAATGACTATTTATTTTTACATTCTCTGTAGCAATAGCTTTGCAAACTGTAGAAATCATTAATTTCAATAAGAAACAGTGCGTACTGAATTAAATATAGATTCTGTTAGTATTATTTGATTATGGACCCAAGCAAGCAAGTGTGGTCAAATTTATGGTCTGAATTCTGGACAAAAAAAGGAGTTCTCGAATGAAATGTTTACTTCCATAGTATAGAAAGGACAGTTTCTAAGTGGCTAAACCATCTGGATGGTGCATCCTGCTGACTTAGTAAAAATCTCAGCTAAAAGAATTTTTCGTGTAATATATTAATGTGATCCAGTTTCAGCTATAAGGATGAAGACTTTGCCCACTGACTTCCCCATTGACTTTGACTGGACATGAATTTAATCTTTAATATACTCAGCTTACTCTAAAACCAGATAATAGGACTTTTTTTTGCTCATCAAGGATGACCAACCTTATGATGCCTTAATATCATAGATGTCTCTCTAAATATTTCCAAAAATACCTCTACAACACTATGAAAAAAACTTGGCTGACATCCAGGTGCACTTTGTCTACAAGACTATATGAGCCTTCTACATGTTTTGCTATGTAATACAGAAAATTCCACTTCATTTTCCATTTATATTTTGAGATTAAAAGAGTGTGTTTAAATAGAGAAAGAAATATTTTCTTAATGTCTAGAAGGAGTAGAAGTGTAGGAGTCTAGAAGTGAAGTTTGGACTGAGGTTTTTTTGTAAAAAACAAATTTATGGAAATGTTCCTATGATTAATGTTATTGTTATTACTGTTCCTGTTACTATTGCTATTTAATTCCAGGAAAACTAGATTTCTAGAAATCTAGACTGGGAATACAAAATTCGCCAATTGATTGGAGTGATGCTCAGAGTAATATAATTTTTCTTTAATTCTAGCTAAACTAATTTTTAAAATGTCTTTATAAATACTTAGTTGTCAGTTTCCAGTATTGTTTAAACCTTTTGTTCATTTGTATACAAATGAACCTATATAGCTTGTAGACCTTAAATTCATAGTTTATTACTTAGGCTGTGATTCTATGGGTGAATTCAGACAGAAAGATCCCTTGCAACTCTGCAGTGCTCCAAACCTATAGATTTGTGTTAATGAGAATATACATGTGCTGTAGTGTATAAATGGGCTGATGGCTGAAGCTGCTTTTATAAATTATCCTAAAATGTCTTTATATTTCCTTTATTTAATTTTCTTCAGCTTCAAAAAGTTCAAAGTATTATATATCCCTGTGCTCTTCCTTTGGAGGAAATAATTTTAATTTGCCATTTTTGTAAGCTTTCTAGTACATTTTGGGAAAGAAGATAAAAGATTAGTGTATGAATCACGTATTTGTTGCTAGAAGCAGAAGTTATTTATAAACTGTAACACAAAACAGATCATTCCTATCCAATATTTTGACTGATTCACAACAAATATAATCAATAAGATCAAAATGCTCCCTTATGCCCTTGAAGATTATTATCTTTAAAAAAATAACTTTTTTTTTTAAATTTTTCTATCATGTCTAGAAGTGTATAATGTTTCCTGACCATTATGAGTACTCTCTTATGACCATTCTCTTACAGTTCTAACACGTTTACAGTTTGAGGTCTTGATATGCTTTCCAGTAGTTAGGAGAAATGTTATATCCGTCATGAAATTGGTTGTTTAAATTTTTCTTGGACCATGAAGACTAAAGCAAAGAGTGAACATGTACAAAACAAGAGACTATGTTACAAGCACCGTTGACCCTGAAAGGTGATCTTTCTGATCAGACCTCCTGGTGTGAGATCGACTCTGCTTACTCAGAGTGAATCTTCACACGAGTCACAAAGGCCATTTACAAAGAACACTTTTTTGGAATAAAGGCTAAAAGTGTATCTTCCTTCTTTACTGTGCCATTTACATACTTCCTCTTCTCTATATTACAGTACATTATTACCATATATTTCCTATTTGATTTAATAACCTGTTGGATGAACAAGGGCTAACAAGAAATTTGAAACATTCATTAATTAAGCAGAAGGTTGGTGTGGTTTTTTTTTTTAATGTAGTTAAATGATTATAAGTTCCTCTGATGTGATCAGTGAAACTTCTATGCATTCCAACATTATTTTCCAGTATCTTAGTTTCTTTTCTTACAGTATACATAGACCTAGAATATCTGAGGCATGTTCCTTTATGTGTTTGGGCTTCTTGTGCCACCTAATTTTATGTGTCAAGGCTAGAAAGGAGAATCTAGCTTTTTACCTGTAGTATCACTATCCTGGGAGATGGTATGAGCTTCATCGTCAATGCTTGACTCGCTAAGAAAGTTGTTTGAAAAATCTGTGCCCTTTAGACAAAAAACCTCTGAAAACACTTGAGACTGCAACTGACAGAGTACTTCAGAAAGTTTTCCATAAATATATTTCATTCTTGTACACTGTTCTCTGTGTTTGCTTTCCATGTACACTTTAATAAAAGACTTAGCAAGCTAAAGAATTCCTATTAAAAATTATGCACAAATCGCAAATATACTTTGGAATTAAATTTTAGAATTTTTTTGTAGTAATTTTCATGGAAATATAGTTAAAAGTTGCATTGCTTCTGCTAGGGGAATACTATGACAAAGAGAAAGCAAAACCACAGTTAAGGAGCAAATCTACATTAGTTGAAACAAACAACAACAAAAAATCAGGGATAAAAGTTTCTTTATAATCTTTTCAGATTAGGAGCAGATCAGGAGCTATGGAGTTAGAACCACAGTTCTGAGAAAATATAAAATACAAAGCATATCACTTATGTTATGTGCTATAAGAAGATATTTTAATAGCATCAAATGTGAAACATCGGCTTCATGAAAGTAGTAATCCACATCTATGATACTATGTTCGCTTTTCAGCATTATTCATTCTAAATGCCACTACTAGACTTTACATTCTGTGATTATTAGTAATATGAGTATTCTAATCTGGACAGAATGGTTTTAGGATATTATCTGGAAAAAAAAAAAAAATAGAATCCCTATAGTTTGAGTTTAGTCCTGCATTTTTAGAAATATCTTTGGGTGTTCTATATACCAATAAAACAGTGACTTGTTTGGAAACATCTGCTGAAATCCTTAAGACTTCTGTCTCTTTGCCAATCAACAAATTATTTTTTAAATAATCCTCAACTTTTTTTAACTAACTCTTTTATATTCTGCTTCATTGGACACAGGCAATTGCCTCCTTTTCTGTCCTAGAAAATAGGACAGAGTAATTTTTATTTGCAGATAAATGGGAAACTTTAAATCCTTCCAGATTAATAAAAAATTAAAATAAAAAAAAAATCCCACAGAAGTTCAGTTTCAGCCAATTTCCTTGTCTGGGATCGCAGGCACTTGCTCAATGTCTGTTGATCTTTCGTCCTGCTTTGATTTCAGCTGTAATGCCCCCTCTTAGCCCCCGAACTGAGAGTGGAAATGATAGGGAGTTCAACTCCTCATTCTTTCATAACTTCCAGTATGATCAGGATTCCTTCTTGCCCCTTAAAGCTCTTTTTAATTTTTCTTTTGTTCTCATCTCAGTATCTCCCTTCAATTAAACTTCTTCTGAAGCCCGTAGTGCGGTTCTTTCATGGATCTTTTGAGTGGAGAAAAACAGAATTCTTTTACTTTTTCTGGACAATTTTTAGCAGAGATACTCAAAGTAGTCTCTCTCACTGAAGGAAATAGATCTCTTCGTGTCATTATCCACACAAGGCACTTAGAGGAGCTAGGAGAAACAGAAAATGGATGGAGTCATTTGTAGAAGAGCACATTAAATTGCTGATAGCCAGTGACATAGTGGCGGTTACTTGGGAAAGTGATGACCATGGCATTTGCAGTTTATGATGGTTACACCAGATTTTGTGTAGTTTTAGACTGTCCAGGCCTTCATAACACATCAGACCTCATTAGGGCTATTTGCTCATGTCAATTCCTGTTACAAAACCGGTAGGCACTTGGATGGAGCACTGTAATAGCAGCCTGTCTCAGAGATCATGTTGAAGTGTTCTGTGATGTGCCATGTATTTTATAAATAATTGAAAACAATAAGTGGCAGGAGAGCTAGCAGCAGGAAGCACACAACTCACTAGTCTGTTTGTGAGCAGCTCCCCTGGACTAAATAAAATCAATAATCACCAAACAGCCTTCCTTGGGTACTATAAAAGCTAAAGATCCCATATTGCCTTTTATAAATGAAAACCAAGTAATTGACAGCTGTGACAGCTGCTGAGAGCATGCCACTCACTGCCTGTTCTCAGTGCCTCTTTCCTCTCCCTGTCCCCACCAACAGAAACAAAAGATACATTACAAACACGAATGATGGGTATTGCTGTCATATACAAAGAACTCACTTGTTGCCTCATAATTGGAAATGAAAAAATGGAAGCACTGCCAGCAAAATGTCGTTAACGAGGCACTCTATGAGCTCTGATTTCAAAAGCTAAAATTTGCTTACGTCAAAATAATAAGGAAGAATTCTCTAGGATACTACTGAGAATTCAGACAGCTCTCTTGATCTGTCCCCTCCATCTCCATCTGGTTCTATACATTCCCTGCCACCACCAACTGGGGATAATAATAGGAAGGAAATACGCTACCTGACTCAGTGTATTGCTGTGAGATTATTAATCAGTCAATGTTTGTGAAGTGCAATGAAAATGAAATGCTGCCCATAAGTGTTAAATATTATCTTTTCACAAACTCATTCTCCCTCTCTAGCCTTTCAGCCTGCTCTTATTTCCTTCTTTTAGAGTATTACACTTTGAAGTGTAACAGCACACTAGGATTCCAGTTCGCAGAGTGGGCTTGTTTTCAGGAGGCAAGGTCTTTTCTGTGAATCGTTTGTCTGAAAAACTTTTTGCAGTTATTTGTTGCAAAGAATTTGGAATAAGCTATTCCTTTGCACAGTTTTCCTTCCCACTATCCTAAAATTGCTCTAAACAGTATTTAATACAGCAGCTAACCTTCATGCTGAAGCATTGACTCATGACTGCCTAAGTGTCTGGCTTTGTACTTACCTGCATGCCATGCTCACAGACTGCTTTTTTGCTCCTGAATAAGCAAGACAAAGACTACATTCAGCCTGGAACCTTCCTCAGATTTACTCTTTCCCTAGGGCATACATTGGAAATCTTCACTTTTTAGAGGCCATTTACTCTCCTTTCATGATGGGGAGAATCTACAATCCCTTCCCTTGAAATGAGAGAGCCTAAGATCTCCACCTCTTCTCCATAAGCAAAAGTAGTTTGAAATCCCTATTTTAAAAGAGATTCTGAGACACAGTGTCTTCCTATTTCTACCCGTCATGACTATTTTCCTGTTCAGATCCTTCTTTCATGACTGAAAACTAAAGAGAACTGAGAGACTGAGAACAGCATCCTCAGCCACTTCCCAGACCACACAGGAGAGCATAATTCTGTTAAACGCTGGAAGGAGAGAGCCACAGTAGGTGAGAGCAACATGCAGCGCAGAGGCACTGCACTGAAGAAAAGCACAAGTCACAAAGAGTACTTTGCTAACCAAGTAGACAGTGCAGAGAGACAGCAAGAAGGGCTAAGGCCTCATGTAGCCTCCAGTCAGCAAATTCAAGTGTCAAGTTGAGTTTAGGTAAAACAGTATTGATTTAAATCACACATGTTCATAGTTCCAAGTTACTGGGGATGTCTTGTGTTAAAAATCTACTGTAAAGATTGAAGTAAATCTTTGTCAGATTCTAAATTAAATTATAAGAAGCTTTTTCCCCAAAGGTTTTGGAAATAAGGTGGTTCATTGCAGTAAGAGAAGAGCCATGAGAAGGCTTATAAGATACCCCCCCATAATACTGTCACTCCAGACAGTATATTTTTCATTTTAAAACAGGCTACAATTTGACAATTGTCAAGTATTAGAAAGTATGTTCATTTATTTATCAATATATTTTCTATCTAATTTTAGAAGTATCAGCTATCTAATGTTAAAGGTCTCCTGTCTCAATTTACACATCCCAAAGAGAATGTTCTGGTAATCTGAAATATACATGCTTAACTGGGTATTTTTAACACCTGAAAATAACATTTCTGGGAAAGTGCAGTTTAATATGTGGCAAATACTTCTTTTGTCTTCTGTATTATGGTTATGAAGCCCCTCCTTGTTGGTGAACAGAAGGTCCAGCATAGCACCTCTTCTCATTGATTCCTCTACCACTTGGAGAAGAAAGTAGTCATCGATGCATTCCAAGAACCTCCTGGATTGCTGGTGCCTTGTTGCATCATCCTTCCAACAGATGTCCAGGTGATTGAAATCCCCCATGAGGACCAGGGCTTTTGAACATGTAGCAGCTCCAATCTGTCTTTAGAACGCCTCACTCACTTGTTCTTCCTGATCAGGTGGCCTGTAGCAGACCCCTACTGTGATATCACCTGCCCCTGCCATGCCTTTCAGCCTGACCCATAAGCTCTCTGTCAGCCCCTCATCCATCCCCAGGTCAAGCTCCATGGACTGCAGCTGGTCATTGACAAAGAGGGTGACACCCCTTCCTTTTCTCCCCTTCCGGTCTTTCCTAAAGAGTTTGTTGCCATCTATTCCTACGTTTCAGTCTTAGGAGCCATCCCACCATGTCTCAGTGATGCCAATAACATCATAGCCTTGTAGACGTGCACAGAGCTCTAACTCCTCTTGTTTGTTCCCCATGCTCTGTGCATTTGCATAGAGCCATTTAAGTGGGGCCCCTATTGAGACTGACTTCTTGTTTGGAATGTCTCCTAGCTGGAATCCATTCTCTTGCATCTCTCATGCTCTCTTGCTGGCCTTCGCTCCTTCTTTGGGGCCGGGGCATCTATTACTAGCATTGGCCTAGAAAGAAATAGACTTCGTGTTCTCACAGCCATCTGCACTGTGACACAGGGTCCATGTTAGTCCCCTGTTAGAAAAAATCAAATTTCCTATATAAATGAGGATAGATTAAAAGGAATTTATTGGTCATTGTCCAATTTCTCCTTTCTCATTTCTCTAAGGCGTGTTCTAAATTATATAGAATTGGGGTGGTTTGTTTGTTTATTTTTGTATGTGTTTTGTTTGTTGGTTTTTTTTCCTAAGTCAGCCTTCAAATTCAGTCCAAACTAAAACTGTTGATGGATCTTTGCCTTAGGAAGTGCAGGATATCAGAGCTGTTATATGCCTGTGTGATGGACAATGTTAAGATCTGAAAATCTCTTAATGATTGACAAGAGTTGAACTTTTAAAGTTCTTGGACCTCATTTGAAGGATGATCTTTTTTGTCAGATTTTTAATCTCAGGGTGGCAATTTTGGTGGATGAGAGATCTGATAGTAACAGATCAGCTGTGGTAGTGCCCTTTCAAATGTATCATGTTCAAAGACTAAGCACAGTTCAGCCAAGCCTCCTGAATTTGTTCCATCTACAGTGACTTCATATCCAAGTAAATATCAATAAACATTCATACAAGTATAAGAAATAGCGTGAAGTACACACATAACTAGAAAAAAACAATTCGTAGCAACTGAACAATTCTTTCTTCTTTTGGAATTTTTTTTCCTTATAATATAAGCATCCTCAGACTGCTCCAAAACTTAGTAGATACTGCTGGAATAAAGTATGAAGTCTATTACTCCAGCTAAAGGAGATTATTATATGCTTCATGAAAGAGAATCTGTATTCCTCATGTATGCATATCAGGTGCAAATTAAAGAGTTAAAGATGATATGATTATTTATTTAATATACTTCTAAAAGAAAGCAGTGTCATTTCGTATCCTTGTGAGAGGAATTTTGCCTTTATATTAGAGTAAACTATATGGTTTAGAAGGAAAGTTTTTCTGATTTTTATATCTTTCATTTCTTTCCTGTTCAAACTCTGAATTGCCACCGATACTGAAGTTGTCTTGGAATGCTAAGAGCTTTGGTGTGAGTTTCCCTCAGATGGCATAGTCTGCTTGCTACATAGAGTTGAGGTGGGAATGGCCATTAAGAATAAAGAGCACTCTCTAGCCCTCTCCCTTCCCCAAAACAGAAGAGAAAGGGAACAAGGAAGAGACACTTCTGGGTTGGGAAAGAAAACTAAACTGCTTTAATGAAAAGAATAGTAATAAAATGAAATACATGGAAGTATATACAAAATCAATCTTGAACCCAGCTCTTTTGAGGGCCATTATGTCACTGTCACCACTGATGCTCTGGGCAGATACTGGGGAGGTCCCAGACTGGACTCAGCGGCAGATGGGAACTGGATTCAGGAGCTGAATTCTGATACTGCATTCAGGAATGCATGAATTGTGGTCAAAGGCAGAATGGACAGAGTCCTCCTTGGATACTAGCCACTGAAGAAGAGAGACTTGATCCTTATGATCCCTCAGCTTTACGCTGAGCGTAAAGCATGGAATGGAATCTCTCATTGGTCAGTTTAGGGTCACCTGTCCTGACTGCTCCTCCCTGTAGGCGCAGCCTGTTACTTTCTACATCCCCAATGTGGCACACAAGATTTAGCAGTGTCCTTGGTCTGCACAGGAGCAAGTATGAGCAAGAGTCTTTCTACACACCAGTCCTTGGTAGTAACTGTAAACATTGGACGTTATCACTGATAGAAGCAGACACTGCAAAAACATGCTATTAACTTCAGAAAGTGCAGTCAGTTAGGAGAGACCTAGCTGAAAAGTAAAAGCGCTGAACAGAATTACTTCTAACTCAAATCAGGACATAATTTCACATCAGTCTTTTTTTATTATATCATGCAGCCTTTTCCAGTACCTGTCAGCTGAAAAACCATACTGTTTGATAGTTACATCTGCCCACTGGATGGACTCTTTCAGTGAGCATAATAGAAATTACTAAGATATGTGAGAAAACTATGCGATAGTTTTAAGGGTTTTATAATCTTCTGAGAGTACCGAGGGTGTAAATTCATTGAGAACTGAATAATTCTTCCTGCATAAACTTGTCAGTTATCAGCCTGGACAATTATGGAGAAAATGATCAGTGGCAGTTTTCAATGGGCTTCCAGCTCAAGAAGCTGGGGAAGCTGGGAGATCTAACAGAGAAGGGATGAAGCCATCTGTACTCGTCAATTTTCTATATTCTTCTCTGAACATCTGCAATTGATTGCTGCTTAGGACACAATATTCAGCAAGGTGGACCTTTGGTCTCACACAGTGTGGTTCTTCTTACATTTTTATGTGCTTGGTAACAGCAAGCTCTATCACTGTGGAGCTACATAAAACTCCACTGTGGATTTATGTTCATTTAAAAGAGAGCTGGGGGAAAAATTTGAGGAAAGATCCTCCTCTCTCTCTCACTCTCTTTTCAGAATAGAGGCTCCTGCTATGAAACAGCAAGGCAGCTTCTTCCTCAGAAGTGTTGTATGCAGCCTCATTTCAACACAGCATCTAGCACCTGCACACTCGCTGGTTCCAAAAGTCAGCTTGGAGTAAGTTATTTAATGGCAGTGCTTCAGCCCGAGTGACAAAGATTAATTAACGTGTGCAATGGTAGCACAAGTTATGTCCCCCATTAATGTGAAATAATGTGAAAACATGGCCATAATAACAAGCAGCTGAGTGAGGAGGCAACTAAAATGTTGATCAAGGACACAGTTCAGTTGAGCTTAGCTGAATCACATCAGCTTACTGATCCCACGCGTTTTCTGCCTCACAACAAAATCAAATCTAACAGCAGAATGCTGAATTTTGAAATTTTTCAGACAGCTCCCTACCCCAATAAAAGTTATGGGCAGCCAACACCAGCCGCAGCTTCTACTATGAGAAAGAGTAAATTGTCCTTTAAAACCCACTATAATTCTCTAATAATTAAACAAGAATTTAAAAAATAGCTCATTGTGAAAATATTAATCTAAATTTTTCCGATTTAATCTTTACTGTAAAGGCATATTAGCCAATTGCTTTATTGGTCAATCTAAAGAAAATACTGGGAAACCTTTTGTAGAAAGCAAATGATCTGTTCTGTAAATGAAAATGCTCTGTTCTAGAATTACTACTAGAGAGTAGAAAAGCATGGTAAAGACCATGTGTCCATTCTAATGAGCTTAAATTCCAAATGTGGGAATACTCACAATGAACTGCTTGCAAACAAGCTAAAGAATTATTTGCAGACATTATTTGGCAAATTCACTGAATAAATTATTTACTATGAATTATTCACCCAACTCTATTCCTTACCCTCATCAGGCATTAAAGCCATCGAAACTTGAGCTTTATTGTTAACCATTATAATTATGAATTATAATTAATTCTTAACACTGTTGTCAAGAGACTGCGACATGACTGAAAAGGGTGCAACATTCCAAAGGTATCAATGACACAAATAATTCCCTCAATGCAAAACATGGCATTAAAATAGGCTGAAAATAAATCACTATCAATGAGTAAGCAATATCATAATTTGCTACTAAAACAGTTAACATTTCAAATGTTAATTCTTCTATTCTCTGCAGCCCAGATAACAATGATTCACTGAGCTTGAGAAAGCTGCAAGCAAATCTAACTAGGCAACGCAAGGGAAAAAAAGAATTACTTTGGAGAATTTACCTCCTATCTCTTTGTAGCAGTTGTTGGGCAATTTTTAAAGCATTATTTACTTTGTAGCTTAGTGCTACTGAGAATCATGCTATATAAATATCGCTCTTTTTTTTTTTATATATATAAAAATAAAAATAATGCAGAAAATTAGAGATGATAGCCCCTATACCTGTTCACTGTGGTCATCCTACCTACAAGAAAGGCATGAATGAAATATTCATTTGAAATGGAGCCCATACTCCTCTAACTCTTTGTAAGTAAAACTGAATACCTCTAGGCTTAGTGTCTTTGTTTACAATTTTTTCCTGGAGCAATTGTATCCAAATTTTATTTCTTTCAGAATTTTTTTTTTTTTTTGTGGTGCTTCTTTCAAATGGTGAGATTAACAGATACTTCATATAAGAGTGTTTGATCTAGAGTTTTGAGCCCATTAAAATATTTTCTCTATAGTGTGATGTCCTTAATACTGTATTTCCTGTTGAGATAATCTTGTCATAGTAATTGTGGTTGTTCTCAACAATATTAAGCTCCATTTTGATTTGGTTTTGAGTCTACATGTTTGCTTAGTTCTTCTACCAGTATGACTAATTAGAATATTTGACATCTGAGCTTCAAAGTTTTCACTACTTACATGGTCATTTGAAATCTGGAGGCCAGCAGGTGCCCTATTCATTGCCTAAAAAATCCTAAGAAACATAATTTTTATTGCAGTTGATGTTACAGAAAACTTCGGATTATGGTTACAGCCATCTAAGTTTTGCTGCATGTTACCAGTCATTTTGGTATATGCTAGCACAGCACATTTTATTCCGATTGGTTGAACAGTTGTGACACAGAGTTTTCTTAAAGACCAGCAATATTTCTAAGTATTCTGCAAGACAAAAAACCTCATGAAACATTTCTTTTGAGGAGATATTTTTACCCTTCATTCCTGTTAGTGTCATAAGAGAAATCTGTGAAGCCAGTACAGCATTTGGACCTAATTACCTTAAAAAATACCCAACACTAAACAATTCTCAAATAATTGGAATATTACTACTCCTGTATTGCCTGTCCATGTAGCTGACATGAACATCTAAAGATTTCAAAGCTGTGTAGAAGTTTTCTTATATTTAAGAGACAAGAAAGTATCAATAATTATGACAGCTTCCATGACTTGATCATAATTAGAGTATATCCAATACTTTTCTTAGCTAAGAACCATATTTAAAATAAATGACCCATCAAGTAGTGTTTGGAATACAAACTGAAGGTTAAAATAATTCTCATATGGGCAAAACGTTCTTATTCCTATAAAGTAGTATGACTCTATATAAATGTGAAAGATATCTGTCACTACCATAACACTTGTTTTTTGAACGAGAAGAAGGAAGGACTATGTTAAGTAGATAACTGCATCTTAAAAGTTCATGGCTATGCATGTTGCTTGAATGCAGTGGCAAACTAATTTAGTTCCACTTGTGATCTTGCAATAAATTCTGTCAATCAGGATGGCATTAATAAAAAACTTCAATCTAAACAGAAGTGCTGTGCAGCGTGTATAATGTATACACTCATTGAAAGAGGCTGAAAAGATTGCAGTCACACAATTAGGGTAACATTTGACAGCTTTAATCACTTCGAATCTCTTCACATCACTTTTAAATGTCAAAACCACCTCCAGAGATCTCATCAGAACAAAGCGTTACTTAAATTGCAAATGAAACTATCCAAATTCAGCACACTATTATTAAAAATATAAAAAATGCCCCACATTATTTTATAAAAAACGTTCATAAAACATTCTGTGATGCAACATTGAAACGAGCAAAACAGGAAACAACTATGGCTCATTAAAAAAAAGATATTAATGCTAAATTTACTCTCCATTAGCATGTCACAGGATGTTATTTTTCACACTGTGCTATGCTGTCTTCCCCAAGCAACAAGGATTACTTGTTCCATATAAAAAATTAAGAGTATTTAAAGTATGAGATCTTTATAATTTGGTGAGGAATAATAGGTGGCTGTGAATAGTTTTTTGTATTGATGTGATATATCAAAAGGCTGTTTATCCTTTTTATTTCTCTTTTTCTTGGTCCCTTTTCTACTGAAAAAGTAGCTTCTACCTCCATGACATATTGCCATGTACTCTGTGTGACTTACTTGTATACAAACAATAGGCATTGATATATCCTTATGTTTAAATATATCCTTTAATTTGTTGTTATCTCTCTGTTCACTGAACCGTACTTTTGAAGAATTTAAAAATGCGGTAATATTAAATCTATTTCTAAAAACCCCTCATTTTTTTCAGTTTACAATATCCCAGTTGTTAAGTTATTTTTTATGATTTTACTATTTTTAAATTGTTAGTTCTTTTCCCATGTAAAACACTATTCAAACTGAAAAATGACCAGAAAGAATCTCTTTGTGCCAATAAAGTATTTTTTCTAGCTATTACTCAGAACATATTCCTGTTGTGAAGCCAACAGCACTTTACACACATCATTGTACTCTTTGATAGCCTTTCTTTTGATAGCTTAGCAAGAAAACCAGCCACTAGAAAGTTGAGATCCTAATAACAGCTACAGGTGGATATTTTTTGTGATCCTTTGAAAATCTCTTGGATGATCTCAGGCTGGGTGCCGAAGTAAAACACTAGCTTCTTCCTTTTTTTTTTTTTGTTTCCAGAGGTTCATGATATCCTAGTTTTTTTGTTTCCAGAGGTTCATGATATCCTAGATTTTGAAGATGCTGAGAAAACTTAGTCCTACTGTGTCCAATGTGATTTTAATAGAAATTACATTTTCTTATCATTACAAAAATCAAGACTCCTAAAGATATCATGAAGCATTGTGTAGTTGACAAATATTAGATACCAATATTTAAAATTAGTCTTAAGTATGTGCTTTAGTTTTATTATTCATAGCATTGTAGTTAAAAGCCAGCTTTTCTGGAATGTTACATTTGATTTAATTAACTGTTAATCTATATTCAGCCTAAAGAATGAAGATAGAATAGAACAGGAAGAAAGTTATTCCTGTTGAGATGTACAGGAGTCACTTGCTGTTGAAAAATATTTTACAACTGCCCCTCTTCCAGACTCGAGAACCGTTGCACCAATCAGTAAAATTTAAACAGCATCTAGTTTGGAAAGGATACAGATTATCAGTAATATATGGACTTGTAGCCAGGAGAGACCACATGCAGCATGCCTATTAACAGGTCACTGAGTTTCTTTCTCTTTTCAGTATACCTCAGTGCACAGCAGCTAGTTTTCTCGCTCAGCAAGCAACACACAGCATGTGCAACTTTGAACAATCCTACACTGCAGGGAATATTTTGCAGAAGCTACATGATAAGATTACCAAATGGCTTTCTCCTTGCTCTCTTTGTCCTTGAGTTTGCTACCTCCAATGATGGGGCAACATGGTGCATGATGTAAGGGAAAGGTGAGTCGCCTAAGCGTCACATACCCTAAAACGTGTTTTGATATTAGTAAACATGATCCTTCATATTTCTAGGTTTAAGCACGTTTCTAGGTTTCCTGCCTTTGTAGGTAGTGTGCAGTCAGATTGCCTGATTTTCCTAACAGGCTTTACACCTTGAGAAAATTGCAAACATTTTGTGACTTGCCCTGCAACCATGACACTGAGTGAAGTCTTGATGCTGTTGACTTCACTGGAATTTCATCTATTATGTATAGGGCTAATTCTAGATCGCAGTATGAGCCAAGTTATATTTCTTATTGCACTACGTTTTTTTTGTGTGACCTTGTATGAGTCATTTTATCTCAGAGGACCTCACTTTTTTCATATGTAAAATTCCCAGAGAACATAAATATTCCTTATTTTATTGCCTTGCAAGTTTCTTCAATCAAAAGATTCAAAGTAAGTGCAAGATACTGCTCCAATTACTATATATACGGTGCTGACCAGAAGGGATCTTTTTATTCTATTTGGGCATTTGTAGATCTGAGCTGTGGCACCTGTTCAAGTTGCAGCCTGGTTGTTTACTTTCTTTATCTCATAGTGTCACATACAGTGGCATGTTTGAAAAAACATTGAGGTGACTGGAAGTTCCTCCCACAGGGACAAACACTCTAATGTGAACATATATTATTCACTAGGTTATAAGCAAGGGAAAGCAATTACAGCAGAAAGAAAGAAATGCTGCTGTAGTGGCAGCATTCGGTGTGTTGTAGAGCAAAAACAGAAGAATATTGAAAGTCAGGAGTTGGATAAACTTATCATCTGTTACTATCACAGTATTGACTGAAGGCCAGACAAGTTTCAAGGCCTTATTAAAGTTGATCTGTACACACAGTTAGTAGAAAGACAATAGCTGACTTAAAGAGCTTGCAATCTAATCAAAGGCTTATTATGAGAAAGTCTTTCCACAAGGGGTTGAAAAACCACAAATGGATACATAGGGGCAAATAGAGACAGCTTGTCTGCTCAATTAGATGTTGATTCAACATTCTCAAACCAGCTCTGAGAGAGACAAAGAATGCTGGCATGGGGCCACTCTTGCTTGTGGCCAAGAGTCAGACTAGAATGATGAAACACGGTTTCTGAAAATGAGGTCAAAAAGGGAATAGACTTAGCAAATTTGTTGCAAGAGCAAAACACGTGGTCAGTAGTTTTGGCCAAAAGTTTTAAACGTGATATATCATCAAGGATCCAGTAAGCAGATTGCTTGCTGGTACAGTAGTGTTAGAGAGCATAATTATTTCCTTTGTTGAGGAATACTGTGTCATTTGGCTAAAAAACAGATTTAGAATTTACTGTAAAAGAGACTCTGACTTTCTTACTTCGATACCTGTGTAGTTTTGTAAATGCAACTATGCTGGCCTCAAACAACAGATTGTCAGAATTATTTTGTGATAACTATCTATGAACTGTACTGTAGGAACTTTTGATTGGTACTGGAAGCAATGGAAGGAATGATGTAAAATTTAAAAGATTACAAATTTTCTGTACTGTGATAGAAACTGTGCCCCAATGAGAGCCAACATTCTCTCCCAAAATTCTTGGAAAATCTTAAAAGATACCTTTATGGAGAACATTCCTTTTTTTCTTTGGCTTAAAAAACTTAACTGCAATGAAAAATAACTTTTTAAAAAGAAATTAATTTTAATATTAATTGCAATTTAAAAGGTAAAGCTTTTTTCTGGTATATACTGCCCCATTGGTGCATTTGTCGTAGTCATTCAAACTGCTCTTTCCCGCTCTTTTTTTGTATGCTAAATGCCTAATGTGTTATCAAATGGTATGTTTTCTTCCTCAGTTGGCATAGTACTTAAAGCATTTGTGTGTGTATATATAAAATGTAAGCTTTTTACTAATCAATTGTAATTCAAAACTCGTCTAAGGACTAAAAAAGACAAAATTATTAGCAAAAGAACTGGGCATGCCCAAGGCTGATGTCCTGGTGAGGAGGGAATTATTTTAATAAGTGTGAGAAAGAGCTTTAAGAATCTAGCTTTCCCACTGGGAAAAGAACTGAGCACAGTATGAATCAAAGTTCTAAAGTAAACTAAGCAAGATAGACTGTTACACCATTTAGCAGGCCAGCTCTTTAAGTTAGATTATCCAAGCTTTCAGAATGTAAAGAACCTTTCTTCAGGGATGAATTATGGATATCATGTTAAATTTATAACCCACTTCCATTACAAAGACCTATTTTAGCCTCTTGTCTAATTATGATTTAGAAAATTAGTTTGGCCTGAAAATTGTCTGATTTACTCTAAAGGCAAAGGAGAATGTTTCCACAGAGTGCAAAGATAATTTATGGCACATTTTTTCAGGTAAAGGTCATTCAATTATTTCCCTGATTTAAAATTTTGTCTTTTCATCTGACATTTCTTTAGCTCCACCTAGGTCAGGAATAGATTATTGTTATCTCTCCAAGTCTACTTATTTTTTGTTCAGTTGGGGTTTTTTTGTTTATTTTGTTGTTGTTCTTTTAAAGTAGAAAGCTATTGAAAACTCGTGAATTCTAATTCACAAAATGATAATACATATTCATCATCAATTTTTGTAGCCTCTTGTTTCCTGTCACAATTCCACCGATCAGGGCAAAAAAAGCCTCCAAGGAGAAGGGTTAGACTGAGGTTTTTGTAAAGGGCAGTGTATATGTGTACATTTTTCTCTCTCATAGATAATTGTAAAGTTATGTGGATAAGATATTCTCAGATGTATGTAATATAATTTTAATTTCCATTTCATAAAATAATGAAATATAATACCTTTGTGAAATGGGAGGAGTAGACTACTACTATACACCTTACATAAAAATAATTTGAAACAAATTCTTTAATAGAAAAATGATCTTTAGATGCTCCCTATAGCAATACTAGTGTATTGCTCCAAACATCCAGCATGAGTTTCTTCCTTCTTTCCTGTTCCTCAAAGTTTGAATCCCATCTTAATGATTTCACCAATTACAACCAAATCATTCTTCATCTGGGACCTCAGCACTCCACTGACAAAGCTGAGACAAATGTTGTCATGGAGGCTCCCAGAGAGAAATCCAGACTCCCTTAAAAGGTAAATTATAATTTGGAGACAACCACAAACTAATCAAAATGTAATAGGAAAATAATTTCTCTCTAGTCTGTGTTTGTCTATGCAGTTACTCCAAGCCTGATTCAATAATACTACTTTCTGTTTCTTATGGACAGCCCATGGACGAAAACTCTGTTGCAGCTACTCAAAGAAAAAAAAAAAAAAAAAAAAGGTAGAGAGCAGCGTACATATGTGAAGCTATACCATTTAATGCTTACATGCAGAAAAATGTTCCATGATGTCAGGTAGAATGAGAATTTACAGTATAATCTCTTTCAGCTACTCTCAAAAATCTCCCATCAAATTTCTGCTTGCAACCTCTTAGTCTACTCTACCTTTGAGTGATACATTAGAACATAAAGGTGTAAAAAGCACCTTTAGAATTACTTGGAATGTCTGTAATAGGAGATGGTGAATAGAGTAAGGACCTGCATTTACATTTTTCCCATGTTTTCCCTTAGAAACTATGCTTTCAACATTCCTTCTGAAAGGAATTTCTTTTTTAACAATCATTGCTATTATTCATACAGCTTCTAAATGGCAAATTGTAAATGCTGGGTATTGGTGACTTGATTCAAGTGAGGCTGAAACTTGGGGAAGAGGGTTCACAGATTGAATTAGTACATTATAAATAATAAAAGAATATTTGCAGGAAAAAGTAAATTGCCAAAATAAATGAGAATGAAGAACAAACTCAGCCATGTCCTGAGGAGCAAGCATTTTTAATTGTTATTTTTCCATTTGTTTCCTTGCCTGTGGTATCTCTATGATAGACACAATAAAGTTTATTCTAAAATGTAAAGTGTGAATGCTAGTCTTTGTGGACTAAAAAGGAGTGCTATAGCCCCCTTTTGCAGCACAGCTGCCATCCTTTCTCTCTGGTTCTTTCTCCCTTTTCTCTTAGCCCTGTGCAGCATTACTTAGTGCAGGGTCTGCCAAACAAGAGGTGAGAGATGATGGACCCCCTGAGGAATGAGAAAATGGAGAGGCTGACTGCACACATTGCACATGAATAGCAGGAGGAGATGCTATTCTGCTCTGGTTCCTTTCTGCCATCTAAAGGTATCCTCTAAAGTAACTTAGCATTACATAGTGCTTTGAGCAATGAACTGTGAGAAAACAGAAAACCTGGGTTCTATCCCTCACTGCATAATTTTGAATAAATCTCTTGCCTGGACTCAGTTTCTCAATTTGTAAAACACTCATTATGACTATCTTTTGAAAACTACTTTATGATGTGTGGCTGGAAAGCAAACTAGAAGTGAAACATTTCTTTAAATCAGCTCTTCACTGATGTAGCAATGGAAAACTGAGATAACAGATGTGAAGGAAAAATACAAATATTTCTAGTGCTGAGACTAGCACTGTCCTACATGAGAGTCAGCTTGGGCATCTCATCCATTACACAGTAGTGCATAACCTGCTTATCTTCTTATTACAATAGATAGTTGATTATAGGCAGCTATGAATGTTAAAAAAAGAAAGGGTAGGAGGAGAGAAGAACATTGATAGCTGCATTTTCTAAATCATGAGGGGAGTCAGGAAGAGAAGTTTTGCTTGGATTTTGTACCAACTAGAATGTTTCTGTACTTCCACTGTAGCAGCAGATATTGAACTCAATGACCAAGTGGTCTTCCTGGTCCTTATTTCTCTGAATCCCAAAATTTGAGCAGCATCTATCTCCTATGTTTACTAATAGTAAAAATCTGCTACTTTATGGTCTTCTCACAGGCTCATACAATTCTAGGGTAGTGGAAGGGAACACAGATCTCTTTATGAATAAATGCACGCTTTAATGAGAAAAGCTAGAAGTGCGTACGTAGAGCTTGCACAAAATCTAGGACTTAGGCAAGGGCAATAACTGCGGAGATGTCTTGGCTATTGACTACAGTACCACTTTAATCAGGACAGAAAAAAGTATAATTTTGAGTCTGGGGAAGACATGTTCAGAGGGATTATATCTTTATTTTTATGTCTAATTTATTGTTATTACTTCATGTTAAGCATAGCATCTAACTCCTTCTTTGGACTTTACTATTAGTCTCTCTGGCTACATCTGTTCCTGGATAAATCTACCCTGCTGATGCCTTGGCCATGTGGTGGCCTGGCTCATATCCATGCTGCTCAAGTTTTTGTGCCCTACAAAAGGAATGAATAAGGTCAACTGTGTCTTTACTGCTTATCAGCAGACATATGTCATGCTGTTATAACTATCTCATTATCCTTTATTTGGCAATACAGGACCTTCTTTATACACTCCTCCGTGAATGAGCTGGCAGGAGAGCAAAACCAGTGAAGACATTGTTTAAGGAATCAAGTTCCCTCGGAGTTCCAAATACGGCAGATCTCATACCTACAGTGTATACTGAATAGACATCTGGTAGACTGACCTCTGAACCATGTTTGGCAACTGTGCTGAATGGACTGCTTGATCCAACCTAGACTGGAGTTATAATGCTAGCATAAATGTCAATAAAGACACATGCATTAGAGAGTTAGGGTCCTGGTGCAAAAAGTATGATGAGCAAATTTAACTACATCCATTTGCAGTGACCCGCTGTCCCATTTCTAAAGCAATATAATAATGCCTTCCTTACTCATATGCTTATTGGGGCATAAAACCTTGAATGGCTCTAAAATGCACAGAAGTCAATAATAACTTTGACTGGTAGCTTTCATTGGATTTTGGCATGCCTGTAGATTAACGGGTCAATGGAAGACTGCTAAGAAAGCTCAGGCTATTGTGTCTTCCGAGCTGTTATACAGGGTTCTACACCAGACCAAGAGAATTCTGTTCAAAAAGACATAAAACCACTTATGAAGAGTTAGGACTGGGCTGGCTGCTAGACAAATCACAGCTGCTATTAAGCCCTCTCCCTTCGCCAAAACAGAAGAGAAAGGGAATCAGGGAGAGATACTTCTGGGTTGGGAAAGAAAACTAAACTGCTTTAATGATAAGAATAGTAATAAAATAAAATACATGCAAATATATACAAAATCAATATTGAATCCAGCTCTTTTGAGGGCCATTATGTCACTGTCACCACTGATGCTCTGGGCAGATACTGGCGAAGTCCCAGACTGGACTCAGCGACAGATGGGAACTGGATTCAGGAGCTGAATTCTGATACTGCATTCAGGAATGCACGGATTTTGGTCAAAGGCAGAATGGACAGAGTCCTCCTTAGACATCAGCGATAAAGAGAAAGTAGTAAGAATAACTTCTGATTAATTATGGCTTAATATAAAATCTTAATTTTAAATCGGTAATAACCAGAAAACAATCCCCCAACATGTAACTAAATCACTGTCATGCTCATACATTTTGTAAGAGTTACAGTAGAGGTGGTATTTAGACAGGGTTATTTTTCTTTTTGATGAGTTTAGTAAGTATATTCCAAACAGAAACAGGAAGAAATTTAGCCTAACACATTTTTAAAACAAAGAAATGGCTTGTTGGTTTGACATGCACATGCACGCACACAGACAAAAAAGCCCCAGCGTAAACAAGAAAATTTAGAAAGAAAGACATGATAAAAATGTGAACATCTATGGCCTCACAAATGAAAAGAAGAACATTTAATCGTGAACACCAAGAAAAAAAGTGAAAAAGGGAGTTGATGGTGAGGTTAAGCTGGCTGGGGCAGCAAATGAGGAAGATAGATATCTTCAGCAGCTGTATCAGCAGCTATGCATGATATCAAAAAAAGTGCAACAATGAGCAGTGACTGGATTGTTTCTGTAACTTACCTAGATGAGAACAATCATTTGGATCCGTGTTTTTGTTGCATGTGAAGGAGACAGAATTATAGAAAATCTTGTAGGAAAATAGATGGAGAGAAAAAAAGTATCCTCAAGCAGCTTAAATTTTCAGGGGAAATGTCTGAGAGGAGATCCATAGTTCTTTCCTAAACAGAAGGGACAGGAATGTTCAGTGTCACATGGACAAATGGGAAGAAGATTTTAAAGGGAAGTATAGATTATATTAAAATTTTGATTATAAGTTTTTTAAACTGGAGAAAGACTGTTATGGAAGACAGAGAGAAAAGAAACTTACATTGAATAGGTGCTTAGGTTGTTCTGTAAAGATATTCATTAAAGAGGTATTTTTGATTTTGTTTTCAGTCTCTTGGGATAAAGCTGAACAATTTTGCTAAAATAGATTATTTTTATTCCTCCAAATCAGGGTGGAAAAAATATTTTATAAGCACAGAATTGTTCTAGTAAAAAGAACTTTAATGATTTCCAAAAAATAAATGATCAGTGGTTCCCTTGCGATCATATCTGTTCTGGAGGTAAGTCTTTTACTTAGGACACTTCAGAAAAAAATGAGAAAACTTCTAACATTAACATTCATATGGTAAGCTTACTAGAAAATGATGATAAATATCTGAAAAATGACTTACATGATCCTTCATATGGAGCTATCCTCTGATACATCATGGAACACAAAATAGTGGTACAAGTTTCAATTATTACACAAATAGCAAATTGTGAAGCTTTAAACATGGAGTAGGATTTTAATTACAAACTTGTGATTCAGACCACATTCATGAGAATGTTTTCGAGGTCTTGAAAGGACTCTGGGAATAACTTTACACAAACCTGAATACTTTATAGCATAGTCAAAAATCATTCTCTAGAAATATGTTTTGATGCCCAGTCAAATAAAAATTAGAAAATTTAGTTAATTTTTCTTTAAATAATATAATCCTAAAACTCAAAAACTCGGGCTGAAAAGGGATAAAATGAAATACGTACAGACTTGGGTTTTTTTCTTTCTCAGATAAAGAAAATAACAATTTTCACTTGTAAAGTACTTTAATACTAAAACTCCAGAGAAGATAAAGAAATGAGTTCAGCATGCAAAATTAATTCCTAAAAAATACTTAGGTAAATGTAAACTTAATGCTGAATTTCTTTAAAAATTTTCTTTCTTTTTCAGTCTCTGTTCTACAAATATTCTGGTCAGCTGGTTCATGCTATTTCAGACTATACTGGAAAATAGTCAATGGTCTTTACAGAAAAGAACTGCTAGCTGTTGCCTTTTATCAAAATACACAGGCAAATCAATTAATGTAGTGGTGCTGGCAAATAGTGGAATAGGGGATCAAGTAAGTTTATCTATAAAGAAGGGAAAAGATACTTCCTCGTTTCTCTGAGGTGTCAAAAGGAAGACCAAAACTCCACCTAATAGGTGAATAGTGGTTAAACAATCAGCTAAAAGAAGGTAAATTAATCCTTAGTCTCAAAAGTGCTCTGTACTTGTGGCCCGTGTGATCATATTGTCACCGATTTTAATCTTCAGTACAGCTCTACGTGATGATAGGAGCTAACTGCAGATGGAAGGTTTTAAGGTACAGCCAGATTGTATGGTGATTCATTCAGGTCTTGCTTTCATTAAGCTTAGGAAGCCCCATTGCCATTCATATTGTTACTAATTAAACCAAGTAACAACCAGGAACTCTGCATAAAGTGGAAGTCCTATGTTTTGGTCCTGCTGAGCTGCGTAACTTTCTACATGACACATTTATTGTAATTTAAAAGTTTTATGTGTATTCTTCTTGTGCATGCCAAAATGGAACTGAATTTTTCGAAGTTTATCAATGAGAAGCAGCTTGTTTAGCAAATGGAGCATCCTCTCCTAGATTATTTTAGTGTTGTACTGTGCCTTGTACTATGACATCCTTTAATTCCTATTTCATGCCTAAAATTTAAAATTAGATATGCTCAGGAAGTTGGAAAGAATTTTTCATTTTAAATATTCTCTGGATTTCCTTCTGATAAGCATAGTAAAGTTCTAGTTGGGGCTGCATCTTAAATGGTTGGAGGGCACACTTTCAACATTTGACTGAATTTGCAGCTAGGATAAGGAATGGCCTAGCAGCAATGATGAAAACCACATTTCAGTATCCTGGGGAAAAGGAAGATGTCTGGTCATCTCCATTTTTTGTTGTAAATGGCAAAAGTAGAACTATTTCTATCAGCTGGCGTGTACAGAATAGCTTTTATGTTTTGCAATAATAATAAGTAGTGCAGAGAACACATAATATATGTTTATATCATTACTTATCTTCAAAGAAGAAAAATATTTTTATTGTAACATCTTTCAAAGTTTATTTTGTAAATTTATTCTCTTCAAACAACTTTCAATTACAGTAGTCAGTAAATGCCACTGAGGTATGAAATGAGTAATTGATAAATACATTCGTTTCTTTCTCACTGCATAGGTACTTAAGCATTACAATGGGTGGGCAAAACATAATAATTAGTTTTGTTCAAGATAAAAAATATATCTAAAGAAGAAATGATTTGCTAGTCGTGATTCTCATGACAATGTCAGAATCAATTGAAACACAAATGAAACAGTTTGTTAACTATAAGTACTGTTTTTTCAGCTCATGGTTACAATAAAAAGATCTTTTGTTGTAAGAAAATTTTAAGTCTACAGTTTTAAAAACATTACATTTACCTTGCAAGATAATTTTTATTTGGTATGTTTTTGAAAACTGAAGAAGTATTAATACCTGGGGAATTACATAACCATACTCACTAACATTATTATTAGCCTTATTCATTCATTATTGAAGTTTAATTTTATTAGACTCCTGACACATTTGTCCTGGAAATCAAGCATCACTGCTGTCTTCATGTGTGAATTGCCTCCAGCAGTCAAGCTTTCACCCATATCTGCTTGTATGCATCTACACAGCCCATAGCTCTCTCCACAGAAGTGCTCAATGCCAGTCTATGTTGCACAAGGGGAGTGAGGTGCTGGTGTTTCTAAAGTAGCAGAGGCTGCCCTAGTCCTGGAAGCCGGCACTGCAGCAGCACAATACAGCACCAGAGCTAATCAGTCCTGTTAAAAAATGAGTGACTATACAGGCTTGAATTCAGTGCCACACTGACATGGGAAAATGTTTTTGTGAAATATGGGAGTTGAGTAGTTTTTAGGGCATCAATGCAGAGCTTTCATATGCTGGTATGCTGCTTACAGAGCTGTTTGAGAAAAAAACAGAGACTCCAATCTCACTGTAGGCTGCTGGAGAAAATCGAGTCATCTGGACAGGTACAGACTAAGTCAATTCTCTCGGCTCCCATGCAGGAAACATAAGGAAAGATTATTTAGTGCTGGCTGAGTTCAGATATGGTTTTGGCCTTTAGGAGTCAAGCCTTATGAAATACAGTGTAATTCTATCCGTGCACACAGGCAGACCATTAGGCTCCAAAAGCACGTGATTTCACTCTCGGTGGCATGGCCAGTTAATCAGCTACTGTCCACAGCCTTCCTCCCACTCAAATGTTGCCTTTTTCATGTGTCAGCAGAGCTGTGCACACCGCATGGAAATGCAATGAAGAAATGGCATGGATAAAAAAAAAAAAAATCTTCATTTGTATCCCCCTACTACTTCCTTTTTGTCTTCAACTCTCACTTCTCTGGTGCAGTTCATTGTGCAGCCTCTCACCTGTACTCACATGGACACAGAATGGAAACAAGATGGGGCAGAACTTACCAGGTAGGACAACAGCATCCCAGGCTAATGCCACTCCTTGTATGGGAGAAAAAAATAAAAATCATTCCTTTCATCTGGCTAGCAAACAATTTGATAAATATCTTACCAGAAATGAGTTTATTAGAAGTCAGAAATAACTATTAACTCTTACTGTGTGGAATTCACTCCCATATTGCAACAGAGAGAGGAAGTGAATAAACTTCTTATTTTGGAACATAAACCTCCTTCTGTGCTTTGCAGCTGCTCACAGCTGGGTTTTTTGCTCCTTGAAACTAGTTATATCTAGTAATATCTACTTTTAAAGGCTACTGGATCAAATCACCTTTCCCTTTCATGGGTATGGATGTTTTGTCATTCAAATGAATTAACTCTCTTTCAAAGCAATTGAAAAGCTTGCAGACCCCTGGTGATCCACAATGCGTGGTACGTTTGTCATTGGCTAATCTTGTTTTAATGGACAGGGTTTCTTGCTCTTTATTTTAGTGAAATCATTCATTTTGTAATTAAAGTAAGTGCTTATAAAAATGTTATCCAAATTGTTATGTTTTTTAACAAAATGAAAGTCATCATTTTACCTTGCACCGATATTATGTTTAGTTTATTCCATTCAAACAGAGAACTGATTAATTAAATCTGATGAGACAACAGTATATGTTTTTTCTATTGACTTTTCTAAATCTATTTGCACTATCAGGACTTTTTTTTCCCCATTTCTGGAAATAGCACAAAAATAAGCTAAAAGCGCACACAAACAATAAAAAGAGATATGCAAAGGACTTCCAGACAACTCCATTAAATATATTCTTCTGATAATACACAGAGCCTTCCTTTCTCCTTCATTTATGCTTTATGTCACCTCTTGAAACATTCTCTCCAGAGTATTGAATGCTTTTTAATGTTTTCATATAGCAATCAATAATTATCAATTATACACTTAGTCATATAGTGCCAAACCCTTTCATTTAATACTTGGTTCATCAATTGTTCATATATACGTTCTGTCAAGCAGCTTAATGATATGATTGAATTGTGTGCTATTGATTTTCTATCTGTCAAGTTTATGCAGTGATTTGGAAATACTGCGCTTATACACTGATGTAATTTCCTTGACTTCAATAGAGTCATTATTCCGTTGGTGTAAGGGACTTGATAATCAGATTGCCAAACAACTGGAGTGAAAGATCTTTTTGGTGAGGGTATAATAGTGCCCTCTACAGTCTCTTCACCTAACATGGTTAGGTTCCAGTTCCTTTTAAAACGTAAGGGTTCCTTTGTTTGGATATACTTGATTGCATATACTCTAATTATGCTTGTAATCTAATTCTAAACAAATCTATATGAGCCTTCATTGTTTAGAAATATATAGGTTAATCATGAGATAGATGGGCGTGCCAGAATACTGTTAAAAAGATGCCATCATCTTTGAAAAATCAAAATAAATCAAAACCTTGACAGTGAATTGAAAATGTGGAGATCACTGTGCTTGCACACGATATTTGCAGTGAATCTGAGATACACTGGAGTAAAACCAGTCAGTTCACTGATTTGATACCTATTACGATAAAATTACCCAGGTCAGTTAGATATTAGCTAGACAGCAAACATAAGACTAATGAGAATTTTGAACAGTCAACACCTCTTACAGCACTGTATTTCTAGTGCTGTTGAAAAAGTATTTCCTTTTTTTAATTGTTCTGAAATACTACCTTTCCAAAAGAATACGTTTCTTTCCCTCCTGCAACTTGAATTTTCTTAAGAAAAGACAAAGATTGGTAATATTATCTCAAAGAATGGATAGAGTAAAAATGCTGTATATTACAGCTCTTCAGTAGTGTCTTGCACACATATATATTCTAAAAAAAACCCTGAAAATAATTTCTCTCATGGATACTTCTTTGTTTCTTGACTTCTTAACCTTCTACCTTCTTCCTGCCAGGAAGAAAAAAAACACAACAAGAAAAAAAAAAATCACAATCAAACAAAAAGAACCCCTCAACCTCTACATAACTGACAACAACTTTGAATGACAGCGCGTGGAGCAAAGGATATATATTCAATCACCTTAGTCTTATAATGGGTTGCTTTTCATATTCAAATAAATGCCCACTAATAAATACCAGAATCATAAATGCATCCCAGAAGGAAATCTCATTAAAACTTTTTCATCCCATCCTTCTATGTCCTCTCCAAATGTCAGAGATAAGATCAGCTTTATAGTACTCCTGGAAGATTAACAAGTATAAATTTTTTGAAGCAGTTGGGGTAAGTAAATCTTAGTCAAGAGACTTCTCTGACAATTCTTCCCTCATGCTTAAATTATAGAAACTAAAACTTAACTGTTACCAGCTTAAGTATTCCCATTTTCACAGCATGATGCATGTAGAAATAAAATCTCTCAACCTGAAAACAAGCTGTTAAGGGCTTCGAAAATCAGTGTTGCCATATAGTTGTGGGAGAGTGTGTGGAGTTATTCCTGAAACTGACTTAAAGAAGAAACTCCTAGAAGAATCTCCATGGATTGTATATTCCAGGGAGGCCAATAGAGCGAACATAACTAGTACCTATCTTGAAATGGGTCTACCTCAAACTTTCAGCTGAGCCTGTAGCTAAGGTTATTCCAAAACATCTGTCTCTTTGGGGTTGAAATTAAACTTCAAATATCCTAACAAAAGTCTATCCTATTGTTAGAATTAGGTCTTGATTGTAGCTGGATCAAAAGAAAAACTTTGCTGCTACTGTCTGTGTTCTAAAACAATATATATAGTCATGGGAAAAATGGAGAAAAATCTGCTTTTCAGAAAATTAAAATAATAGTTGTGAAAGGCAGCAACTTGGCAGATCTGAATATTGATATTCCTTATTTTTGTAAAACATATCATTGTAACTTTTAAGGTTCCAAATTCATTGCATGTAAGCAACAGATACCTTTATGAATTCAGGCCTATGTGTATCGGAATTCAAATACATCCATGCAGTTTAGCAGTTTTACCTTAACACTGAGTCAGAAGGGGCCACTTTCAGAGCAGCAAGGCAAGTCTGCTTCACTGCGATAGGAATTCTGTAATAGAGACATGCAGTATTGTGACATCTCTGAGTTGAAGCTACAATAAACAGCAAAATCTTTTGGTCTCTAGCGGTTCAGTAACAATTTAAAATCAAAGATCTTCTAATCCCATATCATCTCCATGCTATTACTCGACTCCTTGGTGTGTAGCATAGAATAATTTAATTCCTCCAAGAAATGGCATGTCCTGCAGTGAGAAATACAGGAAAACTATACCAATCCCAGTCCCGGTCTTTTGCTAAGCTTTCTGACACTTTCAAGAAAGTTTTTCTTGGTTTCATTCCTTCCGGCCCTTGTCTAAAATCTCTTGTTACAGAGTATTATCTAATTTGAAGCTCTCTTAAGGTCAGTCTAGTCACTGGTTATGCAAAATTAGGTGGCAACAGAACTTGTCTCATGTTAAAATAGGGGAATAAGCCATGGCAAAGCTATAGAACTCCTATCAGCTTTAAATAAAATGTAATACAGTGTCATATTACTTGAAATACTTGGAGCAAACATCTAGATATGACCACTGTTAACATCTTTCATTGCTTCTAAAGTATTACAAGCATGAAACACGCTGCTAATCATGCTGTAAGCATGTTTGTATACAAAAACTGATGACTGTGCTTATGATAAGAATCTCAGTTTTAAATGTCTCTGAGAATTCAACACGGATTTTGGAATAGCACCTGAAAAATACGTGTGGAATTGCAGAAAAATCATCCAGATTGCCCACACTGTAGGTAATTTGAATACATCTCATCATTGTCAGATACATGATATATCTCTGCTAGAGCTCTCCTTTTATGTGTCTGGAGAATACCTCATAAATTATGAACTCCCCAAAAGTTCTGATTTTCTAGTTTCATTAAAACAGCTTATCTCTTGCACAAAATGAAGGTGAGTTTTGTGAGAATGCTGAAATGCTTAAAAGGACCAGTCTGTGAAGAACATAGCTCTGAGTAAACAAACCCACTAATCTTTACTAGTATACTCCCACTTAAAACATTTAAAGGTATCATTAAAAGGGATTTGAATATTAGGCAATGTTTTTCACTGAAAACTCTATTCAGCTCCCTTACAGGGTGACAGATTAACAGGTAAATGCAATATAGATATTTCTATTAGTTGATTAACTGTTCTCAGTAGGTGCAATACATTTGTTTCTGGTACTAATGCACTTAATCCATCTATCCAGTCTATCTATAGATTTATTTTGTAATTATTCATTACGGATTTTCTAGTAACATAGCCACAAAATATAAAAATTAGAGACAATTTCCTGTAAGCACGTGGCTTGTATGGTGTTCTAAGCCAAATGCACTGTAACTGTCAGTTGAAAACACTTGGGAAATCTTATTCACTAGGAAAAGGACAGGAAAGATAAAAAATCACTAGCAATATAGAATAAGTAAATCCAAGGTTTTTTTCAGAGCTTGTTTACTTTATTCTAATTGTCTTGCTTGTAACTCAATGTGTAGAAAGCAATTTGTAGATTTCTGTTATCTTCAAAGTATTTGGAGTAATGATGATGGTGAGAATTTAAACAAAAGGTTGAACCGATCAATTGCATTAGGGTTGCATAATGACATTATACTATTCCATCTATTTACTGGAGAGCTTCTTAGAAGTGTTTGTCATGCAGTGAGCCTGCAGGTCTTTGGGTTTTACCTGGAGCTGTATAAGTAAAGATGTAGTCCCAGAGCTTCTTTTTTGATCCTAGCTATTGAAATGTAAATAGCATGGTAAGGGATGTCTCTGGAGTACTCTCATACAGAATAAATTGTTCTTTATTTTGAAAGAACAGGCAACATTTCCACAGACTGGTGTACTTGAATCAGATTACTGGCAAATCAGTTTGTCGAAATAGGCAAGATAATGAAATAGCTTCCTCTCCACTTTGCCTTGGCTTTGCTGCCGCCTATAGAGGAAGCGGGAACTGGAGGGTCATCTGTGTCTGGTTTATGTTCTACATATTACTCTGCACTACTCTTTGTTTTCTCTTTCTTTCCTTTGTGACTATGTCATCAGGGTGGTAGTAATCTAGCATTATATCCTGATCGTACTTACTCACCTCATGGTGCGAGGAATACTTGTTAAAAGTTACTCCCAGGATACATCCTTGTGTGGGAGATGCTGGGTTGTTTTATCAAGGCTTATCACGTTTCTGTATCTTCCAGCCAGAACCAAACTGCTTTGAAAAGTGGCATACTTCATTTTGCTATCTGCTTGAGTGTATATAATCACTGAACTGTAACAGGCAAATACAAAACCAAGGTGTGTTCTTACTTCAAACTGAAGACCTACTGCATCATCTTTTTTTTCTTCAGCATCTAAATCAGAGGACTTCTTTATAAGTATTTATATGATGTCCAGACTTCGTCTGGATCCGTTTCATATGCAGTGTTTTTTAATAGAATTATTGATATTAGGGTTGAAGTCTTCCCTCACAAGATAAACTTTGTATTAATTTGGCTATGTACTGTGGTTTTTGCCAATTTTAAGTTTAAAAACATCTCTTGTTTTCTCTGGGGAATGCCTTCTTCTGTACATGTTACTTCAAAGATGTTCCTTTTGGTTGTGGTCTTCATTTATTAATTTAATCAGTCAATTGCAGAATATGATTCACAGAATCATTTAATCATAGAATGCCAGATTGAAAGGGACCTCAAAGATCATCTGGTCCAACCTTTTAAGCAAAACTTTTAAGTGAGATGGCCTAACACCTTGTTAGGCCAGTGTAGGGGAATCCACCACTTCCCTTGGAGACTATTCCAATGCTTAATTGTTCTCATTGTAAAGAATTTTCTTCTGGATTCCAACTGGAATCTCCCCTGGAGCAACTTGCAACCATGACTTAGTTACAATATCGACTGCAACTTGATAATTGGGGATTTGGGGGGTTTCATTTGATTTGCGTTTGTTTTTGTTTTTTTCTCCAAGTAGTGACTGAGATTTATTTGTACTATCTCAATACCTTATAAAGTTACATAAATCCAGTAGACTTAGAGACTAAAAGGCATTACTACCTAAGCGAGGTTCAGTTTCCCATACAAAACAGTTTTTCTGGTTGCAGTTTGTTTCTTATGAAGCAGTCTGAGCTAATTAATACCTTTCAGGATCATTCAAGAAGTAAAAGTGTCAGAATGTAGACAGAAATTGGAAA